>JAGIQG010000040.1:8610445-9029136 GCA_024679065.1 Sphyrna mokarran
TCTCCAAGGCCAGTTCATCCTTCCTTAGATTTGGTGCCCGAAATTGCTAACTATGTTCTGAATGTGGCCTGACCAAAATCTTATAAATGCTCAGCAATACAACTTGGCTTTGTATCTCGAACTCTCGAAATGAACCCAAGCAGAGGGGCTCTGTTATATAGAATGAAAATTGAAAAATTTACAGTCTGACGCTCCATTATTTCAATTCCCTGATCCTCAATACCCCATCTAAGCTATAAATTCTCTACTTCTTGTATAAACAAGTGTTAGATTGAGGGGGTAAAATGAAGTTATTTGTTTAGTCACTGTAATTGATGTAAGTTTCCATGGATCTGATTAGTGTGCCTGGAGGGACTTCCCTCTTCTATTAATAAGGGATTCTGTTCAATGTGTTGTCCTATTGAGTCAGCGGGAGGGACAACTTCAATATTAACAGAGATCAGTGGCTGTGGAGAGAGAGGGTGGGAGAGGAGAGGTCGGAATTTGGGAGCAATGGATTGGAATCTTCCAACAATAGATCAGCTCAGAGTCATAGACTTATAGAAGTTTGCAGCATGGAAATAGGTCCTTCAGCCTAAATTGTTCAACCCATCTTTTTGTTTAATCTTTAAACTAATTCCAATTTGCCCCAAACTTTTCTATACCCGTGTAACTATTTAAATGTTTTTTTCAGGGAAAATTGGATGCGTCAAAACTTCTACCTTTGGCAGATTGTCTCAGAAACTCTGTGCGAAAAAAATCCCCCTCTGGACACTTTTGTATCTCACCCCCTAAGTCCATACCTCTAGAATTTGAGTACAATGAACCGGAATGTTTCAACAATGGATGCGACTCTGGAAACAGTAGATTGGAATGTTGGAACAACAGATCAGAATCTGGGAACAATGGATTGGAATCTTCCAACCAAGGACAGGACTTTATTCTGGTGGATTTCTATATTTGCTGCAGATTATTCATGGATAACAGCAACTGATCGGATTCAATATCTACTGTACGCGATTCAATGCTTTTACTATCCCCTATTGGCTATTGTTGGCGCTCCAGGTAAGTCTCTGGCTGCAATTGTACCGATTGCCACGGGAATCGGACAGACAAGTGGAAGGTCTGTTGAACACAGGTGGAATATTGCAGCTTGGGGAAGAGTGAGACTGTAAAGCCCCGTCCTCTGTGCCCACTTCCTAATTCTAGAAAGGCTGTTTAACTGTGTTGATCTTCTTGTAATTTACTGTACTGGATTTGCTGCTCTTTTTGCTTCTGTTCAATCTCTGTATCCAGTTATAAATTCTTTCAACCACTGACAATTGTCTCAGGGTCTGTGGGCTAGGATGTCTTCTGTGTGCTGTGACTTTCCATAGCCATGTAAACTCAAAAACTATTCCTTTGTGAGTAAAAGATTGAGACAGAATCATTTTCAAACTCTACGTAGAACACCAGTTCACTGTTAATCACCCATCCATTCAGCAGACTGCAGAAATCATTTTATTTGTTATCTTCAGAACAAGATTTCGCAGAGAGAGAACATATTTTGTCAAGTGTGAAGTGTTTTTATTACTGTAACAAACAGGCTTGCATTAAAACCGCAATGAAGTTACATAAAAATCCCGTAGTCGCTCCAACACCTTGGAGAATTTAGCATTTTTAATGTACCTAACCAGCACAATTTTTAGAGCGTGGGAAGAAAACGGAGCACCCCCAGGAAACCCATTCAGACACAGGGAGAACGTGCAGACTCTGCACGGACAGTGACCAAGACTGGAATTGATCGAGGGCCCCGAGTACGATGAGGCAACAATGCTACGCCTTGTACCATTACAAACTTCCCTAGAGTCAGAGAAACACAAACACAGACACACCCAAACGTAGATACAAGAGCACTCATATTTACTGACAGAAGCAATCAGCTTAGACACTTCATGCCACTCACACACAAATTATAGAAAAAAAATTGTTGTAACACGCCAGAATAATGCACACTTAGGAACAGTCATCAGGTACTCTATAGCACACACACAAACACGCACATAACACACATGCATACTGGTACAGATAATATAGACGCACGCAACACATGCATGGTGGGTGGGGTGGGGGTGGGGAGTTAGTGGCAGGATAACAGCTGCTCCCTGCCCATTGATGGCAGGCTGATCTAGGCGTGACAGCATAGAACTCAGGTCCATGCCCCATTTCTTGCCTCTTGCAACCTTCACTGGCAACAGATAAACAGCGGATTCAGTCTCCTGCCCACTTCTGGCAAGAGGGAGAATATATTATTTAAGTTCCTTTAAAAACAAATTTAAATAATATTAGCGACCCTGGGATGGAATAGTGTGGCACTCTTGCCTTTGCAGCCTCACCGGGAGAGTTTGTGTCCGATGAGGAAAACAGCTGGCCCACATGCATGAGGACGAGTCGTGATGACCTCGCTAAAGGCCATTTAGGACAACAGGCAAGGACAGGAATAAAGGTAAGAGCCCATGGGCAGTGCCAACTGGACATTGCCTGGGGTGATGCTGAGGTGACCAAGTTTACAGGAGTGGGGCCTAAGAGTAGCGGGACCTACAGGTAGTGGCCTGCAGGGGAGGGAGCTGAGAAGTCGGGGCTTCAAGTCAGCTTGGCCCTTGGGTAGCTGGCTGATCCAGACTGGCCCAATACCACTCTGAACGTGATTGCTGGTGGGGGAGGGGTGCCTTGGCACTCTGCATGTGAATGCTAGAATAGGAGTGTAGCCCCGCTGCATCTCTGCACGCGATTGTTGGGCGGGGGGGGGGGGGGGCGGGGAGATGGTGGTGTGATGTAGGGGGTCCTGCTTCCTGCACGCGGCTGGTGAAGTAGTTTGGTGCCCAGGACCAGCCTGCAAGTAGATATTGAGGGAAGACGGACACTGCTGCCACTCTGCACATAACTGGTTGGTTAGGGAGGAGGGCCTCTTTGCCTCTCTGTATGAAATTATTGCGGGGAATGGTTGGGGGGTGATTGTTCCAGATGGTGGGAGGAGGGGGATACTCACAAAGAGCTGCTCCCCCCGGACTTCCTGAGGGCAGATGTTGTGTTGAAGCTAGCTGCTGCAGCAAAGAGCTGACAGATTTCATTCTCAGACCAGGCAACTCACTGCTGGCTGCATTTACACATTTGCAACCACACAGGTTTGGTATGTGGTCGGTATCCCAGCCAGCACTGTGAGAGCTGCAAGTGATTTGGCCACTGCTGAGGGTGGTCTAACAGTCATCGAGGTTTATCAGAACAAAATGAGGCCTTCGGTCCATTATGTCTGAACTGGTCATCAGAAACTTATCCAATCAAATCTGATTTTCCAGCACTGGATGCACAGTTTTGCATGTTCTGGCATTTGAATTGCTCTTGTGGTTGTTGCCGCTTCTACCATTCTTTCAGGCTCTGAGCTGCAGATGCCTGTGGATGGAAACGACTTTCCTCAAATCCACACAAAAACCTGCCCTTTTACCTCAAACCCATGCCCCTCTGGTTATTGACACTTCTACCAAAGGGGAAAAATTCTTCCTATCTATGTGCCATGTAATATTGTACTTATCAGTCAGGTCTCCCCCACCTGAAAGCACTCCCCACTACCACTCACTACACTCGCTCTCCTTCCAGCTGTCTCTGCTCCAAGGTGAAAACAAACAGCCGAACCAGCCTGTCTTTAGAGCTGAAACTCTCCAGGCCAGGCAGCATCCAGCTGTATCTCCTCTCTACCGTCTCCAATGCAATTGCATCCTTCCTATATTGTGATGACCAGGGGTGCACACTATACTCTTGCTCTGGCTCAAATCAGCATAACCTCCTAGCTCTTATAATCTATGCTGCGGCTGCTAAAGGCAAGTATCCTACATGTCGTCTTATTCACCTCATCTGTCTTTCTACCTTCAGGGATCCACATATATGCATCACAAATTAATTCTGGTCCTCTGTACCTCCTCACACTCTACTGTATGTTGTGCATTTCCTGACTCTGTTTGTCTTCCCAAAATGTATCGCTTCACATTTTTCAGGTTTAAAATGCCATGTGGGCAGATTGTCTATTACGGTTAGCATTGTTGCCCCACAGCGCCAGGGCCACGTGTTCGATTCCTGGCTTGGTGGTCACTGCCTGTGTGCAGTTTGCACATTTCCCTCGAATCTGCATAGATATCCTCTGGGTGCTCCAGTTTCTTCTCACATTCCAAAGATGTATGGGTTAGTTGGATTGGCCAGGCTAAATTGCTCTTTGTGTCAGGGAGACTCGCTAGGGTAAATGAAAGGGTGTATGTGGATAGGACCTGAGTAGGATTGTGATTGGTATTGACTTGATGGGCTGAATAGCCGCCTTCTGCACTACAGGATTCTTTGATTCCTGCAATTTAAGGCTTCCTTCCTCAACATTGACCACACCATCAATTTGCAAGACAAACAGCAAGGGACCAACATCAATCCCTGTGGAACTCCCCTGGAAACAGACTTGCAATCACAAAAGCAACTTTCGACCATCATCTTCCGCCTCTTGCTACTAAGCCAATTTTGATTGTAATTTGCCAAATTGCCCTACATTCCATCAGCTATCACTTTCTTGTTCCGCAGCAAACACAATAGGCACTATGGATGGTAGCTATACACTGAAGCCTGAAGCTTTGAAAGCAAAGCCTGGTAGTTGTGTTCTGTGCCATTTGCGTGTGAGATTACTGTTTCTTCCAATGTTGTGCGAACAGCGGCCACAATGCTGTTGTCTCCTCGCTACATGCAACGGGGTAAATATAATAGATATTCTGACCTGTCGATCCATCAGGATCTCCCTCTGTCAACTAATAGCATTGTCCAGAGGAAAGGATGAAACCAGCATTCTATGGCATCAAGTCTGATGCAGGGATTGTCTGTAAGCTATCTGAAAGATGAAGGTTTATCACCTACAGGAATCCATTCTGGGTTTTCTGTCAGGATTACCTCCCTCAACCTTGTTACCGTCCAAATCCCCCGCAAGGTGGAAAGAGTGAGACCTGAAGCAGAGTGAGAGCCAATGTTGAGGACTCAGACAAACTCTTTCCCAAATGTATACCATGTTGTTCTTAACATGGAGCAGCTTGGTGGCACAGTGATTAGCACTGCTGACTCACAGCATTAGGGACCTGGGTTCAATCCAACTTGGGTCATTATCGGCATGGAGTTTGGACTTTCTCCCGTGTCTGCATGGATTTCCTCCAGATGCTCCACTTCCTTCTCACACTCCAAAAGACGTGCTGGCTCACAAAAATAGATTTAAGTGATTCAATATGCGTGCATTTTTAAAAACTTTATTCCATCCGCAGTTAAATGGTAACTTCTTCCACTGAATCATATTGATTCGTTTGATAAGGATCCCCATGGTAGGCTACTGCAGAAAGTGCAGATGCATGGGATTGAAGGTGATTTAGCAGTTTGGATTAAGAATTAGCTAGCTGATAGAAGACAGAAGGTGGTGGTTGATGGGAAATATTCAACCTGGAGTGCAGTTACAAGTGGTGTACCTCAAGGATCTGTTTTAGGGCCACTGCTGTTTGTCATTTTTATAAATGGCCTAGATGAGGGTGTAGAGGGTTGGATTACTAAATTTGCTAATGATACCAAAGTGGGGGGAGTTGTAGACAGCGAGGATGGATGTTACAGTTTGCAGAGGGACATAGATAGGTTGCAGAGCTGGGCCGTGAGGTGGCAAATGGAATTCAATACGGATAAGTGTGAGGTGATTCACTTTGGTAGGAATAACAGGCATATGAAATATAGGGCTAATGGAAGCACCCTTAATAGTATTGTTGAGCAGAGGGATCTTGGGGTACAAGTACATAGCTCTTTGAAAGTTGGCACCCAGGTTGATAAAGTTGTTAAGAAGGCATGTGGTGTGTTAGCTTTTACTGGTAGAGGCTTTGAATTTAGGAGCCGTGAGGTTATATTACAACTGTACAAAACCCTGGTGCGGCCGCACTTGGAGTATTGCGTACAGTTCTGGTCGCCACATGATAAGAAAGATGTGGAAGCATTGGAAAGGGTGCAGAGGAGGTTTACCAGGATGTTGCCTGGTATGGTGGGAAGGCCTTATGAGGAAAGGCTGAGGGACCTGAGGTTATTTTCATTAGAGAGAAGAAGGTTACGCGGTGACCTAATTGAGGCGTATAAGATGATCAAGGGATTGGATAGGGTGGATAGTGAGAGCCTTTTTCCTCGGATGGTGATGACCAACACGAGGGGACATAACTTTAAATTAAGAGGTGGTAGTTATAGGACGGATGTCAGAGGCAGGTTCTTCACACAGAAGGTGGTGAGGGTGTGGAATGCCCTGCCTGCAGCAGTTGTGGACTCGTCTACTTGGGGGCATTCAAATGTTCAGTGGATAGGCATATGGATGATATTGGAATAGTTTAGGTTAGAGGGTCCACTGGCCGGCGCAACATCGAGGGCTGAAGGGCCTGTACTGCGCTGTAATGTTCTATGTTCTATATCTAATTGCATTCTTTACTTCCTTCCTAACAGTGAATATAATCACAATAGTGACACTGACGAGCAGAAATTGTGGTCTATCCAAATGTGTCACTTGTTACCTGGTGGCCATGTCAGCGGGGGATCTGCTGGTCATTATCTTCGACCTGATACTAAGACACATTCCCATTGTTTATTGGGAACAGTTTTATTTCCTGCAATCAGTCCCTCTGTGTAATATTCACGCCGTCCTGCTTTATGCAGCCACTGACTGTTCTGTCTGGTTCACCGTGACTTTCACCTTTGATCGATTTGTGGCCATTTGCTGCTCCAAGCTGAAAAGTAAACATTGCACTGAGAAATCAGCGGCTGTGGTTCTGGGAACAGTGACGGTGCTGAGCATTGTGAAGAACATTTTATGGTATTTTATGTTGTTAAATCGATATTGGCTGGAGAACGAACCGTGGTTTTGTGAAGTCACGATTGGTGTTATGTACTCTGCGGTCTGGGGAACAATCGAATTCCTCCACCACATTGTAACCCCTTGTGCCCCATTCGTCCTGATTCTGCTGCTCAATGCTCTCACTGTCAGACACATTTTAGTGAGCAGCGGAGCCCGCAGGAGACTCCGGGCTCACAGCAGTGGGGAGAATCCCAGAGACCCAGAGATGGAGAGTCGAAGGAAATCCATCATTTTACTGTTTGTTATTTCAGCCAATTTCATCCTCTTATGGGCGACATTAATGCTTTATTCGATATGGGGACGAATGTATGATTTGGGCTATCAGTTGATATGGTTAGATCCTTTTGTTATGGAATTGGGTTTCATGCTACAACTCACAAGTTGCTGCACAAATACTGTCATTTATGCTGTGACACAGACTCACTTCAGGCAACAGCTAAAAAATCTACTGAAATATCCCCTTACTGCAATTCTTCAACTCAATACACCTTGAGAGGAAACTATAACCGCAAGACCCCTGACTATTCCTATTGGACATTCAAACTGTAAATTATCAAACGGCTTCACAGACACTGAAAGAGTGACCAGGAAGAGCAGCGTTAGCTGCAATGAGAGTGATTGAGAGACAGAGATTGACAGAGAGAGGGAAAGGCACAAAAACATGGTGAGCAAAAGTATTTGAAAGAGTTTGTAACAAGTATAGAGAAAGAACCAGACAGACACAGGGTAAGAAGAGAGACAGAGGGAGACTCTCACAGAGTGAGAGAGACAGGGGTAGAGAATTGGGAAAGTGGTAAGGGTGATATATAAGGAACAAGAAAGGGAGACAGAGGAAGAATGATTAGATGTTGTAATAAAAGAGGGAGAGGGAGACAATCGGGAAACGGTAGACAAAAAAAATGGGCAGACTGTAATAGCCAGAGATAGAGAGAAACAGAGATGTAGAGACAGAGAGTGGAGACAAATGGAAAAAGAGTGAGATTGAAAGAGTACAATTGACACAGCAAGAGCAAAATGCAGAGAGAGGTAGAGGGACAAAGAGAGAGAGAGAGAGACATTGTGTGTGTGTGTGTGTGTGTGTGTGCGTGTGTGTGTGTGTGCGTGCACGTGTATGTATGAGAGAGAGAGAGAGTGGTTCAGACAGACAAATAAGTAAAAGGGTGTCAGAGACACAACAGGAGAAGGAGAGCGAGACTCACAGGGGGCAGCAGATACAGCTGAAGAGGGTACAGAAAGGGAGACCAGGGAAAGAGTCAGAGGGACAGAAAGATACAGAGAGAAACATTAAGAGAGACAGAGGCACAGACAGACAGACAAAGAATGTGACACGCACACCCACACACACGCAGAAATACAGAAAGAAGTAGAGAGACATATTTAAAAAAAAACTTAAATGATAACTATCAGGTGGTTGTTGTTGAAATGTGAGCTCGCTGATTGATGCAATTAATGCTGTCCAATCCAAGAGTCCTGCAGATATATATATATATATAATGTGGTCTGTCTGAGTTACTGGAACTCAGGATGTGTGCACTCCGGGTGTGGATGTGATGGACTGGTTGTTTTATCACTAGATTATTAATAGAGAAATTTAGACAATGTTCTGAGCACTCAGCTTCAAATTCCATCATGGCGGATGGTGGAATTTGAATCAATGTATCTGGAGTTCCGAATCTGCTGGTGACCATAAAACAACATTGTCAATGTTTGAAAAAAAACATCTCGTTCACCAATGTCCCAGGGAAGGAAATCTGGCGTCCTTCCGTGGTCAGGCCTAATCGTGACTCCAGGACCACAGCAATTTGGATGACACTTAATTGTCCTCTGAATGTGGCCAACTAGTAGGCCAAGTCGCGAAGGCAGATGCCTTGAGTTAGCTACAATTAACAGACACTGGTCGAATTCCCAATGATAATCATGAACTTTTTCAAAACTCTCCTAGTGACAGCCAATAATATTCAGCTGTGGACGCAAAATTACCCAGTCCTGAATAAACTGAAACAGCTGGTGCTGATGGGGGAAAACGTAGAACATTACAGCACAAAATAGGCCCTTCTGCCTTCAATGTTGTGCCGAGCCATGTCCAGTTCTAAGTTCAAGCTATCCAACTCCTTACCATTCTGGTGTGCTCCATGTGTCCATGCAATAACCGCTTATAAGTTTCTAAAGAGAACGACTCCACTATCACAGCAGGTAGTTTATTCCACACCCAACCACTCTCTGAGTGAAGAATCTACCTATGTCCCCTAGTAACAGCTACATCCACAGGAGGAAACACTTACTGCATGTTCACTCTATCAATTCCTCTCATAATCTTATAAATCTCTTTACGTTGCCTCTCATCCTCCTCCACTTCAAGGAGAAAAGCCCCAGCTCAATCAATCTTTCCTCTTATGACCTACCGTCCAACCAGGCAGCATCCTATTAACTCTCCACTGCACTCTGCCCAATGCTTCCACATCTTTCTTATAGTGAAGTGATCAGAACTGAACACAATTTTCCAAATGTGGTCTCACCAACGTCTGGTAGTTGCAGCAGAACCCTATGGCTCTTAAACTCAAACCCCCTGTTAATAAATGCTAACTCACTATAAGCCTGCCCACTTGAGTTGCAACTTTCAGAGACCTGTGGATATAAACTCCATGATTCCTCCACATTCCTTAGAACCCTGTCGTTGATCCTGTATCTGCATTCAAATTTGTCCTATCAAAATGTATCAGCTCACACTTATCAGGGTTAAACTCCATCTGCCACTTTTTGGCCCAGTTCTGCATCCTATCAAAGTCTCTTTGCAGCTTTCAAGAGCCCTGCACCTCATCCACTACTGCACCAATCTTAGTGTCATCAGCAAATTTACTAACCCACCCTTCAGCCCCCTCTTCCAAGTCATTGACAAAAATCACAAATAGCAGATACACCGATGGTAACTGGCCTCCAGTCTTAAAAAAAATTCTTCCAACACCACCCTCTGTCTTCTATGAGACAGCCAGTTACTAATTCAATCGGCCAAATTTCCTTTTATCCTACACATCCTTACCTTTTTCATGATCCTATCATGGGAACTGTATAGACATCTTATTAAAATCCACGTATATGACATCAACTGTTCTATCTTCGTCTACACACTTAGTTACCTCCTCAAAGAATTCAATCAAATTTGTGAGGCAGGATTTACTCATCATGAAACCGCGTTGACTATCCCAGATTAAACTGCAGCTTTCCAAATGGCCATAAACGCTATCTTTCAGGACCCTTTCCATTAACTTAGCCACCTCCTAAATAAGACTAACTAGCCTATAATTACCAGGATCATTCCTATTCCCTTTCTTGAAGAGAGGAACAACATTCACCACTCTGCAGTCCACTGGCATTGTCCCCATGGACAATGAGGACCGGAAGATCAAAGCTAAAGAATCCGCAATCTTATCCCTTGCCTCTTAAAGTATCCTAGGATATATCCCATCTGGCTCATGGCACTTATCTACACCCAGGATTTTCAAAATTGCAATACATCTTTCCTCAGAACATTTACTCCCTTTATTCTATCAGCCGTCATCCTCAAAAACACGACCCCTCTCCTTAGTGAACATTGAGTCACTCATGACAAGTATTCATTCAACGCCTCAACTACATCTTCTGACTCCATGCACATGTCCCCACTATTGTCCTTGACTGGCCCGAACCTCAACCTGGTCATTCTTTTATTTCTCACGTAAAAATAAAAGTCTTGTTTTTTTTTATCTGACCCACTAAGGACTTTTCATGCCCCCCTCTTAGCTTTCTAAATCCTTTCTTTAACTCATTCCTAGCTACCTTGTAAGATTCAAACGACTCAACTGAACCTTGTTTTCTCATCCTTACATACACTTCATTTTCCCTCTTAACAAGACATTCAAACTCCTTTGAGAACCATAGCTCCTCACTCGGCCATTTCCTCCCTGACTGATAGGGACATACCTATCAAGGACACACAGTATTTATTCCCTGAAAAATCTTCACTTTTCATTTGTGCCCATACCTGACAGTTCCACACTCGCCTTATGCTCCCAAATTCTTGCCTAATCGCATCATAATTCCTCTGCCGCAATTATAAACCTTGCCTTGTCATGTGACCCTATCCTTCTCCTTTGCAATAATGAAGGATATCGAATTGTGGTCACTATCTCCAAAGTGTTCTCTCACAAACAAATCTAACAGTTGGCCCAGTTCATTACCCAGTACCAAGTCCAATGTGGCCCCACCTTATCCACATGCTGTGCCAGGAAACGTCCTGCACACACTGCACAAAAAGTGTCCCATCGAAACTATTCGACCTATAAAGGTTCCAATCAATATTTGGAAAGTTAAAATCGCCAATGCTAAGTACCCTTTGACCTCCGCACCTATCCATAATCTGCTTTGCCATTTCCTTCTCGAAATCTCTACTACTATTTGGGGACCTATGGAAAACTCCTAACAACATGACTGATCCTTTCTATTTCTAACTTCAGCCCATATTACCTCAGTAGGCAGATCGTCCTCGAAATGCCTTTCAGCAACGTTAAACTATCCTTGATTAACAACGCTACTCCTACACCTCTTTTACCACCTTTCCTATTCTTACTGAAACACGGGTTCCCGGGTATTAGCAGTACCCCGGAACTGCCAATAACCATTTATCTCCCTATTCTAACCACGTCTCCGTAATGGCCACAACATCATAGTTCCAACTAACAATCCACACTCCAAGCTCACCTACCTTATTCGTGATTCTCCTTGTACTGAATTAGGCACACTTCAACCCATTATCCTGTCTGCCTGAACACTCTCAGTACGAAGCAACTCTCAACACCGGCTTTTGGGCTCCATCTCAGTTTCCCACCCTCCTGACAAATTAGTTTAAACCACCCCCCCACACCCCAAAGAGTAGATACAAATTTCCCTCCCAGTATATTAGTGTCCCTCTGGTTCAGGTGCAAACCATCCTATTTGTACAGGTCCCACCTTCCCCAGAATGTGCTCCAAATATCCAAGTAAACAGAACCCTCTCCCCTACACCGTCCCTACAGCCACATGTTAATCTGCACTCTCTCCCTGTTCCTCCCTGGCACTGTCACTAAACCAAAGATGACAACATGCTTTGTCTTAATTTTCAGTTTCCAGCCTAGTTCCCTAAATTCCTGTTTAAAATCCCCATCCTTCTTTCACCTACATCGTTGGTTCCATCGTGCACCAGGACATACGGCTGATCCTCCTCCCCCTTAAGGATCTTGAAAGCACAGTCCGAGACATCACAGACTCTTACATCGAGGAGGCAGCATATCATCTGTGAGCCTCTTTTGCTGCCACAGAACCTATTATCTGTCCCTCTATCCATCGTGTTCTCAATTACTATTGCTCTCCTGCTCTCCTCCCATCCTTCTGAGGCACAGGGACAGACTCAGTGCCCGAAGTCCAGTCACTCTGGCTTACCAACGGTATGTCACCCCCACCTCAACAGAATCCAACACAGAATACTTGTTGCTGAGGGGACAGCCACAGAGAGTGCCCGCACTGGTTGCTTCCTCCCAGCCTCTCTCACTGTCACCCATTTATTTTCATTTTTTGGAGTCTACAAATCTTTGAAACTCTTATCAATGATCACCTCTGCCTCCCGAATGATCCAAAGTTCATCCAACTCCAGTTCCAGTTCCATAACGCGGCTAAAGCTGGAGATGGGTGCAGTTCCACAGGTGAATTAAGCAGGGATTCTAACGGCGTCCCTCAATGTGCCAATAATGGATCACAATTGGAGAACAATAGACCGTAATATTACAATTCTGGATCAAAATCTGGGGGCAAAGGACAGGGATGGTCCAATACTGGATCAGAATCTGAGAACAAAAGACTGGAATGTTCCAATGCTGGGCCAGAACCTGATAACAATATCCTGTAATGTTCCAATAGTAAATCAGAATCTGAGAACGCCAGGCTGCAATGTTCCAGTAGTGGATTGGAATCTGTGAGTAATAGACTGTAATGTTCCAATGCTAGATTGGAATCTGAAAACAATGGACTGCAAGGTTCCAATAATGAATCAGAATCTGAGAAAAATGGACGGAAACATTCTAATACTAGATAAGATTCTGAGGAATAGACGGTAATTTCCAATAATGGACGAGAATCTCAGGACAATAAATTGCAATGTTCCAATACTGGATCAGAATCAGAGAAGAATCGTAGAACAATGGAGTGCAATGTTTCAATAATGGAACAGAATCTGAGAACAATAGACTGTAATATTCCAATAATGGATCAGAATCAGAAAACAATGCACCATAGTTTTCAAATCCAGCAACAGAATTTGGGAACAATGGACTGGGACGATTCAATTTTGGATCAAAATCTGAGAACAAGAGACTGCCATATTCTAATACTGGATGAGGTCAGTGAACTTTAGTGTTCCAATACTGG
This sequence comes from Sphyrna mokarran, assembly GCA_024679065.1. Lineage (NCBI taxonomy): Eukaryota > Metazoa > Chordata > Chondrichthyes > Carcharhiniformes > Carcharhinidae > Sphyrna > Sphyrna mokarran. The sequence goes on from JAGIQG010000040.1 coordinate 8,623,779, forward strand.
ATTAGTATCCGAGAACAATAGACTATAATGTTCCAATTCTGGATCAGAATCTGAGAACAGAATCCTGGAATGTCCCAATACAGGATCAGAATCTGAAAACAAAGCTCTGCAATGTTCCAATATTGGATCACAATTTAAGAGCAATGGACTGTAATGGCAATGATCCACTACAGAGTCTGAGAACAACGGATTTAATGTTCCAATAATGGATTAGAATCTCAGGGCAATAGACTGGAATGTTCCAATGCTGGATCAAATTCTGAGAAGAAAAGACAGTAATTTTCGAATAATGGATTAAAATCTGAGAAAAATAAATTGTAATATTCCAGTATTGGATCAGAATCGGAGAACATTGGAACACATTGTCCCTGTACAGGGATCAAAATCAGAGAACGATAAATAATGATCCATTATTGCATGACATCGACAGGATGCAAGACTGGGAGGAGAAGTGGCAGATGGACTTCAACGTGGATAAATGTGTTGTGGTCCATTTTGGCAGATCCAATGGGATGAATGAGTACACTATCAAAGGTAGGAGTCTTAGCTGTGTGGAAGAGCAGAGGGATCTGGGGGTCCGGGTCCATAAGACTCTCAAATCGGCCTCCCAGGTGGAGGATGTGGTTAAGAAAGCTTACGGTGTACTGGCCTTCATTCATCGAGGGATTGAGTTCAGGAGTCAGGAAGTAATGCTGCAGCTTTATAGGACCCTTGTCAGACCACACTTGGAGTACTGTGCGCAGTTCTGGTCGCCTCACTATAGGAAGGACGTGGAAGCTATTGAAAGGGTGCAGAGGAGATTTACAAGAATGTTGCCTGGATTGGGAGGCATGCCTTATGAAGACAAGTTGAGGGAGCTGGGACTGTTCTCGCTGGAGAGACGAAGGTTGAGAGGCGACCTGTTAGAGGTTTACAAGATTTTGAGAGGAATAGATAGGGTGGACTCTCAGAGACTATTTCCCAGGGCTGAAATGGTCGCGACGAGAGGGCACAGATTTAAGGTGCAGGGAAGCAAGTACAGAGGGGATGCTAGGGGAAAGTTTTTCACTCAGAGGGTGGTGAGTGAATGGAATCGGCTGCCATCGGTGGTGGTCGAGGCGAACTCGCTGGGGTCTTTTAAAAGACTTCTGGATGAGTATATGGGATCCAATGGGATTAGGGGTTATAGATAGGTCTATGGCTAGGTAGGTTTTTGATGTGTTCGGCACAACTTGTGGGCCGAAGGGCCGGTTTGTGCTGTAGTTTCTATGTTCTATGTTCTATGACTAGACCAGAATCTGAGAACAATAGACTGCAATATTTCAATACTGGATCAGAATCTGGGAGAAACTGAATGCAATGTTAAAATAATGGATCAGAATCTGAGAACAATAGACTACATTCTTCCAATCTTGGATCAGTATCTGAGGACAATGGACGGTAATGATCCAACATTGTATCAGAATCTGAGAACAATACACCTTAATGATCCATTACTGGATCAGAATCTCACGCCTATAGACTGCAATGTTCCAATAATTGACCAGAACCTGAGAACAATAGATGGTAATTTTCCATTAATGGATCAAAATCTGAGAACAATGAACTGTAACATTCCAATATTGGATCAGAATCTGAGAAGAATAGCCTGCAATTTTCCAATACTGATCAGAATCTCAAGACTATATGTTCCAATAATGGATCAGAATCTCAGAAAAAAATCGACTATAATTTTCTAATAATGGATCAGAATCCGAGAACAATAAACTGTAAATTTCCAATATTGGGTAAAAATCTGAGAATAATAGACTGTAATATATAAATACTGATTAGAATCTGACAATAATACTTTGCAAAGATTCAATAACGAATCAGAATCTAAGAACAATAGACTGCAGTGGTTCAATAATGGATGAGAATCTGAGAACAATTGAGTGTGATGTACAAATAAAGAATCGAAATCTTAAGAAAAAATAGACTGCAGTGATTCAATAATGATGAGAATCTGAGAACAATTTAGAGCGCTGTACAAATAATGAATCAGAATCTGAAGACAATAGACCACAATCTTTCAATACTGAATCTGATTCTGAGAGCAATAGACTGCAGTGCTCCAATAATGTATCAGATTCTGAGAACTATAGACTGTAATATTCCAACATTTAATCAGAATCTGAGAACAATAGAATGTATTGATCCATTGCTGGTTCAGAATCTGAGAACAGAATAGAACGCTCCAATACAACACTCCAATACTGGTTCAGAGACTGAGAACAATAAACTGCAATGTTCCAACACTTGTTCAGAATCAGCGAACAATTGACTGTCATGTTCCAATACAGGATCAGAATCTGAGTACAATAGACCGTAATGTTCCAATGCTGGATCTCAATTTGAGAACAATATCTTGCAATGTTTCAATGCTGGACTAGAGTCTGAGAACAGCACACTTCAATGTTCCAAAAGTGATTGGAATCTGTGATTAACAGAATGTAATGTTCAAAGACTAGATCAGAATCTGAAAACAATAGTCTGCAGTGTTCTAATAATGGCTCAGAATCAGAGAAAATTAGAACTACGGCAATGTATTAGCATGAATAAAGTATTACGGGTAATGCATTAGCATGGATAGAGGATTGGTTAACTAACAGAAAGCAAAGAGGGGAGTAAATGGATATTTTTCTGGTCGGCCAGCAGTGAATAGTGATGTGGCTCAGAGATCAAAGTAGGAATTGCAGTTGGTTACGATTTGCATAGACAATTTGGAGTTGAGGGCCAAGTGTAATGTGTAAAAATTCGCAGATGACACTTAAATGACCATTGAACATAGATCATAGAACACCACAGCACAAACAGGCCCTTCGGCCCTCAAGGTTGCGCCGATCATATCCATGTCGACCAGGCCTATCTATAACTCTCAATCCCGTTAAATCATTAAAGGAGTAGCAGAGCAAAGTGTGCAAAGAACGTTGAAAGTCTGCAAAAGGCTATTAATAGTCTAAGTGACTGGGCAGGTGTCTGTCAAATGGACTACAATGTTGGTAAATGTGAGGTCATCCATTTTGGGAGGAATGACAACAAAATGGACTATTTTTTAAATGGTTAAAAATTGCAGCATGCTGTTGTGCAGAGGGACTTAGATGTCATTGTGGAAGAATCAAAAAGAGCTGGCTGGCAGGTACAGCAGGAAATTAAGAACGCAAGTGGAATTTTGTCTTTTACTGCTAGATAGTCTCCATCTGCTCCAAATTTATATGTTCTTATGAACCTGTTCCTGGGCCAGGAAAACGAGCTATTAGCAGGTCCAGTCTGTCTGCCTGTCTACCATGGCTGCATTGATCGTTGGGTGTCCCTGGAGAGGGAGCATGCAATGTGCGAAGGGACCATCAAGGTATTCCCTGCTTGTTAGGCACCACACAGGCTGGTGTGGATTATTAACCCTTTAATCACATTTTGTTTCATGGCTTAAGTTTCCCTTCTGCTTTTTCTTTTGTTTCGGTGCTTCCCTTGGTTTTGAGGAGGCTGCCTTTCTTGCTTTGGCCCTCACTTTATTTATTTGATTTTCCAAAATGATTGGCTGGGGATGGTCAATTACTTGCTCATTTTGTCGCTCGCCATCACACTGAATAAGTTATGCAAATAAAGCAAAAGCCGGATCTCGAAATGATGCCTCTCCTACTCGTGAAGGTCTTAGTACCATATCCAGTGAGATTAACTAAGAGACTCAGTATTATCCTGTAAATGACAGAACTCTTAGGAACATTAACATACAGAGAGAACTGGGCATACAGGTCTGCAGGTCACTGAAAATGGCAACATAGGTGGGGCATGGCTGTTGGGAGAATGGGTTGGGGAAGGCGCTGATAGGTGGGGGGGAAGATGCTACCACTGGCAGAGGAAACTAGTGGCTTGGGGAAACGGCTAATAGAAGTCGGAAATTTGATACCACTGGTGGGTGAAACTAGAACTAGGGCATGGCCTCAATAGAAGGGGGAACAAATTTATGACTGAGTTCATAAGAACATAAGTAATAGGAGCAGGAGTAAGCCATCCAGCCCCTCGAGCCTGCCCCGCCATTCAATAAGATCATGGCTGATCTGTAATGGTTCAGTACCATTTTCCCGCTTTCTCCCCAATAACCCTTAATTCCCTTGTCGATCAAAAATCTATCCACTCTTGACTTGAACATATTCAGCGAGGAAGCCTCCACCACTTCATCAGGCAGAGAATTCCAAAGATTCACCATCCTTTGCGTGAAGAAACTGCTCCATAACTCTGATCTGAACCGTCCCCCCACCCCCAATCTTGAGGCTGTGCCCTCTAGTCTGCTATCTTTGCTAAGCGGGAAGAGTCTCCCAACCTCTACCCTATCCATCCCCTTCATTATCTTATACATCTCTGTAAGATCCCCTCTCAGACTCCAAAGAGTACAAACCTAACCTATTCAGTCTCTCCTCATAATCCAACGCCCTCATCTCCAGTATCAGCCTAGTAAACCTTCTCTTCAGAATGAACTTCTTCTTCAGAATGAACTTCTTCACACAACGTGTTGTGAATCTGAAGTTCCAGGCTACCTCATTGAATATTTTTAAGGCGAGTGTAGGTATTTTTCTGAACAGTCAAGAAATTAAGGGCTATTAAGGCATTATCTTTCAGCAATGTATTGATGAATACGAATGGGGTTGGAGGAGTCATTTTAAGGGTAAGGGTTGGGTTCAGGTCCATGTAGCTTTGTAAGGGTCAGAATAAAAGGATGGGTTTGTATATCAGGGTTGGCTTATGCTGGGTTCTGGGGGTTAGGAGAACTCCCTCTATCTGTGCCAGTTGGGGAGGGTTGAGTTCCCACAAGTAAATTTGTCGTTCTTCCGTTGTCAGGCCTAATCGTGATTCCAGGGCCACAGCAATGTAGTTGACACTTAATTGCCCCTCGAACATGGGCTATTGGGAGGCTGAGTCGCGAAAGCAGGTGCCTTAAGTTGGTTACAATTAACAGATACTGGTGTATTCCCAATGGAAGAGAGAGTAATCATGAACTTTTTCAAAACTCTCCCAATGGCAGCCAATAATTTTCGGCTGTGGATGCAAATTTACCCATTCCTGAATAAACGGAAACAGCTAGTGCTGATGGTGGAAACCAAAAGGCTGTTACAGCCTGAATTGCACCCATCTTGGAATGGCAGAGAACAGCTGACTGTGGAAGATGGCACACGCCTATGTGGGTCAAGACAAGATGTGTTGTCTTGAATCAGTATCACCCGATTCCTGCTATACTCTCTGTTCTATTACATGGGAGGTCACGGAGGCCTGGAATCAACAGCTCCTCCACACATGGAGGAGACAGGGAACTCGACGTTGGTTACTGACGGGCCGGAACAGGATCAAACTTTGGTGGTTCATCAAGGCATCACTCGCCAGACAGGATCTGAAAACTGATTCCAGTCCCTAGGCATCAACTTCCAAGGGATTATCCGTCCCCCTGATCAGGTCTGTGTGAGATGGAGATAAGGATCAGGAATGAACTGTGAACTGTATTATATTGTAAATATGCTGTGGATTCTGCACCAATCCCGTACAAAGTGAATAGAGAAAAATGTACAATTGAGATTGAGGGGTTGTCATTTCGAGGGTAGGAGTGTTTTTATATATATATATGTTGGGGCATTCATTTCAGGGAACGGGCCATGTGATCTCAAGTGTGAAGTGAACTGTTGGGATCCTCACATACTGGGCAGTCAATATTTGGAGTGTTGTGTGAACAGACGGAATAAAGAGTTGTGTTCCTTGTCACCTGACTGTGGAGTTGATATTAAAGAGAATTCTCAGTACCACAGGATATAAACAATCAGTCTCAGTCCCAGTGCTGCACATCTCTACCAGTAGCTTGAATCCTCTATGTCCCCCACTCACACCCTCCTCAAGGTGCTGACTGTCTGTCCCAGTGTCCCCACTCACACTCTCCTCAATGTGCTGACTCTCTGTCCCAGTATCCCCCTCTCACACTCCCCTCAATGTGCTGACTGTGTGTCCCGGTGAGCCATGTCCCCCTCTCACACTCTCCTCAATGTGCTGACTGTGTGTCCCGGTGAGCCATGTCCCCCTCTCACACTCTCCTCAATGTGCTGACTGTATGTCCCGGTGAGCCAGTGTCCCCCATCTCACACTCTCCTTCAGTTGCTGACTGCCTGTGCTGTGTCCCCCTCTCACACTCTCCTCAATGTGCTGACTCTCTGTCCTGGTGCCCCAGTGTCATCCTCTCACACTCTCCTCAATGTGCTGACTCTCTGTCCCAGTATCCCCCACTCACACTCTCCTCAATGTGCTGATTGTCTGTCCCGTGAGCCAGTGTCCCCTCTCACACAACCTTATGTTGCTGACTGCCTGTCCCTGTGTCCCACTATCTCCCTTTCAAGCTATCCTCAAAGTGCTGATTGTCTGTCCTGGTGCCCCAGTGTCCCTCTCTCACACTCTCCTCAAAGTGCTGACTGTCCGTGCCAGTGCCCAGTGTCCCCCTGTCACAGTCTCCTCATGGTGCCGAATATCTGTCTCAATGTCAGTGTCTCTGTCTCACACTTTTTGCAAGATGCTGACTGTCTGTCCTGGTGTCCGAGTGCACCCCCATTCTCCTCAAACGCTGACTTTCTGTCTCAGTGTCCCCTCTCACACTCTCCTCAAGGTACTGACTGTCTTCCCAGTGTCCCACACTGTCCCCCTCTAACATTCTCCTCAAGGTTTTGCTACTCTGTTTAGGTATCCCAGTATACTACTCCCACACTCACCTCAACTCACTTTTGCCTCCTTTCAATCTCACAATAAAAAATAATGAGAAAGTTTGATGTGAAGCCTCTTAATATGGTTCTCTGTGCGCAAAACTGAGAGATAGTTCGATGTGAAAACTTTTGCTCAGATTGTAGTGTACTTGATATTGAGAGATAGTTCTGTCTGATGACTCTAGGTAAGACTGTACTATCTGTAATGCTGAAATATTGATCTGTGTGAAGTCCCTTACTAAGGTTGTTCTGTATATAAGATGTACATAAGATCCAGAATGCATTTTTTCAGGTCAAATCGGTTTAATTAACTTATTTGAGTTTTATCCTGGGTGACAGAGTCACCCATTTCCTGTCAGTGCTTCAAAAAAAGGGTTTCTGAGGATGATGTCAGGGCAAAGGTAACATGGCTTTGACAAACTGATATCAAGCAATTTTCCCCTACCGATATGACAAAACTAAATGAAAGTTTCTATCCAGGGACCTGTCGCGTGTTAGGCGAACGTGATAATTACTAACACTACAGAAACAGCTTGAAACAATGTTCAACTACGCTGTGTCTCTGCAGGTTTGAATAGTTAGACTGAGAGTCCATATCACTTAGTTTGGGAGGATATTGTTGCTTTCAATCTGATTGTACGACTTATCTCGAACATCACAATTTAAAAGCGTTCGTGTCGCAAATATTTTTGGTCTAGGCTTGCAAAATCCTACTAACTGGCTTGGTTTGAGACACTGCTTTAACCTGTCATTGTCCTCTACTCCACTTAATCTCACAGTTACTGCTTCTGACTGAAAACTGCCTTCTCTTCACTGGAGAGTTGTTGCTTAATTCAATGAAAGGGTTTTCTTGTCATTGAACGGGAGATTTGGACCCAGATCTGCGAGATATTTGTGTCAGTAGAAAAAAATTTTCCCCATTAACAGCCAGATTTTAGCACGCATCAACATTTTGTATTTTCAGCACTTTGTCGCCTCTCTCTTTTTTGTTCTTTTCATGTGACATTTCCAATTCAGGCGTAAAAGAGAAAATCTCCCTGATACTGACAGAATTGCAAGTGACACAAGATTGTTGTACAGCAATAAGCCTACATTCTCTGACCGGGAATCGAACCCAGGCTGCGGCGGTGACAGTGCCGAATCCTAACCACTAGACCACCAGGGAAGCTAATGCAAGCTCTTTAAAAAATGAATTTATCCATGAACCACCTGCTTTTTTATTTCAGACTTCTTAATTCACCAAATACAAGTTTATCCTTCTCATTGCCATGTTTGTATCAGAAACAAGGCACTGCTTCAGCCAATGAAAGCAGCGATTCCTATTAGATAGAAGATAAAATCAACAGTAAGGTGAAATAGTCCCGCAAGCTGCTCATGTGACACTTTTAATTTCCAAAATCGCTGTGGCTTCTGTGAAACGTACATGGTGATTCACGGCAGGCATTCACCACAGAGGGAAACTGGCACAAGTCATTTACCAAACTGGAAAGCGGGGAAAGCGAATGGATGAGACACGGCATTGAAAGGAGATGGAGTTTAGAGATGACAACGCAAAAATACACAGATATCTCATCTTTCTGATCCAGTTACTGATTACAGGAATGCACACAGTGAGAATTATGCACTATCACACTCCCCTTCCAGCCTTGAGCACGGAGTTAAGCTTTGAAGAGTTTAAAGTATTGAAGTCTTTAAAGTCTTAAAGTAATTCAGGATTTTGTTGAGACCACATTTGGAATAGTGTGTACAGTTTGGACCTCCGCATTTTAGACGGAATAAAAACAAAATCTGAGGATGCTGGAATCTGACTCAAAAACGGAAAATGCTGGAAAATCTCAACAATTTTAACGAGAACGAATAGATAGCATTGAAAAGCTGAGACATTATTTTTCATGATCTGAGAGGGGGGTGCGCAATCTCAGGATAAGGAGCTGATGAATTAGGACTGCGATGAGAAGAAATTGCTTCACTCAAAGGCTCGTGAATCTTCAGAATTTTCTACTCCAGAGGGTTCTGATGTTCCATCATTGAACACATTTCAGTTTGGGTCAGAAAGATTATGATCTATCCAGGAATGAGTGGGAGCAGGGATACACAATTGGAACAAATACTCAGTTCATGTTGCGATTGCATTTTTTTAAAGTTTAGTGATGTAATGGAACACATAATGTTATATGTGATGTGTTTGAAATCAATCGTCATTAAATGTTGGTAATAACAGATAACAGTCCAGCTGGTAACAATTGACAGCTTTTTTTTATTAGCTCCCACGGATCCTTTGGCAACTGTTTACCTCTGAATGCTGACGTTGAGGAAATAGTAAAATTCTGTCCCTGGGTGGTCTTGAACCATCAACTTTTTGGTTAACAACTGGACGCGCTGACCAATTGTGCCATAGTGATTAAGACAGAAACTGTTAAACGTATTCTAACTTAGTATGTCACTGACCATAATTCTATTTCTGCAAAACCTGTTCCAGGACTGCAGCATGACCGCACTGTTTACAATTCTATACAAGTCTCTTTAGTTCCGATGATCCCGTAACACTGCCCTAGTGTGTTGGTTATTCCCTTTCTCCTATGAACGGGCGGGTAAAATAAATCCATGCCTCTTATCACAGGGAGGAATTCAACGGGAGGGAAGGGAACTGACCATTTTTATTATGGGATTGAAACATTCAGGCATATAAATCCGGTCCATTACAGGAAAGTCCAGTAGATTCGCACTGCGTCTCAATTCCCTCTGAGCGATGAAAAACGATTAAAAAAATCTTCTGTGAAATGTGCACCATTTCTAATAGTTCACTTACAGTATCACTTGCATCTGTCTTTTTGAGTACACACTACTATTAGGCATATTAGTCTGCACCTATAAACCCATTAAATTCTGTTGTAGGTTGAAGGAGATGCGCCTAAGTGCTCGGTGTCAAAATCGAACTTCTCTGTCTTTTTGTCAAAATAGCGTGTTCATGATTTCACAGAAAGCATTTGAAGATGATATAAGATCAACGAAAACACGTCTTTAACATCGAAATTTGTTTCATGTTGAGCAACAAACTGAAATCAAGCAATTTTCTCTTCCACCACACGAGAAAGCTTAATCAATGTTTCTGCCCGGTTTAGAACCAGGGACCTTTCGCGTATGAGGCGAACGTGATAACCACTACACTACAGAAACAGCAAAAAGTTAATCAGACGGTACCTGCCTGTCTGCAATGTTCAACTGCACTGTGTTTCTGCAGGCTCCGATGGTTAGACTGAGAACTCATGTCACCTAATTCAGGAAGATAACCGTTACTTTCCATCTGATTGTCCGACTTATCCCGAACATTAAAACTTAAAAGTGTTCGTCTAGCAAATATCTAAGGAAGTAATGATTTCTGCCCATTCATTAATGCATCATTTTCATCTTTTTTCGAATAATCTCAATTACTTGTACTCAGTAATAAAAGCAAATACGGATGAGAAAAGAGAAAATGCTGGAAAATCATACAATGTCTGACAGCATCTGTAAGGAGCGAAAAGGGCGGAGTTTCCAGTCGAGATGACACTTGATCAAAGCTCATTGCACAATTGTACTCAGTATTTATTTCGATATTTAGTATCAATGCATTATTTAACTTCATTATGAATTGAATATCTCTGGAATTGAACATCACTGAATTGCAAAAATAACTGACCAACAGAACAAATTGAATCACCGGGTAATACAGATCGCACTTTTGAGATTAAATATTGTCAGCTTTTAAACAAAGTCAACTACATTTAAATGGAAGAAAATCAAGAATTATCTGTTCATGACACTTGAGCCTTTTTATTATGGATGTGAAACATTCAGGCGCATAAATTTCGGCCCTTTACAGGAAAGTCAGTGGATCTGCACGGAGGATGGATTCCCTCATATGTCTGAGTAGCTCTTCCTGTTTCTTAGTTGAGCAATAAACGAAAACCAAACATTTTTTCTTACCCAACACGAGGGAGCTTAATGAATATTTCTGCCCAGTTTGGTTCCTTGTAATGTAAATTTCATGTATAAATCAATAAGTTTTCTTGTCCTTCATTCACTATTGTTCATTTCCCGACATGCTTAGCTCCTGTTTAATCTATCTTGTGTTTGTTACAGTGGGGTGTATATTGGACAGCTCGCAGTGGATTTGTTTTATTCTCAATGTAAAGCTAAGTAGCTGTATTCAGTTTTGTCAACTTCAAAAGAAAGTTGCCGTTCAAAGTTCTCTGAAAGTTTTAAATAAATCGTGAATGAAAGAAAACCAATTCCGACTTTGCTTATCTCTTTTCTCTGAAGCCCATCGACACCGCTCTATTTCCCTTTTAACACGGTTTCCCCCTTTTCCGAGACAGGGATTTCCCCCCCAGACTTTCTGGGATGTGTTTCAACTCTGAACGTTTCAGTGAAAGAGTCATTCCGCCATCTAGCAGCCGATCCGTGTAACGACAATTTTACTGCTGCGTTTTTAAGATGAACCCCAGAGACAGAATGATTGAACAGTCAGGAGAACCTCTGTTCATTTCTTCCCGCTATAGACGAGGGGATTGGTTCACACCGGGCTTGGTTTGAGAATATGAGCACAAACTGCAGGGCACCAATCAGCACAACAGGCTCACTCGAAAAACAGTTTTCAATATGACTGACTAGGACGGGGCATTCATTTTATCATCATTCACCTGTTCAAGGAACCCCGTGATTGTCCGTTCAGGCAGTTGGCAGCATGTTTCTGTTTATTCATTGACGAGCTGTGCGTGTCCTTAGCTAGGCTGGCATTTATTATCCATCACTAATTAGCCTTGAGAAGATTACGGTGAGTTGCCTTCTTGAACTGCTGCAGTTGTTTGGTATACGCACATCCACAGTGCTGTTAGTGGGGGAGGGGGATGGGTGCTATCCAGGACCTTTTCCCAATGACAGTGAAGGTTCAGTGATACTTTTGCAAGTCAGCATTGTGATCGGCTTAGTAGGAGCCTTCCCCATGGCCCATTTTGGAAAGTGCTGTGTCTAAGGTGTATTTGATGAATTCCTGCACCGATCCGGCAAGTGAGATGCATTCAATCACATTTTCAGATTGTGCCTTGTAGATGGTGGACAGGCTTTGGGGAGTCAAGTGAGTTAATCGCCGCAGGATTCCTAGTCTCTGAACTGTTCTTGTAGTCACTACACGAACTGATAAAATGTGTGTGGAGTCAAAATAGGAACATCACTTTTCCTGCTCAGTGTGCAGTGGATTCTGAACACATCTATTTCATTTTTTTTCCTGAATGCATATTGAGGCCTAATACCATGAATGTGTGAAGTATTACATTCAAGTGACATTCGCGGATTGATTCTCTGACAGGAATGGTTAGTAGTTGGGTCGTCTTTTCGTCTTTAGGCAGCAGTTTGAATCCCATCACGGCAGGTTAACCCAGCAACTCAATTCAAGGGCAATTAGGGATAATAGTAAATAAATAAAAACAATTTCAATGGTGGACTGTTCCTCAGAAGCAAACGCAAACTTTTTGATAAAGCTTCTACCTGAAACTTTCAAAATGTCGCGCCAATATGTAACAACTGTCGCAAGTTCACACATGGGCCAGTGGTGCAATGGATAACGCGCCTGACAACGGATCAGGAACCTGGTTGATCAGGAATCAGGAAGATTCCAGGTTGAACTCCTGTTTGGCTCAGTGTAAACTTTTTTAAAAGATGCTCACAATTTCCACGTGACTTTCGATGAAAAATGTCTTCAGTAGCTTTACATTTAATCAGATAAATGCTGAAGTGAGTGGAGCTCATCTCTTCTACCGTGAGCGTTGTGGCCCAAATGCCCTTTGTCGAGAGACAATGTGGTCGAGAGGCTAAACCTGCTGTGTCCATTTCAGACACCATCTTCAGATTGGAGAGCAGGAACCGGAGTGCCTGGAATTCTTTCCAAAGTCCCCAGCGCGCTGGGAATTGATTTTTCCTGCATGGCTTGGTGTTTCATGGCTTTTGAAGATGATTGAAGCATTCCCATCGGATGGTATCTCCCAAGTGGATTTGAAAGGAAACTGGCCCTGTACCTGCCCCAAACGTGCCTCATAACCACGCGCATCCATTGCCATGAATTTTGACTAATAATCTCTCAACTGCCTTTAAGTCTCTCTCCAGGATGGTGGGATCACCAAGATGCCTTGATGCTTTCGCAACGTCTCGCCCTCGGGCGAATCAGACTCAACCTCATACGTATTACTAAAACCACCAATCCATACCTTGTGTGTATACATCCTGAGTTCCGGTAACCTAGACACCATGTTATATATGTCTGCATTGCTCCTGGATTGAACAGCATTAACTGCCTCAATTAAGGAGGTTATATCCCAATAACTCCACCTGATGGTTATCGTTAAAGTCATTAAACATGTCTCTCTATCTTTTTCTGTCTTTCTTTGCATCTCTCTCTGTCTCCATTTCTCTTTCTTTGTGTCTCTCTTTATGCTTTCGCCTCTCTCTATGCACCTCTTTCCATCTTTCTGCCTCTTCCACAGTCTCCTTCACTCTACCCTCTTTATGTGTCTCTTCTGCACCCTCTTAGTCTGTCTCTCCTTCTCCTGCTTTATCTCAATCTTTTTTTCCGTCTCCATCTCTGTCCCCCTTTTATTTATTTGCCAGTCTATCCCTCTCTTGTTCTTTCCATTGTACTCTCCCAGTCTCACTCTTTCCCATTCACTCATCTTCTTTGTCTCTGTATTTCTGTTTCACCTTTGGCTATTTGCCTCTGCCTCACTTGTTGTCTCCTATTTCCTCTTCACCTCTGTTTCCCTCTCTTATTACGTCTTACAATCTGTCTTTCTCTGTCTCTTTTTTTCATTCCCTGCATATATCCTTCTCTGTTTCTACACCCTCTACCCCTGTCTCTCTCGTTCTGTGAGAGTCTCTCTCTCTTTCTGCCTCTGTTCTTTTCCTCTGTCTCTCTATCTGTCTTTGTTTTTCCCTGCACCTGTTAGGAACTCTTTCAAACTCTGTTGCTCTTCGTGTCTTTGAGTAACTTCCTCTGTATCTCAATCTATTTCCCTTTATCACTCTTGCTATTGCTATCCTTGCCTCCCTCTCTCTGTCTACTAGTTCCTCTTTCTGTCTCTCTGAGGCTGTTTGGTGATTTACAGTTTACATATCCTCTTATTGAAAGAGTCAAGTATCTTGAGGTTGTAGCTTTATCTCAGGGGAAAAAGAGTTGAAGAATTGCAGTAAAGGGATATTTCAGTAGATTTTTTAGCTCCTGTCTGAAATGAGTTTGTGTCACAGCATAAACGACAGTATTTGTGCAGCAACTCAGGAGTTGCAGCATTAAGCCCAATTCCATGATAAAATAATCTAATGTTACCGACCAGTAGCCCCAAAAAAATATTCGATTCCATATGGAATACACCATGAAAATCGACCATAAGAGGATGAAATTAGCTGAGATAACAAAAAGTAAAATGATGGATTTCCTTCGACTCTCCATCTCTGGGTCTTTAGGATTCTCCCCACTGCTGTGAGCCCGGAGTCTCCTGCGGGCTCTGCTGCTCACTAAAATGTGTTTGACAGTGAGAGCATTGAGTAGCAGAATCAGGACGAATGGGACACATGGGGTTAAAATGTGGTGGAGAAACTCGATTATTCCCCAGACCGGAGAGAACATAAACTCTATTTTGATATCACAAAACCAGGGGAGGTTCGCCAACCAATATCTGTTTAATAACATAAAATACCAGAAAATGTTCTTCAAACAACTCAACGTCGTCACTGTCCCTAGAACCACAGCTGCCGATTTCTCAGTGCAATATTTACTTTTCAGCTTGGAGCAGCAAATGGCCACAAATCGATCAAAGGTGAAACTGACGGTGAACCAGACAGAACAGTCAGTGGCTGCATAAAGCAGGACAGCGTGGATGTTACACACGGGGAGTGATAACAGGAAAGCAAACTCTTCCTGATAAAGAATGGGAATCTGCCTCAGTATCAGGTCGAAGATTACGACCAGCAAGTCCCCCACTGACATGGCCACCAGGTAACGAGTGACACATCTGGATAAACCACAATTTCTGCTCGTCAGTGTCACAATTGTCATTATGTTCACTGTCAGGAAGGAAAATTAATAAAATTAGACATGATTCAGGAGAAGAAGTTACTATTTAGACTGATGATGATGTTTTGAAATTAAAAAGGTATGCACATAAAATCGCTTAAATCTACTTTTAATCCAGCATGTCTTTTGCAGTGTGAGAGGAAAGTGAAGCATCCGGAGGAAAACCCACACAGATAGGGGAAAAGGCCCAAACCTGACGCAGTTACTAACCCAAGCCTGGAATGGAACACAGGTCCCTGATGCTGTGAGTCAGCAGTGCTGACCACAGTGCCACCGTGCTGCTCCATGGTAGCGACACAATGGCATACATTTGGAACAGAGGTTTTCGAGGAGTCCACAACATTGACACTCACTCAGCTACAAGTAAATAGCTCCTCTTGTGGAGGATTCGGAGTGTAAGAAGGCTGAGGGAATAAACTCTGGCAGAAAATCTGGAGTGGAATCCTGTAGGTGGTAATTCGTTGTCTCTCAGACAACTCAATGACAACCCCTGCAGCAGAGCTGGTGCCAAACAGTACTGGTTTGATCCTTTCCTCTGGACAATACTAACAGTTGGCAGAGGGAGCTTCTGATGCCTTGATGGCACAAAATCTCTATTATATTTACACAGAACTGAACCCTGCAGAGGAGACTTCAGCATTGTGGCCACCGTTAGTAAAACACAGGAAGAAACGGTAATCTCACACTCGATTGGCACAGAACACAAGTACTAGTGTTTGCTTACAACGGTGGATGAAAACTTCAGGGTTCAGCGAATTGTTGTCTTCCATAATACTCAGTGCAATTGCTGCTGTCCCACTTTGGTCTACTGGACAGTGCAACTTCATGAATCCTCTTTCAGCAGGAAGGTTGCCGATCTATGCACCAGGCAAAAAGTAAAACAAAGGCCAATGCCAATGGGAAAAAAAAACAAGCAAGTTGTCCTAATGAATTTCGTCTGGTGATTCTGGCATCCAATATTATGAAATGTATCAAAAGGTTAATTATGGCATGAATCAATTCCGGCTTTCCAGATTGCCTGGATCCACTACAGTTCACCTTTATCCACAACAAGTCCACAAATGCCATCTTCCTGACCCTACAGTTTACCCTATAACACCAACTTGCATTTATCGACTACAGTTCCTCATCCTGAACGCCATCATTCCGACGAAACTCATGTCCAAATCCTGTGGCCTGGGGCTTGACTCCTGCCTCTGCAATTTGATTCTGAACTTTCTGGAGCGCAGACAGCAATAAATGAGGACAGTAAAAAAAAAAAACCCTCCTCCACAATCATCCTCAACAATGCTGCCCCGTAAAGCTGTGTCCTCTTCCCCTTTCTATACTCATACCCTGGTGACTGTTTGGCTAAGTTCCACTCCAACTCATTTTCCAAATTTGCTGATCACACCTGTCGTGGGTCAGATCTGAAGCAACGATAAGAAAAGGAAGAGACAGAGAATCTGGGTGAAGTGGGGTGGAAACAATAACGTCTTTCCCAATGTCAACAAAGCAAATCGACTTTTCGAAGCATAGCAGAGTACATGTTCCTGGCTACATGGATGGGATGAAGTTCAAATGGTTCGAGATCAGGGTCAGGATCACCAACATTCGCTGCCTCCTCCTTGAATCAGTCCTGGGTCCACTGTTGCTTGTCATTTATTTGAATGATTTGGATGAGATTATAGGAGGCATGTTAGTAAGTTTGCAAATGATAGCAAGATTGGTGGTATAGTACACATTGAAGAAAGTTGTCTGTGATTGCAATATGATCTTGATCAATTGGCCAGTGGGATGACGAATGGCAGATGGAGTTCAATTTTAATAAATGCGAGGTGGTGCATTTTGGTAGATTGGACCAGAACAGGACTTACTCAGTTAATGGTAGCGCACTGGGGAGAGTTACAGAATAAATAAATCGAGAGGTACATGTTCACAGCTTCTTCAAAGTGGCGTCACTGATGGTCAGTGGTGAAGAAAGCATTTGTCATGCTTGGTTTCATCGATCAGAACATTGAACACAGAAATTGGGGATTTGAGGTTGTTTTCGTTAGAAAGGAGGCGGCTAAGAGGGGATCTTATTGAAGCATATAAGATGATTAGAGGTTTAGATAGGGTGGACAGTGATAGCCTTTTTCCTAGGATGGAGAAAGCTAGCACGAGGGGACACAGCTTTAAATTAAGGGGTATGAGTTATAGGACGGATATCAGAGGTAGGTTCTTTACTCAAAGAGTGATTAGGGAGTGGAATGCCCTGCCTGCAGCTGTTGTAGATGCGCCAAGTTTGGTGGCGTTTAAGAGGTTAATTGATAAGTATATGGAAGAGAAGGGAATGGTTTAGTTTGGAGGGGCATTGCTTTTTATTTTGGCCGGCACAACATCGAAGGCCGAAGGGCCTGTTCTGTGCTGTAATGTTCTATGTTCTACATCGGTAAAATTATACGTGGGACATTGTGTGCAATTCTGGTCACTCTATTATAGAAAGAATATTATTAAACTAGAAAGAGTGCAGAAAAGAATTATTAGGATGCTACCAGGACTTGATGGATTGAGTTATAAGGAGAGGCTGGATAGACTGGAACCTTTTTTCTCTGGAGTGTAGGAGGAAAAAGGGTGTTCTTATAGAGATCTATAAAATAATACGGGACAGATCAGCTAGATAGTCAATATGTTTTCCTAAAGGCAGTGGAGTCTAAAATAAGAGGGCATAGTTTCAATGTGAGAGACAGAAAAGTGTTTGAGGACAGTTTTTTTTTCACACCCAGGGTGGTGAATGGCTGGAACAAGCTGCCCCACGTAGTAGTAGAGGTCTTTTAAAGAGCGTTTTGACATGTTCATAGACATAATAGGCAAAGACGGGTATGGGTCAAAGTGGGGAATTGGGATTAGTTTATGGGTTTTAAAAAGAGCGGCATAGACTAATTGGATAGAAGGGCTTATTTCCAAGCTCTAAACCTAAATTGTCATGCTCCGACCCTCGCCTGCTCCGATTCCTGTTGTCATCAGGCTGGTACAGTTCCAGCCAGGGACTTACCCAGAACAACGTTCACCAGGAGGAGATCGTAAAAAAAAACTGAATCACATTCAGTAAAAAAAAACAATCCGATCAGCTGAGTTTATTCACCAATCATCTGCAGTAAACGTAGAAATCCAATAAAAAAAACTCCTGTCCTTGGCTGGACCATTCCAACCCATTGTTCCCAGATTCTGATACATTGTTGGAACATTCCAATCTATTGTTCCCAGTTTCTAATCTCTATTCTACCCCCCGCTCCCTTTCTCTCCACAGCTGCTGATCTCTGTTACTGTCAGCTGTTGCTCCCGCTGACTCAATGCGAAAATATATTGAAGGGAATCCCTTATTAATTGAAGAAGGAAAACCCTCCAATCACATTAATCGGATTCATGGAGGCTCACATCAATTACAGTAATTAAACAAACAGTTTCACTTCAGCCCATTCAGTCCAATACTTTTTGTACCCAAAGTAGAAAATTTACAGCATAGATGGGATTTTGAGGGTCAGGGAAATATGGAAAGTTGGAAATAATAGAGGGTCAGACACGGCAATGCAGAAGGAGTTCCTATGGTCCATCGAGCCTGCACCACCTCTTTGGCAAACCATTTTACTCGCATTGGAATGATCACAGCACATGTTTTCTTTTAAGATCAATGTTACTACTTAAATGTAGAGACCAGAATGTGCCTCTAA
This sequence comes from Sphyrna mokarran, assembly GCA_024679065.1. Classification (NCBI taxonomy): domain Eukaryota; kingdom Metazoa; phylum Chordata; class Chondrichthyes; order Carcharhiniformes; family Carcharhinidae; genus Sphyrna; species Sphyrna mokarran. The sequence continues at coordinate 8,642,318 of JAGIQG010000040.1, forward strand.
ATCGATAGAATTTACACAAAGCTTTCAGATAAATCTGTTTGTTTTACATTGCGATATGGCCCTAAATATTACTGTAAGGATAACACAGTTCATTGAACTTTATATAATTCATCTCCTCCAATAATTTTTTGAGGTGATTGATTAAGCACTAAAATAATTCACTAAGTTTTTTCAGGATTTAGCATACTTCGAATGGGGTCTTCATTGGGGTGGTACAGCGTGAGCACTGCTGCCTCACAGTGCCCGGAACCCGAGTTCAATTCCTGGCTTTGAGTCCCTGTGTGGAGTTTGCACATTCTTCCCGTGTCTCAATGGGTTTATTCCGAATGCTGGAGTTTCCTCTCACCGTCTGAAAGACATGCTGATTAGGTGCGTTGGCCATGCTGAATCCTGCCTCAGTGTACTCCAACAGTGCGGCGTGAAGGAGATTTCCAAAGTAATTTCATTACAGTGTTAATGTAAGGCGACTTGTGACATTTTAAATACGCTTACAGATATGCCGAGCTCCCTTTTGTCTCTATCCAAATCAAATGTACATTTCAATATCCACAACATTATTTCCGGAAGTAATGGCCTATTGGTATTGTTGCTAGACTATTAATTCACAAACTCACCTAATGTTCTGGGAATCTGTCTTTGAATCCTGTCACGGCAGATGGTGAAATTTGAATCCAATAAAAAATATATGGAATTAAAACTCTACTGATTACCATGAAACCATTGTCACTTGTCGTAAGAAAAATTTTGGTTCCTTCAGAGAAGGAAATAGAACATACAACATAGAACATAGAACATTACAGCACAGAACAGGCCCTTCGGCCTTCGATGTTGCGCCGACCAATGTAAAAAGCAATGCCCCTCCAAACTAAACCATTCCCTTCTCTTCCATATACTTATCAACTAACCTCTTAAACGCCACCAAAATTGGCGCATCTACAACTGCTGCAGGCAGGGCATTCCACTCCCGAACCACCCTTTGGGTAAAGAACCTACCACTGATATCCGTCCTATAACTATCACCCCTTAATTTAAAGCTGTGTCCCCTCGTGCTAGCTTTCTCCATCCTAGGAAAAAGCCTATCACTGTCCACCCTATCTAAACCTCTAATCATCTTATATGTTTCGATAAGGTCCCCTCTTAGCCGCCTCCTTTCTAACGAAAACAACCTCAAATCCCTCAGCCTCTCTTCATAAGACCTGCCCTCCATACCAGGCAACATCCTGGTAAACCTCCTCTGTACCCTCTCCAATGCCTCCACATCTTTCTTATAATGCGGGGACCAGAACTGCACACAATACTCCAAGTGCGGCCGCACTAGAGTTTTGTACAGTTGCAACATGACGTTGCGGCTCCGAAATTCAATCCCCCTACCAATAAAAGCTAAGACTCCATATGCCTTCTTAACAACCTTCTCGACTTGACTGCCTACTTTCAGGGATCTATGCACATACACACCAAGATCCCTCTGTTCATCAAGACTACTAAGAATCCTACCATTAGCCCTATACTCTACACATTTATTATTCCTGCCATAGTGCATTACCTCACACTTTTCCACATTAAACTCCATTTGCCACCTCTCGGCCCAGCTCTGCAACTTGTCCAAGTCTCTGGTCCAAGAAATCTGCTGTCCTTACCTGCTCTGGACTGCATGTGACTCCAGAGGCACAGCAATGTGGTTGGCTCTCAATTGCCCTCTGAAATGGCCTAGCGAGCCTAGCGAGATGGGTAATAAGTGCTGGCCCAGCCAGTGACGCCTATGTCCAAGGACTGAATAGAAGAAGTAAGCTTCAACAGTTCCACTAATGCTATTTTGATGAAAGGTGCTGCTACGACAATGGGAACCAAGATTGGAAAGAAAAGGGCCAATATTTCATATTAAAAATTCACTCGGACAGCGCTCTGCTGAATTGCCAAGATGAACATGAACCTTGCTTTTAAGTCTCATTCCTGTTTCAATGATTCATGTGGGAATGACTCATGAGACCATCCTGAATTTCACATGAAAAAGAATCAACAACATGTTGTCAAAACAATGTGACTACATCATGGTCTTTCTATCCATAGAATTCTTACAGTGCAGAAGGAGGCCATTCGACCCTTCAAGTCTGCACAGACCACAAACACTCAGCACTATGCTGGCGATCCCTATTTACGGTTGCTAGTGCCCCCTCATACTGAGGGGAAATTTCGGCATGGCCAATTCAGCTAACTCACACAGAATGGGAGGAAACCGGAGCACCCCGGAGAAAATCCGTGCAGGCACGGGGAGAACGTGCAGAACACTGACCCAAGCCAGCAATCGAATCTGGGTCCCTGGTTCTTTGAAGACGGTAGATGAGGGCATTGCAGTTGATGTTGTCGACATGAATTTTAGCAAGGCCTTTGACAAGATACCCCATGGTAGGTTGTTGCCTGAGGGTAAATCTTACGGGATCCAGGATGTGGTATCTAAATGGGTACAAAATCGGCTTCTTGACAGAATTGTAGAGTTGTAGGTGGTTGTAGAAGATAGTCTTCTTTTAAACTGGAGGCCTGTGACCAGCACTGTACCTCAGCTATCATTGCTGGGTCCAGTGTTATTTTCCATTTATATTAATGATTTGGATGTGCGTATTGGAGGCATGGTTAGTAAGTTTGCTTATGACACCGAGATTGGTGGCTAAGTGGACAGTGAAGAAAATTATCTCCGATTGCAACGGGATCTTGATCAATTGGGCCAGTGGCCTGACAAATGGCATATAGAGTTTTATTGAGATAAATGCAAGATGATGCATTTTGGTAGATTGATCCAGGACAGAACTAATTTAATGTAGGGTGTTGGGGAGAGTTACAGAACAAAGAGATCCAGGGATACATGTTCATAACTCCTTGAAAGTGGTGTATCAGGTGGACAGTGTGGCGCAGAAGGCATTTGACATTCGGCATGCTTTGTTTCATTGGTCAGAACATTGATAACAGGAGTTGGGACGTCCTGTTAAAATTGTACAAGACATTGGTAAGGCCACAATTGAAATACTGTGCTCAGTTCTGGTCACCCTGTTACAGAAAGGATATTATTAAACTAGAAAGAGTGCAGAAAATATTTACTTAGGGTACTACCGGGACTTGATGGTTTGAGAGTTGATGGGTAGACTGGGACTTTTATTTCACTGGAGCGTCGAAGGCTGAGGAGTAATCTTATAGAGGTCTATAAAATAACGGGGGGAGGTCAAAATCAGCTAGTAGTCAATATATTTTCCCAAATGTAGGGGAGTCTACATTAGTCAACTCCTGTCTAATCCCACTGCGGTCTCCTTTGTTTAAGCACAAGACACTGATATTGGATTTACCTTCTCAAACTTGATCTATATTTTAAAAACAACTGTACTATGATTGTTTCTTCCAAGAGGATCCCGAACAGTGAGATCATTAATTATTCCTATGTCGTTGCACAGGACCAGATCTAGGAGCAGGAATACCGTGTGCAGTTCTTGTCATCACACTACAGAAAGGTTGTAATTGCACTGGAGATGGTAGTGAGGTGATTCATTAGGATGCTGCCTGGGTTGGAGAGTTTCAGCTATGAGAAGAGTCTAGTTAGACTGGGTTTATTTACCTTCGAGCAGAGACGCCTGGAGGGGGGCGGGTGTAGTGGATGGTAGTCGGATGTGGGGAGGGAGTGCCAGAGAGATATGAACAAAATTATGTGGCTCAAAGAGAAGAAGAGACTTTTAACCTTTAGTAGAGGTGTCAGTAACCAGAGGGATGTGAATTAAAGTATAGGGTAGATTTCTGTTTGGATTTGAGAGAAAATATTTCCATCCACAGGGTGCTGGAATCTGCAACTCAGGGCCTGAAAGAATGGTAGAAGCAGTAACCACTACAAGAGACATTTAGATCAGCAATTCAAATATCAGAGTATACAAGTTTGTGAATCGATTATTGGAAAATTGGGATTCGATTGTATAGGTATTCGATGAGCAGTTCAGACATAAAGGGCTAAAGGGCCTTATTTTATGCCATTAAAAATTGACAGCGGTTAGACCACCCTCAGCATTGGCCCCAACACTTGCAGCTCTCCCAGTGTTGGCTGCGATATCGACCAAACCTATGTGATTGCAAATGCACAGTTGCAGCCAGCAGTGAGTCTGAGAGAGACATCTGTCAGCTGTCTGCTACTGCAACTAACTTCAACACAGCAGTGGCTCCCAGAAGTTCTGGGGGTGCAACTCTTCGTGAGGAACCCCCGAACGAATATAACACCCAGCCTCCACTCCGCGACCAACCACAACAATTAGCTGCTCCTTCCCCCACACTAATTGCGTGCAGAGAGGCTACGATTCCCAGTCCCTACCCCACTAATTGCGTGCAGTGTGGCTGTAAGACGCTGTGCCCTCACCACAGACAATGTGTATAGTGGCAGTGGGCCCTGTCCCTTTAACAATTATGTCAGAGTGACAGCAGAGCCCTCTGCCCCCAGCAACTGCTTGAGAGTAGCGAACGCACCAATTTACCTTCTACACTCCCAACAATCAGGTGCTGAGTGGCAGTGGGGCGTGCTCGCTATTTCATCGATGACATGCTGAGTGCCAGCCAGCCCCCTCCTTCCCCCGCCACCTTCCACCTCCTCCACTACCAATCATGTCGTGACTGGCATTAGGCCACCCTCCCTACCAGTTCGGCCTGCTTCCCAAGGACTAAACTGCCGTCAGCCCCGTTTCCTTCAAGTCGCACCCCTGTAGGCTATGCCACCTTCAGGCCGTGCTTCTGTAAATCGTACACCCCCCCCCCACCTCAGTCACCAATCCTTAGTACTGCGCAGTGGACACTACCAGGTGGCAATGCCTAAGGAGCATTGATCGTTTCCCACGTTCTTGCCTGATGTCCTCAATAGCCTTCAGTTCTACCAGGAAGATCATCACAACTCATCCTTGTACTTGTGGGCCAGCTGCTTTCCGCAATGGACACAACCTCTCCCTGTGAGGCTGTAAAGGCAAGTGTGCTGCACAATTCCATCCCAGGGGTCGCTAATTATATTTAAATTTGTGCCTCTTTCCAGAAATCGGCAGCAGGCTGAACCCACTGCATATTCTTTGCCCATAAGTTCGCAAGAGGCTGGAGATTGGGTGTGGTTCATAGAGTTTTGTATGATTTTAGCTGCAAACCGCACTGAGGGAGTAGTGGTTAACTCACCCTAACTCCTCCCTCCCTTGTGTGCGTGTTCAAAATTGTCTCTGTCAATATGTATGTGTGAGTGTGTGTGTGTGTGTGTGAGAGAGAGAGCGTCCCACTCTCTCTCTTCCTGTGTGTGTGTGTGTGTGTGTGTGTGTGTGTGTGTGTGTGTGTGTGTGTGTGTGTGTGTGTGTGGTGTGGGTGTGTGTGCGAGCAAGACAGTACTGTAGGAACGTTCTTAATTGAGCGTGATTCTGGGAGTGTTATAACATTTTGGTTATTCTTGAATTTATGTTTGTGGGGTTAAGTGTTTTAATCTGATCGCTTCTATCAGCAAATGTATGTATTTATGTATGGGCGTGTGAGTATGCATGTTTGTGTTTCGGTGACTGCAGGAGTTTGTGGTGGCGCATGACATTGTTGCCTCAAAGCACCAGAAATCTTCATTCAATTCGAGTCTCGGCTACCGTCTCTGCAGAATTTGCACGTTCTCCTTGTGTTTACGTGTTTTTTTTTCTTTCTAGTTGCTTCCAATTCCTCTCACACTCTGAAATTTGTACTGGGTAGGGGATATATATGCTAAGTTCTCTGAACAGGCATCAGAGAATGGCAACACGGAGATCATCACAATAACTTCATTGCAGTGTTGATATTTGCTGACTTGTGACACGAATGAATAAACTTCAAACTTTTCAAAACATGAAAGATCTCTCTCTGAGATCTTTCTGTGCAGATATGACAAATACAATAGATGTTGTAGCTGCTGACTGCATGAGTTATTAGCAGAGTATTCATGTTCTTTTTTGCAGAGGATAAAAAGAGTTCTGTCGATGGATTTTGTGGCTGGTGACTGAGTGGGTGATTAGCAGCGAAATGGTGTTATACGTAGAGGGTTAAAAGATTCGATCTCAAACTTTTTTCTTACGAAAGAATAGCATTTGAGGTCACAGGTCTATAGAAATTCAGATGACACAGAAGACATCTTAGCCCATAGGCCCGAGAGGCATTTGTCAGTTGCTGAAAGGATTAATAACTAGAAACAAAGATTCAACAGAAACAAAAAAAGCATCTGACCCAGTACAATAAATGACAAGAAAATTAAACAGCCTTTCTAGAATAGGAACGGACACAGGAGGTCGGACTTTATGGGCTCACCCTTCCTGAAACTCCAAAATCCCACCGTGTTTATCACGCCTTCCCATGCTCCGCCCTTCGCCTGCTCTGATTTCCATGGCGGTCAGACTGGTACAGTTACAGCCAGGCACTTACCCGGAACACCAACAATCGCCAGGAAAGGATAGTAAACGCATTGAATCGCCTTCAGTAAATAGTGAATCCGATCACCTGATGTTATGCTCAAATCATCTGCAGTAAACTTAGAAATCCAATAGAATAAACTCCTGTCCTTGGTTGGAACATTCCAATCCATTGTTCCCAGATTTTGGTCCATTGTTGGAACATTCCAATCCATTGTTTGCAGAATTGGATCCATTGTTGGGACATTCTTGTTCATTGTTCCCAGATTCTGATCCATTTTTGGAACATTCCAGTTCATTGTTCGCAGATTCTGATCCATTGTTGGAACATTCCAATCCATTGCTCCCAGATTCTTCTCCATTGTTGGAACATTCTGATCCATTGTTCCGTGTTTCTGATCTCTCCTGTCCCTCCCTCTCTTTCCACACCGCTGATCGCTATTAGTGTTGGAGTTGTCACTCCCGCTGACTCTATGGGACAACACATTGAACGGAATCCATTATTAATAGAAGGGAGGAATCCCTCCAGGCACACTAAACGGTTCCATGGAGAGTCACATCAATTACAGTCACTAAACAAACAGTTTCACTTAACCCCCTTTAATCCAACACTTTTTATGCCCAAAGTATAAAGAAACTACAGGATAGTTGGGGTGTTGAAGCTCAGAGAGGTATGGAAAGTTGTAAATACAAAGAACAAAGAAAACTACAGCACAGGAACAGATCTTTCGGTCCTCCAAGCTTGCACCGACCATGTTGCGCGACTTCACCAAAAAAATTCCCTACCCTTCCGGGAACCATATCCCTCTATTCCCATCCCATTCATGCATTTGTCATGACGCCCCTTGGAAGTCACTACAGTATCTGCTTCCACTATCTTCCCGAGTTCCAGGCAACCACCACATCCTCCACTCCTCGCTTTCTCTGATTCCCATGGCGGTTAGACTGGTACAATTCTAGCCAGGCACTTACCTGCAACACCAACAATTGCCAGAAAGGGATAGTAAACGCATTGAATCGCCTTCAGTAAACAGTGAATCTGATCAGCTTTAAAAAATTCTGCCTATTACATGTCATTTAAACCTTGTCCCTCCACCTTAAATCTATGTCCCTAAGTAATTGGCTCTTCTATCCAAATGTTCTGGCTACCTGCTGTATCCATGTCTCTCATAATGACCTGTAGAACACTATAGGTCTCCCCTCAACCCCGGCCATTCCAGTGAAACAAACCAAGTTTCTTCAAACTCTCCCAGTAGCCAATGTCTTCCATACCAGGCAGCATCCTGTTTTTTTTCTCTCTCTGTGCCCTCTCCAAAGCGTCCACAACCGTGTGGCGACCAGAATTGAACATTATATTCCAAGTGCAACCTAACTAAGGATCTATAAAACTGCAACAGGATTTGCCAATTTTTAAATTCAATACTGCAGCTGAGGAAGGCAAGCATGCCTATGCCTTCTTGACTGCATTCTCCACCTCAGTGACCTGTGTACTTGTGCTCCCAGATCTCTCTCTGTCTTAAGGGTCCTGTCATTCACTGTATACTTCCTATTTGTATTAGACCTTCCAAAATGCTTTATCTCATACTTGTCCGGATTAAACTCCATCTGCCATAACTCTGCCCAAGTCTCCAAGTGATCTACATCCCGTTGTATCCTCTGATGGCCCTCATCACTATCCACAATTCCATTAACCTTAATATCATCTACAAACTTACTAATAAATCCAGTTGCATTTTCCTTCAAATCATTTATGTATACATATACAGACATATACCAGCACTGATCGTCACAACCCTCCATTCAGAAATGCAGCCTTCCACTTCTACCCTCTGTCTTCTTTGACCAAACCAGTTTTGTATCCACGTTGCCAGCTCGCCTCTGATCCCATGCAACTTCACCTTCTGCACCAGTCTGCCATGAGGGATTTTGTCAAAGGCGTTATTGAAGTCCATGTAGACAACATCTACTACCCCACCCTCATCAATCATCTTCATCACTTCCTCGATCAAGTTCGTGAGACTAAACCTTCCCTTCACAAAACCGTGTTGCCTCTCACTAATATGCCCACTTATTTCCAGTGGGAATAAATCCTGTCTCTCGGAATCCTCTCCAATGATTTCCCTAGCACTGATGTAAAGCTAACCGGCCTATAATTACCTAGCTTATTCTTGCTACCCCTCTTAAACAAAGGGATCACCCCTGTAGTCAGTGAAGATACAAAGATTTCTCTCAATTTGCTCTCATGCCTCTCTCAGTATTCTGGCGTATATCCCATCAGTCCCTGGCGATTTGTCTACCTTAATATTTCTCAAGAACTCCAAAACCTTCTCCTTTATGATCTCAACATGACTCAAACTATCCACACATCCTTTCCCAGACTCATCATCAACCAAGTCCTTCTCTTTGGTGAATACTCACGCAAAGTACTCATTTAATACCTTGCCCGTATCCTCTGGTGGCACACGTAGATTCCCTCCATTGTCCTTGAGTGGGCAAACCCTCGCCCTGGCTATCCTCATGCTCTTTACATATGTGTAAAATCCTTGGGATTTTCCGTAATTCTGCTGGCTAATGCTTTTTCATGACCATTTTAGCCCTTCTTACTCTGCTTTTTTTCTTTTTACTTTCCTTGCATTCCACATTTGCTTTATGTGTTCCCAGCCTCCTAGCTTTGACAAATGCTTCTTTTCTCTCTTTGACTAGGCTCATAGTATATCTTGTTATCCAAGGTTCCCAAAACTTGCCATATTTATCCTTCGTCCTTACAGGAATCTCCTGGTCTTGAATCCCTATCAAATGACATTTGAAAGCCTCCCAAATGCCAGATGTTGATTTGTCCTCAAACATCTGCCCTCAATCTACATTCTTCAGTTCCTGCCTAATATTGTTGCAATTAGCTTTCCCCCAATATAGCACCTTAACTTAAGGACTACACTTATCTTTATCCATCAATACCTTAAAGCTTACTGAATTGTGAACACTTTTCCCGAAATGCTCCCCTAAGGAAACATCGACAACCTAGCCGGGCTTAGTCCCCAATACCAGGACCGTTACGGCCCCCTCCCTTGTTGGATTATTTACATACTTTTTCAGGAAGCCCTCCTAGATGCTCCTTACAAACTCTGCCCCATCCACACCCCTAGCACTAAATGAGTCCCAGTCAATATAGGGGAAATTAAAATCTCCCACCACAACAACCCTGTTACTTTCACAATTTGCCAAAATCTGTCGACAAATCTGTTCCTCAATCTCCTGCCGGCTGTCGTGTAGTTTATAGTAAACCGCCAACATTGTGACTACACTTTTCCTATTCCTGAGCTCTACCTGTAATACCTCACGGTATGAGTCCTCCAAAGTGTCCTCCAAGCACAGCTGTGATATTCTCCTTAATCATCAGTGCAGATTCCCCACTCCTTTTACATTCGCCTCTATCACGCCTTTAACATCTATATCCTGAAATGTTATCTGCCAATCCTATCCTTAGCTTAATCAAGTCTCTGTAATGGCAACTACATCACCGTTTCTCATACTAACCCAAGCTCCAAATTCATCTGCCTTACCTGTTACACTTCTTGCATTTAAACAAATGCACTTCGCTACACTAGACCCTCTCTGATTTGGCTGTTTCTCTGTGTCTTACTGGCCTACTCTCTCATTTCCCCTTCAGCTAATTCACCTTTGTTTTAGGTCCCACATCCCTGCCAAATCCTCCGGTGTGACATCAGCAAACATTCTGCACAGAATATTTGTCCCCCTCCAGTTTAGATGTAACCTGTCCTTCTTGTACAGGTCCCATTTGCCCTGGAAGAGACCCCAGTGGTCCAGATGCCTGAAACCCTCCCTCCTACATCAGCTGTTTAGCCACGTGTTGAGCTGCACTACCTACCTATTATTAACTTCATTAGCGGTGGCACAGCAAGTAATCCTGAGAATATAACCCTCGAAGTCCTGTATTTTTTTTAACTTTCTTCCTAACTCCTTAAACTGCTGCTGCAGGACCTCATCACAAAACATGGAGAAACAATGAGAAATAAAGGCTACAAAGTTTTCAATTCATTATTGTACATTTGTTATTTCATAATTTTACAACTCTAATTACATATCAACCGAGGAAGAGACGGTTGCCATGCAGATACAGGCTGTGAAAATTGACAATTCAGGATGTATTGTACGTCTTTTAAACACGTCCTGCAATTTAACTTGTTTCAGGTACACGGGGTTCCCTTTCGGAAACACCTTTTGTACTTTTTAGAATAACAAAATATGCTGTTCTGTAATGAAACTCTTCTGATCGATGCCGTGAATGAATTAGAACATAGAACATAGAACATTACAGCACAGAACAGGCCCTTCGGCCTTCGATGTTGCGCCGACCAATATAAAAAGCAATGCCCCTCCAAACTAAACCATTCCCTTCTCTTCCATATACTTATCAACTAACCTCTTAAACGCCACCAAACTTGGCGCATCTACAACTGCTGCAGGCAGGGCATTCCACTCCCGAACCACCCTTTGGGTAAAGAACCTACCTCTGATATCCGTCCTATAACTACCACCCCTTAATTTAAAGCTGTGTCCCCTCCATAATTCTTATTCACATATTTATCTTCATCATCACCGCTCTCATTCTCTTTATTCTTGGTCAAGGCCATGGTCTGTATTTCATTGTGTGGGACTTGGAAGTGAATTTCAGCCTTGTTGCCAATATTACAGAATCCTCAACATCTTCTTCGCCCAACGGCTGGGCTGCACCGTTTAAACATGTTCTGCAGTTTATAGATTCTGATTTCTGCCTCGAAAGTTTATGAAACGTGGGTAAGAAATGTGAAATCAAAACTAAACGACTTTTATAATGGAGCTATCATGCTACTCTATTTCATAATTTGACATGTTACATATCCGTCGAGGAAGAGCCAGCTGCCATACAGGCATGGACTGTGAAAATGGACGGTTGAGGCCCTGTGAACAGGGGACAACCGAATTGATTTGCGGCACTCCTAACTGAAGGAGAGACTCCTAATTGACTGGGGACACTCAGAATTGAAATGGACACTCCGAATTGACATGGTCACTCCAAATTGATACAGCACTCGTAATTGACGGATGTAACTTTTAGTTGAGAGGGGTCACTCCTACTTACAAGGAACACTCCGAATTGACAGGGCGCACTCTTAATTGACAAGTGTCACTCTTAATTGACAGGAGATGCTCCGAATTGACAGAGGCACTCCTAATTGACAGGGATACTCCTAATTGACAAGGGGTGCTCCGAGTTGGCAAGGGCACCCCCAATTGACAGGAGTCACTCCTAATTGACAGGGGACAATCCTAATTGACACGTGAAACTCCTCATTGACAGGAATGCTTTTAATTGACAGGGGGTACTCTTAATAGACAGGGACACTCCTAAATTTTTATTTAAACTAACTAGAAACCGGAAGTCGTCATTAGGAGGCTGCCGGTAGTTGTAGTTTTCTCTGTCTCTATAAATTGGTGCAGAGAGGAAACCCGATACTCTACACAGGTAGAGTATCCCACCCTCCCCCTTCCTCTAACCTAATAATAAAAGTGTGTGGAAAGTTTTTTTTTCTCTCTCCTGGAAATTAAAGTATCAGGGACGGCAGTACGTTGCACCTCCTGCGGTATGTACGAGGTGAGGGACACCAGTAGTGTTCCTGCTGATTACACCCGCAGGAAGTGTGCACATTTGCAGCTCCTTGAGGATCGTGTTAAGGAGCTGGAGCTGGAATTAGAGGAACTCAGGGTAATTCGAGAGGTTGAGGAGGACATTGGCAGGAGTAACAACGAGATAGTCACTCCTAAAAGTGATTCTTGGATAACTATTAGGAGGAGGGGTAAGAAGCAATCGGGTAGACAATCCCCTGGGGCTGTTCCCCTCCAAAACAAATTTTCTGTCTTGGAGGCTACAGTTGAGGAAGAATCAACTGGAGATGACCAAAGGGAGCAGGTCTCTGGGGGTGAGCCTGCTGAGAATGCTCAGGTGGGCAGGAGGAATAAGAGATTGGGCCTAGTAATTGGAGACTCCATAGTTAGAGGGACAGATAGGAGAGTAAATAGTAATAAAAGTGACTCAGGGCTGGTGTGTTGCCTCCCAGGGGCTGGGGTCCAGGAAGTCGCAGATCGGGTTTTTAAGATTCTTAAGGGAGAGGGGAGTCAGCCCCAAGTCATAGTTCATGTAGGGACACATGATATAGGAAGGACGAGGGAAGGGGGTATTAAACAGAAATTTATGGAGTTGGGGTGGAAGCTTAGGGCCAAAACTGGCAGAGTGGTTATCTCTGGACTCTTGCCTGCGCCAAGGGATAGTTTAGAGAAGAACAGAGAGAGGGAACGTTTGAACTCGTGGCTGCAGGGATGGTGCAGGAGGGAGGGGTTCAGGTTCCTGAACAATTGGGACTCATTCTGGGATAGGTGGGACCTCTACAAGAGAGATGGTCTACACCTGAACCAGAGGGGAACTAATATCTTGGGGGGAAAATTTGCTAAGGCTATGCAGGGGGCTTTAAACTGATTCGGGGGGGGGGGGTGGGATCCTAAGTAGTTGGGGTGCTAAGAGGGATGAGAGTAAGGGGGTCATAGAGGAAAGCTGTAAAACACAGCAGCGTACGGGTGGGGTAGGGCATGGTTTGAAATGCGCATACTTTAATGCAAGGAGTATTCGCAATAAGGGGGAGGAACTTGTAGCTTGGACCAGTACTTGGAACTTCGATGTTGTGGCCATTTCAGAGACTTGGGTAGAGCAGGGACAAGAATGGATGTTGCAGGTTCCGGGGTTCAAATGCTTTAGTCGGAGTAGAGAAGGAGGTAGAAGGGGGGGAGGAGTGGCATTATTAGTCAAAGACTGTATCACAGTGACAGAAAAGAAGTTTGATGAGGACTTGTCTGTTGAGGTAGTATGGGCTGAGATTAGAAACAGGAGAGGAGAGGTCACCCTGTTGGGAGTCTTTTATAGACCTCCTAAAAGTTCTAGAGAGGTTGAGGAAAGGATTGCAAAGTCAATTCTGGTCAGGAGTGAAAGTAATAGGGTAATTGTTATGGGGGACTTTAACTTTACTAATATTGATTGGAATAGCTATAGCTCTAGCTCGTTAGAGGGGTCAGTTTTCGTACAAAGTGTGCAGGAGGGTTTTTTGACTCAGTATGTAGATAGGCCAACTAGAGGTGAGGCTACATTGGATTTGGTGCTGGGCAATGAGCCAGACCAGGTGTTAGGCTTGGAAGTTAGTGAACATTTTGGTGATAGTGACCACAATTCGGTTACGTTCACCTTAGTGATGGATAGGGATAGGCATGAAGCTGGGGGCAGTAGTTATAGCTGGGGGAAGGGTAATTATGAGGCCATCAGGAGAGAATTAGGGTGCATAGATTGGACTAGGAAGCTACAGGGACTGGGAACATCTGGAATGTGGAGCTTATTCAAGGAGCAGCTGCTGCGGGTCCTTGATAAGTATGTCCCTGTCAGGCAAGGAGGAAATGGTCGAGTAAGAGAACCTTGGTGTACGAAAAAAGTTGATTTGCTGGTTAAAAGGAAAAAGGAGGCTTATGTCAGGATGAGGATTGAAGGCTCGGTTAGTGCAATGGTTAGCTATAGATTAGCCAGGAGGGAGCTAAAGGGGGAATTGAGGAGTGCAATGAGAGGACATGAGAAGACTTTGGCTGATAGGATTAGGGAGAATCCTAAAGCTTTCTTTAGATATGTTAAGAATAGAAGTTTGGTTAGGGCAAGATTAGGGCCAGTCATAGACAGCAGTGGGAAGTTGTGCGTGGAGCCTGAAGAGATTGGAGAGGTACTGAATAAATATTTCTCTTCGGTATTCACGCAGGGTGATGTAAATGTAGTTATGGAGAACACTGAGGTACAGGGAGCAAACTGGAAGGTATCGAAGTAGATAGGGAGGATGTGCTAGATATTCTCGAGGGTTTGAAGTTGGATAAGTCCCCTGGGCCGGACGGGATTTACCCTAGGATTCTCTGGGAGGCAAGAGAGGAGATTGCAGAGCCTCTGGCTCTGATCTTCAGGTCGTCGTTGGTTACGGGTGTGGTTCCGGAGGACTGGAGGATAGCGAATGTGGTCCCGTTGTTTAAGAAGGGGAAGAGAGACCTTCCAGGGAATTATAGGCCAGTGAGTCTTACTTCTGTGGTGGGCAAAGTATTGGAGAGAATAATTAGGGATAGGATTTATACTTATTTAGAGAGTAATGAATTGATTGGAAATAGTCAGCATGGTTTTGTGAAGGGTAGGTCGTGCCTTACTAACCTCATTGAGTTTTTTGAAAAAGTGACTAAGGAGGTGGATGGGGGTAAGGCGGTTGATGTGGTATATATGGACTTTAGTAAGGCGTTTGATAAGGTGGCCCATGGAAGACTTCTGCAGAAAATGCAGATGTATGGGATAGAGGGTGATTTAGCTAATTGGGTTAGGAATTGGCTAGCAGATAGAAGACAGAGGGTGGTGGTTGATGGGAGATATTCATCTTGGAGTTCGGTGACAAGTGGTGTACCTCAGGGGTCTGTTTTGGGGCCCCTGCTGTTTGTAATTTTTATAAATGATATGGATGAGGGTATTGAAGGATGGATTAGTAAATTTGCAGATGACACTAAAGTCGGTGGAGTGGTAGATAGTGAAGAGGGGTGTTATAGTTTGCAGAGGGACTTGGACAAGTTGCAGAGCTGGGCCGAGAGGTGGCAAATGGAGTTTAATGTGGAAAAGTGTGAGGTAATGCACTATGGCAGAAATAATAAATGTGTAGAGTATAGGGCAAATGGTAGGATTCTTAGTAGTCTAGATGAACAGAGGGATCTTGGTGTGTATGTGCATAGATCCCTGAAAGTAGGCAGCCAGGTCGAGAAGGTTGTTAGGAAGGCATATGGAGTCTTGGCTTTTATTGGTAGAGGGATTGAATTTCGGAGCCGCAACGTCATGTTGCAACTGTACAAAACTCTAGTGCGGCCGCACTTGGAGTATTGTGTGCAGTTCTGGTCCCCGCATTATAAGAAAGATGTGGAGGCATTGGAGAGGGTACAGAGGAGGTTTACCAGGATGTTGCCTGGTATGGAGGGCAGGTCTTATGAGGAGAGGCTGAGGGATTGAGGTTGTATTCGTTAGAAAGGAGGCGGCTAAGAGGGGACCTAATCGAAACATATAAGATGATTAGAGGTTTAGATAGGGTGGATAGTGATAGCCTTTTCCTAGGATGGAAAAAGCTAGCACAAGGGGACACAGCTTTAAATTAAGGTGTGATAGTTATAGGACAGATATCAGAGGCAGGTTCTTTACCCAAAGGGTGGTTCGGGAGTGGAATGCCCTGCCTGTAGCAGTTGTAGATGCGCCAAGTTTGGTGGCGTTTAAGAGGTTAGTTGATAAGTATATGGAAGAGAAGGGAATGGTTTAGTTTGGAGGGGCATTGCTTTTTATATGGTCGGCGCAACATCGAAGGCCGAAGGGCCTGTTCTGTGCTGTAATGTTCTATGTCATGTTCTATGTTCTAATTGTTATGGGGGACTTTAACTTTACTAATATTGATTGGAATAGCTATAGCTCTAGCTCGTTAGAGGGGTCAGTTTTCGTACAAAGTGTGCAGGATGGTTTTTTGACTCAGTATGTAGATAGGCCAACTAGAGGTGAGGCTACATTGGATTTGGTGCTGGGCAATGAGCCAGATCAGGTGTTAGGCTTGGAAGTTAGTGAACATTTTGGTGATAGTGACCACAATTCGGTTACGTTCACCTTAGTGATGGACAGGGATAGGCATGAAGCTGGGGGCAGTAGTTATAGCTGGGGGAAGGGTAATTATGAGGCCATCAGGAGAGAATTAGGGTGCATAGATTGGACTAGGAAACTACAGGGACTGGGAACATCTGGAATGTGGAGCTTATTCAAGGAGCAGCTGCTGCGAGTCCTTGATAAGTATGTCCCTGTCAGGCAAGGAGGAAATGGTCGAGTAAGAGAACCTTGGTGTACGAAAAAGTTGATTTGCTGGTTAAGAAGAAAAAGGAGGCTTATGTCAGGATGAGGCTTGAAGGCTCAGTTAGTGCAATGGATAGCTATAGATTAGCCAGGAGGGAGCTAAAGAGTGAGTTGAGGAGAGCTAAAAGGGACACGAGAAGACTTTGGCTGATAGGATCAAGGAGAATCCTAAAGCTTTCTTTAGATATGTTAAGAATAGAAGATTGGTTAGGGCAAGATTAGGGCCAGTCATAGACAGCAGTGGGAAGTTGTGCGTGGAGCCTGAAGAGATTGGAGAGGCACAGAAAAAATATTTCTCTTCGGTATTCACGCAGGGTGATGTAAATGTAGTTATGGAGAACACTGAGGTACAGGGTTGCAAACTGGAAAGTACTAAGTAGATAGGGAGGATGTGCTAGATATTCTCGAGGGTTTGAAGTTGGATACGTCCCGTGGGCCGGACGGGATTTACCCTAGGATTCTCTGGGAGGCAAGAGGGGCGATTGCAGAGCCTCTGGCTCTGATCTTCAGGTCGTCGTTGGTTACGGGTGTGTTCTGGAGGACTGGAGGGTAGCGAATGTGGTCCCATTGTTCAAGAAGGGGAAGAGTGACCTTCCAGGGAATTATAGGCCAGTGAGTCTTACTTCTGTTGTGGGCAAAGTATTGGAGAGAATTATTAGGGATAGGATTTATATTTATTTAGAGAGAAATGAATTGATTGGGGATAGTCAGCATGGTTTTGTGAAGGGTAGGTCGTGCCTTACTAACCTATTGAGTTTTTTGAAAAAGTGACCAAAGAGGTGGATGGGGGTAAGGCGGTTGATGTGGTATATATGGACTTTAGTAAGGCGTTTGATAAGGTGTCCCATGGAAGACTTCTGCAGAAAATGCAGATGTATGGGATACAGGGTGATTTAGCTAATTGGGTTAGGAATTGGCTAGCAGATAGAAGACAGAGGGTGGTGGTTGATGGGAGATATTCATCTTGGAGTTCGGTGACAAGTGGTGTACCTCAGGGGTCTGTTTTGGGGCCCCTGATGTTTGTAATTTTTATAAATGATCTGGATGAGGGTATTGAGGGATGGATTAGTAAATTTGCAGATGACATTGAAGTCGGTGGAGTGGTAGATAGTGAAGAGGGGTGTTCTCCTTTGCAGAGAGACTTGGACAAGTTGCAGAGCTGGGCCGAGAGGTGGCAAATGGAGTTTAATGTGGAGAAGTGTGAGGTAATGCACTTTGGCAGGAATAATAAATGTGTAGAGTATAGGGCTAATGGTAGGGTTCTTATTAGTGTTGATGAACAGAGGGATCTTGGTGTATATGTGCATAGATCCCTGAAAGTAGGCAGTCAAGTCGATAAGGTTGTTAAGAAGGCATTTGGAGTCTTATAGAACATAGAACACTACAGCACAGAATAGGCCCTTCGGCCTTCGATGTTGCGCCGACCAATATAAAAAGCAATGCCCCTCCAAACTAAACCATTCCCTTCTCTTCCATATACTTATCAACTAACCTCTTAAACGCCACCAAACTTGGCGCATCTACAACTGCTGCAGGCAGGGCATTCCACTCCCCAACCACCCTTTGGGTAAAGAACCTACCTCTGATATCCGTCCTATAACTATCACCCCTTAATTTAAAGCTGTGTCCCCTCGTGCTAGCTTTCTCCATCCTAGGAAAAAGGCTATCACTGTCCACCCTATCTGAACCTCTAATCATCTTATATGCTTCAATAAGATCCCCTCTTAGCCTCCTCCTTTCTAACGAAAACAACCTCAAATCCCTCAACCTCTCTTCATAAGACCTGCCCTCCATACCAGGCAACATCCTGTTAAACCTCCTCTGTACCCTCTCCAATGCCTCCACATCTTTCTTATAATGTGGGGACCAGAACTGCACACAATACTCCAAGTGCGGCCGTACTAGAGTTTTGTACAGTTGCAACATGACGTTGCGGCTCCGAAATTCAATCCCCTACCAATAAAAGCTAAGACTCCATATGCCTTCTTAACAACCTTATCGACTTGACTGCCTACTTTCAGGGATCTATGCACAAATACACCAAGATCCTCTGTTCATCAACACTATTAAGAATCCTACCATTAGCCCTATACTCTACACATTTATTATTCCTGCCAAAGTGCATTACCTCACACTTTTCCACATTAAACTCCATTTGCCACCTCTCGGCCCAGCTCTGCAACTTGTCCAAGTCTCTCTGCAAACTATAACACCCCTCTTCACTATCTACCACTCCACCGACTTTAATGTCATCTGCAAATTTACTAATCCATCCCTCAATACCCTCATCCAGATCATTTATAAAAATTACAAACAGCAGGGGCCCCAAAACAGACCCTGAGGTACACCACTTGTCACCGAACTCCACGATGAATATCTCCCATCAACCACCACCCTCTGTCTTCTATCTGCTAGCCAATTCCTAACCCAATTAGCTAAATCACCCTGTATCCCATACGTCTGCATTTTCTGCCGAAGTCTTCCATGGGCCACCTTATCAAACGCCTTACTAAAGTCCATATATACCGCATCAACCGCCTTACCCCCATCCACCTCTTTGGTGACTTTTTCAAAAAACTGAATGAGGTTAGTAAGGCACGACCTACCCTTCACAAAACAATCTTAGCTTTTCTTGGTAGAGGGATTGAATTTCGGAGCCGCAACATCATGTTGCAACTGTACAAAACTCTAGTGTGGCCGCACTTGAAGTATTGTGTGCAGTTCTGGTCCCCACATTATAAGAAAGATGTGGAGGCATTGGAGAGGGTACAGAGGAGGTTTACCAGGATGTTGCCTGGTATGGAGGGCAGGTCTTATGAAGAGAGGCTGAGGGATTTGAGGTTGTTTTCGTTAGAAAGGAGGCGGCTAAGAGGGGACCTAATCGAAACATATAAGATGATTAGAGGTTTAGATAGGGTGGACAGTGATAGCCTTTTTCCTAGGATGGAGAAAGCTAGCACGAGGGGACACAGCTTTAAATTAAGGAGTGATAGTTATAGGACGGATATCAGAGGTAGGTTCTTTACCCAAAGGGTGGTTGGGGAGTGGAATGCCCTGCCTGCAGCAGTTGTAGATGCGCCAAGTCTGGTGGCGTTTAAGAGGTTAGTTGATAAGTATATGGAAGAGAAGGGAATGGTTTAGTTTGGAGGGGCATTGCTTTTTATATTGGTCGGCGCAACATCGAAGGCCGAAGGGCCTGTTCTGTGCTGTAATGTTCTATGTTCTATGTTCTAAATCGACAAGGACATTCACAACTCACACTCCCAATTGACAGGGGCATTTCTAATTGACAGGGGTACTCCCAATTAACAGTGGGCACTCCTAACTGACAGGGGCACACCTAATTAAGAGGAACACTCATAATTGATGGGAACATTTGTAATTGACAGGTAAACAGCTAATTGAAGGAGACATCCCAATTAATTGGGGTTACTCCTAATTGACAGGGATAATGCTAATTGACAGGGGACACTCCTAATTTGCAGGAGCTTTCCTAATTGAACGGGTACTCGGAATTGACAGGGTGTACTCCTAATTGACAGGAACAATGCTAATTGACATGGTGTCTCGTAACTGACAGGATAATGCTAATTGTCAGGGGGCACTCCTAATTGATAGAGAGTACTCCTAATTGGCAAGGGGAACTCCTAATTGACAGGAATCATTCCTAATTGACAAGGGACAATCACAATTGACAGGGAGCACACCTAACTGATAGTGAACACTTGTAATTGACTTTGGGTGCTCCTAATTGACAGGGGCACTCCTAATTAACAGTGGGCACTCCTAATTGACAGGGACACTTCTAATTGACTGGAAAACTCTTAATTGACATGGGGACACTCCTAATCGACAGGAACACTCCTAATAGACAGGTGGGCACTCCTGATTAAGAGATGGAGAGGATGTAAGGGAGAGAGGAGGCAAGGGGGAAGAGAGGTGCTGATGGGAGATGTTCGTATGGGGGACAGAGTGAGGAGAAATGGGGCGAAGAGGAAGAGAGAGGTGCTGCTGGGAAAGAGGGAGTGAAGGGTGGAGACTGGGGGCCAGTGGGAGAGATAGGGGGCGAAGGGTGAGACAGGGGAGAGGGGGAGAGAAAGGGAGTAAGAGGGAAAGTGGTAGCAAGATGGGAGAGAGGTGAGAGGGGGAGCAGAGGGGCAAGGTTGGACAGAGGGGAAGACAGGAGAGAGAGGGATAAAGGGATGAGAAGGGGTCAGGGAGAGTGTGCGGGTGAGCGAGGAGCGATAGGGACATAGTAGGTGACTGGCAGAGAGAAAGTCCCGGGGGAGAGAGGAAGTAAGGGGAAAGACAACTTTTGACAATGAAAATAGGGAGTGACTAGGGAGAGAGGAGGCAAGTGGGGGAGAGAGGGGCCGATTAGGCGAAAGAGGGGGTGACTGGGGAAAGAGGCCGTGACTCACTGAGAAAGGGCGTGACTCGTATAGTGAGGGGCCAACTGGAGAAGAGACAGGGCGACTCGAGGAGAGATGAGGCAAATGAGGGAATGACTGTGTGAATGACTGAGGGAGACACAGGGTGGATTGCAAGTGATGGTTGGATGAGACAGAGAGAGTGAGAGAGACGGGGCGAATGAGGAAGAGTTTGAAAGTGGGAGCAGGAATTGGGGCGATGAAGAAAGAAACGGGGTGATGAGAAATAATTGAGCGAATGGGGGAAAATTCTTTGACTGTGGAAGAAATAGGTTGAATAAGACTTGAACGGGGCAAAAATCCATTTACCCCTAAGAGATACATCTAGTTTATTTTTGACATCCGAATACACGTGGCTCAACTATTCTCTCGTAGTGAATTCCACACAATCACCTCTCACTGGATGAAGGGATTTCTCCTTGCTTGTGCTCAAGGGGTTTACCCTTTATCCACAAAACATGTCATCATGCCTTGAGATCATCCTAACATGGAGAACATTCATTTCGAATCTACTCATATAAACCTCTTAGAATTCTGCAAGTTACTAACGATATCCCCCTCACTCTTCTGAACTCCAATTGTGTGTGAGATTGTGTGAGTGTGTGCCAGAGTTTGTTACTGAGAGAGTGCATGTATGTGTGTATGAATTAGCATTTGTTTGTGAGAGTGAGTCTAAGATTTACTGACTCATAGTGTGATTGTGTGAGATAGTGTGAGAGAATGGGTTTGTGAGAGGGTATGTGTATGATTATCTGTGAGAGTGAGAGTGTATGATACAGAGTGTGGCAGACAGAGTGAGTGTATGTGTCTATGAATTAGCATTTGTTTGCGAAGTGATAGTGTAAGATTGACTGGCACAGAATGTGACTGTGTGAGGTATTGTGAGAGGATATGTTTGTGTGAAAGTGTGATTGGCCAGTGTGATTTTGTCTGTATATGAGAGAGTGGGAGCTCTGCATGGATAATATTAAAAATGTTATCGATCTTTTCAGATATTTTAAAGGATATTATTAAACTAGACCGAGTGTAGAAGGGATTTGCTAGGATGCTACCAGGACTTGATAGTTTGAGTTACAAGAGGCTGGACAGATTGGACTGTGTTTTTTTCTGGAACATAGGAGGCTTCAAGATGATCTTATGGAGATCTATAAAACAATGAGGGGCACAGATCAGCTAGATAACCACTATCTTTTCCTAAAGGTAGGGCAGTCTAAAACCAGAGGGCATACGTTTAAGGCGAGAAGGGAAAATATACAAAAGTTTTTAGAGGGACTTTTTTCACACAGTGGGTGTTGTGTGTCTGGGATAAGCTGCGAAAGGTGGTAATAGAGGCGGGCACAATTTTGTCTTTAAAAAAATGTTTTGACAATTGCATGGGTAACATGGAGATAAAGGGATATGGATCAATTGGGACGAGCTTAGCGGTTAAATAAAGAGGCTGCATGGGCCGAAATGCATGTGTCGATGTTCTGAACCTCGACCACTCTATGTGAAAGAGTTGCAATTGGGAGAAACGGAATTGGACCAATCGACCAAAAGTGTCAGGGAGATAGGGACGCAGGGGACAAAATGACTGTTATAAAATCATGGCGGATTTACGATGGGCAGTTTGAGATTTAAAACCAATTACATTATGCCGGGACATTTTGGAAAATTGACCCTGCGATGAACACGTACAAAAACAATCAAATATGCACACACATAGACACCACCCCCCCCCCACACACACCCACAATACACACACACCTAGTGGCAGATTCGCAGATAACTGATTCTTTTCTTTAACAATAAAATCCCGGTTTAAACATTTATTGGAGATTGGGGCTAACCCAACAAATGCACACAGCTGGGTCAGGGTTGTAAGTCACCTTCTGGAGTTAGTGAAACGCTCCTGCATCATTTGCCTTATTGCAATGGGATGTCATGTTTGAGAACAGGACAGAGGTATGGAATATGCTCAACAGCTCATGTGGAGAATAAAGACAAGGAATCTATCAGAGATACGCACAGACCAAGGAGAAGCAAAATAGTAACACATGTTGAAAATAGGGATTGTTTTGTGAAAGTGTTTAGAAATTGTTGGGAAAATAGAAACAGTGGAATGTCACCAATGTGATCCGAAAAGATTGTGTAAAATTTTTCTGCAGCATTAAGGCAGCCAGTGTACTTAGTAGAACAATATTGTAGAATTCCAAATAGATTCTACTTCGAGATGTCTACTGTCTGAATATTCCTCCTAATGGTTTGTCATTTTTGGAAGTTCTTCGCTGACAAACACAAGAATACAATGTTAGCTCTCCCTCTCTGTCTCTGTGATTTGATGTGAAAATGCCTTGTGGGACCAGGGTAAACACAATAAGAAGTCTCACAACACAAGGTTAAAGTCCAATAGGTTTATTTGCCAGCACAATCCACTAGCTTTCAGTAGGCTGCCTTTTAATGAATGGGAGTTCTCATCAGAAACAGGGCATATAAAGAGACAAATTCAATTTACAAAATAATGTTTCAAAACATTATTGGATTGTTCAGAAGGGGACAGTGTAGAGGGTGCTTCACTCTGTATCTAACCCAGTGCTCTACCTATCCTGTGAATGTTTTGATTAGGAATAGTGCTGAAGGAGCATTACGCTGCATCAATCCCAGTGCTGTACCTTTCCTGGGAATGTTTGACGAGGAAGAGTATAGAGGGAGCTTTACTCTGCATCAGACCCTGTGTTATACCTGTCCTGGGAGTTTTTGAAGGGGGATTGTGTAGAGAGCTTTACTTTGTATCTAACCCAATGTTGTCCCTGCCTGGGAGTGTTTGATGGGGGACAATGCAGACGGAGCTTAACTCTGTATCTCACCTCATGTTGTTACTATCCTGAGAGTGTTTGATGGTGGACAGTGCAGAGGAAGCTTTAATCTACATCTAACTCTGTGCAATACCTGTCGTGATACTATCTGATGAAGGCAAGGTGGAATACGTTTCACTCTTCATCTAATCCCGTGTCTTTCCTTAGTGGGAGTGTTTGATGGTGCAGTGTAGCGGGAGCTTTGCTTCATATCTGATTCCATGCTGTACTTGTCCTGAGAATGTTTAATGGAGACATTGTAGAGGAAACTTTACTCCACATCTAAGTCCATGCTGTACGTGTCCTGGGAGTTTTTGATAGGGGACAATCCCGAGTGATATTTACACTCTATCTAATCCAATGCTTTATCTGTAAGGGTGTGGTTGCTGATCCAAGAGAGTCTAGTGGACAGAGTGTATTTTATTCAATCCTAGAAGTGGAAACGGGTAAGGCAGATTAACTTAGAGCTTGGATTAGGACTTGGGCTATGATGCTGTTTTCATTACAGAGAGTTGGGTAAGGGAAGGACAGAATTGGCAGCTGAACTTTCCAGGATACAATATCTTCAAGAGACATCGAGGGAGATGTAAAAGAGGTGAGGGATTTGCACTATTGTTTGAGGAGATTATCACAGCTGTACTGCGGGAGGATACCTCGGAACTCATGTAGAACTCTGGAATAGTTGTGTGCAGACACAATAATAGAGATTTACTTGAAAACCTCCCAGCAGCCAGCAGGGGATAGAGGAGCAGATATGAAGGCAGATTTGAACAAGGTGTAAAAGTAACAGGGTTGTTGTGCTGGGTGTTTTTTTTTACTTCTCCTATTTTGATGGGATTCCGTTAGTGCGAGAGGCAAGGATAGGGCAGAGATTTTAATGAGCATCCAGGTGGCATTCTTGAAAAAGTATGGAGATATTCCAACTAACGCAGCTGGTATTGGAATATGAGATGGACAGGTTGGGGAACCGTTCGGGATCAGTGATCACATTCTAGTAAACTTTAAGTGAAGTGTAGTCCTCAGGTGAAGTTGGTTAATTGCGGGAAGGCTAATTAAAACAGTATTATGTCGGAACTGAAGAATCTAGATTGGGCGTCAGATGGTGGGAAGAATTCAAGTTTAATCTGATAGAAATTCAGGCCTGGCACATTCCTGTAAGGATGAACGATATGTATGGCAAATTTCGGGAAACTTGGGCAGCGAGAGCTATTGTGGGCCTAGATAAAAAAAGAAGAAAAAACACATTTGTCAAGGCTAGAAAGCTGAGAACACGTATACACATCAATGTGGAATACAAGAAAAGTGGGAATAAACCTCAGCAAGGAATAAGAAGTGGGGGGGGGGGTGCTAAAAGGACTCACAAAACTCATTAAGTAGCAGGAATTAACAAAATCCCAAAGCTTTTGTACATATTTAAAGAGCAAAAGAGCAGCCAGTGGCTCACTCAAGAAGAAGGGAGGGAATCTATGCGTGGAGCCAGAGGGAATGGGCTAGGTATTTTTGGATGTAAAAGGGGTGTGGGAGTTGCACTACTGGTTAAGAAGAATATCGCAGCTGTACTCGGGGAGGAAGCCTCGAAGGGCTTATACAGGGAGACCATGTGGGTAGAGCTCAGGAATAGGGAAGGTGTCATCACAATGTTGGGGATTTATCCTAGGCCACCCAACTGCCAGCGGGAAAGTGAAGAATAGACATGGAGGCAGATTTTGGCAAAGTGCAAAAGTAACGGCCTTGTTGTGATGGGAGATTTTAACTTCCCCTATGTTGACCGGGAGTCACTGAATGTTAGTGGTGGAGTGGATGGGCAATTTTTAGGGAACATTCAGGAGGGCTTCCTGGAACAGCATGTAGATAGTCCAACTAAGGAAGGAGCTACACTGGACCTGGTATTTGGGAAATGAAGCCAGCCAAGTGGTTGATGATGGAGTAGGGGAGCAGTTCGGGAACAGTGACCATAATTCAGTAAGCTTTAAGGTACTGATGGATAAAGGTAAGTGTAGTCCTCAAGTTAAGGTGCTAAATTGGGGGAAGGCTATTTACAACAACACAAAGCAGGAACAGAAGAATGGAGGGGGGGGGGGGATGAGGGAGATGTTTGAGGGCAAATCAACCTGTGGCATGTGGAAGGCTTTCAAGTGTAAGTTGATAGGGATTCAGGACCAGCATATTCCTGTAAGAATGAAGAATAAGTATGACAAGTTTTGGAAACCTTGGATAATGAGAGATATTGTGAGCCTCGTCAAAGAGAAAAAAATAAGCATTTGTCAAAGCTAGGAGGTTGGGAATGCACGAAGTAAGTCTGGAATACAAGGGAAGAAGGAAGAAACTTAGCAAGGAGTAAAGAGGGCCAAAGGGGACATGGAAAAGCATTGGCCATCAGGATTAAGTAAAATACCAAGGGGTATGTGTGAGGGTAACCAAGAAAAGGGTTGGCCACCTCACGGACAAGGGAGGGAATCTATGCCAGATGAAATGGGCGATGTATTAAATAAGTACTTCGCATCAGTATTCATCGAAGAGAAGGACTTGGTGGATGCTTGGGCCTTAAGAAAAATCTTTGTATTCACATCTGCCACAGGGGAGGTCCCAGTGGATTGGAGAATAGCCAATGTTGTTTCTCTATTTAAGAATGGTAACAAGAATAATCCAGATAATTACAGACTGGTGAGCCTTACACCAGTGGGAGGGACATTATTTGATGAGATTCATCAAGACAGGCTTTACTCAAACTTGGAAAAAAGTGGCTGTATCAGTGAGAGGCAACACGATTTTGTGAAGGGAAGGTCGTATCTCAAGGACTTGATTGAGTTTTACAAGGAAGTGATGAAGATGATTGATGAGGTTTGGGCAGTGGATGTTGTCTACATGGACTTCAGTAAGGCCTTTGACAAGGTTCCTCATGACAGACTGATGCAGAAGGTGAAGTTACATGGGATCAGAGGCGAGCTGGCAAGATGGATACTACCTCGGTCAAAGGAGCATAGTAGTGTGTTTCTGAATGGAGAGCTGTGACAAGTGGTGTTCCTTAGGGGTCAGTGCTGGGATTTGACAAGATTTGGAGAAAAATTTAACTGGATTTATTAGTAAATCTGCAGACAATACAAAGGTTGGTAGATTTGCAGATAACAATGAGGACCATCAGAGGATACCGCAGGATATAGATCAGTTGGAGACTTGGGTAGAGAGAGGGCAGATGGATTTTAATCCGGAAAAATTTGACATAATGCATTTTGGAAGTTCTAATAGAGATAGGAAATATACAATAAAAATAGAGCTCTTAATCCGAGAGATGTGGGTGTACAGGTACACAGCTCATTGGAATGAAGAAGGTAGTCAAGAAGGCAAACACTATGCTTGCCTTCCTCGGCCGTAGTATTGAGTTTAAAAATTGGCAAGTCACGTTGGAGTTTTATAGGAACTTAGTTCGACCACACTTGGAATATTGGGCTCAATTCTGGTCGCCACACGACTGTGTGGGCTTTAGAGAGGCTACAAAAAAAAAAGATTTACTAGGATGTTGCCTGGTATGGAGGGCATTAGGTATGAGGAGAGATTGCAGACACTTGGTTTGTTCTCACTGGAGTGACGAAAGTTCAGTGGAGATCTGATAGAAGTCTGCAAGTTTATGAGAGGCATGGCCAGAGTCGATAGTCGGAAACAATTTTTCCAGGATGGAAATGTCAATTATTAGGTGGTATAGGTTTAAGGTGCGAGGGCCAAATTTTAAAGAAGACGTACGAGACAGATTGTGTACACAGAGGGTGGTGGGTCTCTCTCTCTCTATGTCTTTCTTTCTATCTCTCCTCCCCCTCCCTCTCTTTCTCTCTCTGTCTCTCAATGTCTCAAAACATTTCTCTCCTAGTACAATGTTATGTATCAGATGATGAGGGGAGGGGAGGGTGCAGTATCAATTGGTGCCTGTGCATTACTTGTCACAGCGAAATTTGCATATTTTTTGCTCTAAGAGGTGACGTGTTTGTATCAGGGTCTGAATTTTCTGAACCTTCCCATTGTTTCCAAATACTTTCTCCATTTTCTCAGGTTGAGGATATTCATTACATTCAGGGGAAAAAACAATTTTCCTTGCAGGTTAAATAGTTTCAGAATATTGATTAACAGAATTTTGCAATTTATGTTAATCTCAACCGACAAAAAAAAATCACATAACTGAATGTTCATATTTAAATATCACATACATAGAGGCACGATAATAATTGGAACTCAATTACTGAAATGTGACAGTTCAGTGGCAGATATCATTGAAACAACCTGAGATCTGGAGCTCATGGTTTTTGAATGGACTGCATCTTTCCACTTGTCATTAGCTGATAAGTGTGAGCAACATTATCCAGTGCTTGGTAAGAGACAACTCCATCTAAAAATATATATTTTCCCCATCAGTGAACTCAATGTTGTAATCTGTTTGTTCTGATATTTTTAAAAAAGTGAAGTAAACCATGTTGCTACATCAATGTCCCTATGGTGATTCAGCAGAGTGTAAATTAAAGACTTTGGGAATATATAATCTCCGAATTTAAAACAGAGAGACTGTCAGCAGCAAGAAGGGGCACAT
Source organism: Sphyrna mokarran (assembly GCA_024679065.1). Taxonomy (NCBI): domain Eukaryota; kingdom Metazoa; phylum Chordata; class Chondrichthyes; order Carcharhiniformes; family Carcharhinidae; genus Sphyrna; species Sphyrna mokarran. The sequence continues at coordinate 8,670,553 of JAGIQG010000040.1, forward strand.
GACCTCACTCTGAAAAAGATGGTTTCATTTGAAGTGGTTGAGAAAATATTCTACCCAATCATCGCCATTATTGGAGTTCCTGGTAAGTGACTCTAACAACTGAGGCTGTGTAAGTCTGTGTGTGAGTCGCTTTCTGATTTTAAACTTTGACTGGAAATGTTCCATGCTTATCTCATTGTTACTATTATACAGACACTGGATAAACAATGTAATTTACTTAAATCAAATGGCTTCAAATATCTTTGTGGTTTTAATCTTATACATCAACTGACAAAACGCTGCATGCAATTTACAGTCTCAGTGATTAATAAATTTATTTTATTTAGTGGAATCTTGTGTATCGTTAGATTTGTCTCTAGTGACAGAGATCTCTTTGCAATAACGTTCATTGGGAGTAAGAATAGAATTAACCTTTGATTGTGGAACAATTGTGAAATATCAGGCACAAGTTAACAAGTATTGCATGATGTAGTTGTCAGTGTAGATTTGCACTCATGTGGTTTTACTACACCAGAGTGGAATATCTGATTTCAATATCGATCTATTGTTGGCAATATCTATCCGTGTAGAATTGTATTTTGTTTGAAAAAAAATAGTGGAATGAAATATGTTGGTTCAACTTCAATGACATATACATTTACTGGAGCAGTGAGATATCCATTCCATGGACGTGTCCCAGTCTTTAATCTTTGGAATAGCTTGGAAATAGGAAGAGATTGATTTGTTTTAATGATGTTTCGTGGTCAATGTGCGATGTGAAATGTCTGCATGGCTGAGTTGTGTATTGAAAAGAAACAGATGTCAGCTAGTTCCTGATATCTGAACTGCCCACTAATTAAGATGCCGTTTTTCTGTGATTTGTATTTCAAAAATGTTGTGATTTGTTCATATTTCTATTCACCTACAAATGAACTCCATTCTTCCCCACTTATGCCTCTGTCTAAACAGTGTTGTTGCTTCAGGCGATTTGTCAATCTGACCACCTGAATCTTTTATGCTCTACGAAAGCATTCAGATACTTGATTTCTATAGAGTTCTGATCAGACTGCAGCACCTGACACTCAGCTGTGGTGACATTAATTTGTAATTCGAATGCGCAAGTTGCAAGTCTATTATTTATTGTTAATGTGTTGTTGTGTTTAGTTGTATTCTTCTACTCTGGTCGTTCTCTTTTTCAGCTGTGAATGTTTAGTAAATTTGGAAATTATACTTTTGATTCCAGATTCCATATTGTTAATGTAAATGGTGAAGGACAATGATCTCAGTAGTGATATTTATGAAAGTGCACTTCCCACAACCAGCAATCAAGAACAATCCCTTTATCTCTGGCTCCCTATGTTCCATCTTTGTAACCAAATTCTATCCATTCTGCTTTTTGTCCTCTCGTTCCACTTGCTCTCAGATTACTCAAATCTGTTAAGTCATAATTTATTGAAAACATTTAAAAACTCAATCTGTCAGACATCGATTATATTAATCTCCTCAATCATTTCTGATAATTGCTAAATGCCTCATTGACTCTGTCAAGAATGTTTATTTCGGAATATGCACTGACTGCTCTTTATAATAGTCTGTGTTACATGATTTTTTTTACTCTTTCGCACTGCAGTGTTTCTGCAGTGAAGAGAGTCTGATTAAACTGGGGTTGATTTTCACAGAAAGGTGAACGTGGAACTTTGACGGAATTGAGGTGTACGAAATATCTCTGTTAATGTAAGACATACTTGTGGTTAATAAATACAGTTTTAAAACTTTTTATAGCTTGCAATTTAGGAGCAAAACTTTTAAAACTCAGTTGAAATGAAAACTGCTTCATTCAGAGAGTGTTGAATGTGTGGGACGCACCACTACAAAATGCAGTTAAAGCAAACACATATTATTTCAAGAAGAAATAAGGTATAGCACGAGAGGCTGAAAGATTAAGGGATAAGAAAGAAAGGCGTGGGGCGGGGGTGGAATGAAGATATAAATTCGATGATCAGCTACGATAAAATGAATGGGGGTGCAGGATCCGATTCATGCTGCTAGTTTCTATGTTTTATGACTGGGGAGCGAGAGTAAGCTAATACAACACAGCAGAGGACACCCAAATCACAATCTGCATCTCTCCTACCGACTATTTTTATTTCTCCCTGCCCCTCTGGCTTTGCTCCTCTCTATCTCTCCCTCTCTCTCTCTCTTGCTCGCTTTCTGTCACTCTCTTACACCCCTCCTGTTTTCTATCTCTCTCCCTCACTGTAACACAACCTAACAGGAACGTTGGGTGAGCGAGTTGGAAAACTGTCCTTTACACCATAAATGAAATGAATTAATCTGGCTGTTGCAGGTTTATTTAACCATTGGTCTCATTCAATTAAATATATAAATTGTTTGGCATGAAGGGAATGGAAAAGATATCCTGCGGTCCCTGTGATTCAGCCTTGAATTGAGGCCAGTCACAGAGGATGCATTAAAGTTTGGAGGCAAAGGTTTAATTCCCGCCTTATTGAAATAGCATGTGCTTTCCAGCCTTAAAGTTCTACACACGGCTGGAAGGGGTGACAGGGAAAGGGAGCCACTGCTCCCCACTACCTGTGCTTTCTGCACACCTCTCATATATTCCACAAAATTAAAACACCAACTCACATTGGGGTTTTATTTTACATTAATGCAACATTGAAACAGTAAAATGCAGTGTGCGTGTGTGCGTGTGTGTGTGTTTGTGTGTGTGTGTGTGTGTGTGTGTATGTGTGAGTGAGAGAGAGAGAGAGAGAGAGAGAGGGAGAGAGAGAGAGAGAGAGAAGCCGTGCTGACAGAGGGCGAGACATTGAACCCAATCCCAAACTACCTTCCCTACATAATAAAAAAAATTCAAATCCCACCACTCTGTCTAAAAAACGCAAACAGGACACAGGGACTGGGAACAAATCTTTACCAAGGTTAGGGGTTTTATTTTTATCCCCTCCTATCTCCCATGATTTTTATCGTCACTAAACTACTTTGCCATTTAAGTTGTGTGGATAGCTTTGGCAGTTTTGTATATGCTGCAGTTATTGATGCACAGCAGGATCTCATGGGCAACAATATTTTCACACCGCCCAACCGATAGGCATGTGACTAAAACATCAACTGCGAAGAAGCTGCTCATTTCCTCAGGATACATTTCAAAACAGGAGTGTTTAGACGTCACATTTTCTGGAAAGATGTAAGAGAGGACATCAGCAGTTATTATACACGGGAAACTCTCTACTCGAAATCTTGTGCCACTTTCCCTCCGTCACAACTCTCCCCCCGTTTCGCTGCTCTCGTCCGTTTAATTTCATCCTCCCTTTTCTCTCTCACTCCCACATTCTGTAACATTAGCCCATTCTCTTTCCACTCTCTCACTTCCTCTCTCTCACATGCTACAAAATGGAGATACGGAGAAACAGGTAGTGAGTCATTGCCGTGAGACAGAAATTGATGCCGTTTTAATAAGCCAAGCCAAATTCTCCGAAGAGGAAAACCTTACTTTGTAATCTGTGAAAAATACGAGGAAAGTTGTGAATTTTTATTTTCATTGGCATTTAGTGGTTAACTAACAGAAATATCTGACACTCAGTTTAAGTGAACAATTAGCAATTTATTTTTTTAACTAACAGGGAACATTAGTTAAAGAACTAACTCCGATTAGAGTAAGATTCTATTGCAATGTTGTTCAAATAAACACATGGTCAATTCATTGACAAAAAAAAACATAACTGAGTCCATTTCAAAATATATATAATTAGGTTTTGGGCTTTGAAAACATAAAATGGTATTTGTCTTTCCATTCCACTACCTGAAAAGTTATTTCTGATTTTGGTACACTTCGATAGATAGATGGAGATATTCGAAGCCGGAGAGAGCTGTTCTTTGCCTCTATCGGCTTTGAGAGGTGGCATTCTTTCACTTGAACTGCAAGCAGGCAGTTGATCTTTTGTTTTTATAATTGTGATGACCTATGAATTCTCTTTCATCTGGATTGATTTGATCTGGTCATCAAAACAAATTAAAATTTGATAGTTCTTGGTAGCTGAGTGTCTTGTTTAACCTGATAGGCTGAACTCAAAATTCAAAAGCCTGTCAAGCCTGTTACCATGGTGGTGCTGATCTTTGGTCTTGCTACAAATTTTGCAGTCTGTGTACCTTGTCTGCATTTTTATTTTAAATCTCCAACCATTGTTACAAGTACAGCTTGAAAAAGACACAAAACCAGCTTTCAAAGGGATCAAACCTCACAAACTCAGCTTTACAACAGCAGCCATAGAACGAGAACACCGACAATCAATTCCAATGGAACCCTGTGCATTTTATTTAACCCTGACATTTATCACTCAGATTCAGACACATCTTTTATTCCACAATTATACCCGCTTCAATTTAAATAACTTTTACTCCAGGCCATTAAACATTATTTACATTGATGAGATTAATTTTTAATTTGACTTCACTGCCGGTAATTTCAAAATTTCCGATGTTATTTGTCTCCAGGAAGATTCAAAGCACAGTTGCTATTTCAATATTCAATTCAGACTTTATAATACTTTCTATGTTTGTGTGTGTGTTTTGTTTTAATGTACAAACCGGGACTGGAATATTGGTCGCACAGTAAGGTTCCACAGACAGCAATATGATATTGGTCCAATGCCTCCTCAGTCCCTTTGGAGAGAGTGTTCATGAACTCCCTCCGTCCAATTTATTCAAGTTTAAACTTTTAAAAATATATTCAAGGTCTACGAATCTTCTTTGCAGTTAGTTAACTATTTAAAAGAGGATGGCTTTTCTTACAAGGCAGGCAAAGGGCAATGTGCACACAGCAAGATCCCCCAGCAACTGCCTTGTGAAGCTATTCAAATGAGATGCAGACCTCCCCCCTACTGGGAGGGTCACTCAACAAAAAACCCACACGCCTACCAGACTGTGTGCGTGCATTGTCTGAAGCCTGGAGAATTCCCTTCACTTCCCTTGAAAAATCAAACAGCCTTTTAATACAGAGACACCTTTCAAAGCAAATTGTGCAGCAAGATAGAGCAAGACGCATTTAGCAATGTGTAGTGTCTTTTTTACCGTTAAATGGAATGTAATCATGAAAAGTGTGAGCTGATATATTTTGGAAGATGTAATTTGACTAAAAAGTATTGAATTATTGATTGGACTTTTGCAAGATTTATGGCAGAATGTGACCTTAGCGTATTTGACCACAGATTTTTGATAGCAGCAGCGTAGGCTGGTGGAAATGACATATGTGACACATCCCTTTCTGAATCGAAGCATAGTTACAAAAGTTACACAGTTACAAAAGCAAGGAGTAATAATGGAGCTGGATAGAATTTTGATGAAGCTTCAGCGAGAGTACTGTGTGGAGTTCTGGTTGCCACATTATAGAAAGAATGCGATTACAGTGAAGGCGTTGCAGAGGAGATTCACCAAAATACTGCTTTGGATGGAACATCTTATGAAAAGAGGTGGCACTGGCTTGGGTTATTAACATTTTAACAGAGAATACCGAGGGTGCGAACTGATCGAGGCGTACAAGGTTATGAGAGACATGGACAGAGTTGATAAGGAGCAGCTGTTCCCCTTATTGGAAGGGTCAGTCACGAGAGAACATAGATTCTTGGCGAGGATAAGGAGGTTTAGGGATGATGAGCTAAAATACCTTTTACCCAGATGGTGGTGATGTTCTGGAATTCGCTGCCTGGGACAGTGGTAGAGGAGGAATGCCTCATATTCTTTAACAGTGTCAGGATGGACAGTTGACACATTCGGCGCTATGGACTGATGTAGTTGGGTGTAATTTCAGATATTTCTACTGCTACGGACTTTCTTTGCATTGTATGATTCTATTATTTGGTACCTCTCATCCTAGTTCTTCTCACTCTCTCTCACTCTTCCCATCCCCCCATTTCCAATCTGACAGAAACATTGAAATGGAAAAAGAGAAAACTCCACAGAGTCCTCTAGACCTGAATTGAAATGCCAGTCCTGCTGCACCCTGCCCATCCCTTATCTGTCTCTAGAAGCTGATCCACTCCCTACTTCAGTTTCGGAAGGCACTGTTGATTCCTTCAGGATTTTTAAAAAAATCCTCCCTGGATGCTTCTCCACACGTCAGACGATGTGACAGGGTATGACTGGACCTGCGGCAAGTGACGAGATATTGCAGACCTTCATATTCTGTCGCTCTTTCTCAAGTGCTCTCCCTCCATCACTACCTCTACGTTGACCTCCCACTCCCCCCGGGCCTTTGTCTGTCTCCGTTATATCCCATCTTTCTCTTTTCTCCCCCTTCCACTATCGCTTTCATTCATTGCAAAGATGGTTGTTCTTATCCAGGTCCAGTTCTGTACAATCACAATTGCCAGCTCTTGTCCATCCCTCCTTCTAACTTCTTATTTCTGTCCCTATTACTGCTTTTTTCCCTCTCTCTCATGTGGACTATGTTTGAATGAGCATTGCAACACTTCTGGCCCACTTGCCAATAATCACAAATTATATTGCTGTGAGGGGATGGGAAGAACGACATTAGTTGGGAATCAACAATTCGGGTTAAGCACACAGTTCCCTGTCTCCGGAGAATAGCTTCAGTCTGCACCCCCAGGTTTCCTTATTAAAAAAAAATCACTCGATCGATCAATAAATAAATAAATTAATAACTTTATTAATTAGTAACTACTGGAAGGCTCATGTTAAAAGTTCATTCCAGTGGAATGAATATAGTGTGTTCCCAGTTTAAAGAGCGGAATTCATCTTTTTCTGCCACTGAGAGGCTATGTATCCAAACTCAGAATTCATATGGCATGCAGTGGCTGGGTGTAGGATTATACGAGGAGTGAGGCTGGTGAATGAAATATACCCGCCTCCGCCCTCCCCCCATCCTCGAAGTATTGTCATGCTTAAACGCCACACAAAGAAGCTGGATAGAGAGAGAGACAGAGTTTCTGGAGGGAGGGAACAGAAATGGGAAGAGAGAACAATATTGGGGAGAAATAGATATGGGGAGAAAGAGTAGGAGAGGGACAAGTATTCGAGAGGAATAGAGCGAAATGGGGGAATGTTATAATGAGAGTGAAGAACGGAAACGCACTGGATGGGAAAAAAATCCAGATATAGGGGAATAAAGTTTGTCAGGGCGAAGAAGAGTTTAGCAAGAAATAGTTAGGGAAGCAAAAGAGAAGGCATAGAGAGGAAGAGGAGGAAGAAAGGGAAGAGATAATCCGAAGATATAATCTGGAAATTAGAAGTAGAAAAGAATGTGAAATAAATTTGGAGAAGGTGAGATAAATAGAATAATCCTGAATTGACGTCCAACTCCATCAGCTGTCCAGTGTTCATTCCGGGGTGCAGGAAGGGATGGCCGACTCTATTGCTAATCTCTAGTATAGCTCTGCCCATTTTGAGTCTAATTGGAAAACCCATCCAGTCTGAATTGATCCTGTAAAACAGATCAGATGAGAAATCCAATCGCTCTGAAATATTTGCAAAATTTCAGAATTTGCTGACTGACTCCATCAAAGTGAGAGATGCGTAATTCGGAGCTTCCTGATCCCCAGTCCCTGCTTTGCCAGCGGTGTAACATTGGCTACTTTCCAATCTGCAATGTTAATCAGTCATATAACTGTCAACAACACCGCCACCGTAGGAACTCCTATCCATTGGGTTGATGCTGGCGTTCTCTCCTTACTGCTGGTTCAAACATGGAGAATATTTAATCACAAATTACCCGGCTCTTATCCCTTTTTTTCTCTGGCAGTTAATTTACTGGGAATTGTGATCCTGAGTCGGGGAAAGTGTGGCCTCTCCACCTGCACCACTTGCTACCTCGTGGCCATGGCAGCAGCAGATCTACTGTTCATCATCATTAACCCCATTCTCACCTACATAAATGGTTATTATTTCCTCAGGAATTTCCTGGACTTCACCTCCGTGTGTCGTGTTAAACAGGTTCTGCTACCTGCAGCCACAGACTGTTCTCTCTGGTTCACTGTCACTTTCTCCTTTGATCGGTTCGTGGCTATTTGCTGCCAGAAACTGAAAGCTAAATATTGCACTGTGAAAACTGCAGCTATGGTTCTGGCAACAACGTGCATCTTGCTGTGTGTGAAAAACATCCCCATATATTTTACAATTGAACCTCGAATGATAATCAACAATGTTCAGTGGTTCTGTCAGACAAAAGCAGGCATTTGGACTGATCCTGCTTGGGTTGTATTTTCCTGGGTTGATCAGGTCTTAACTCCATTGCTCCCGTTGGCTTTAATCCTGTTGGTTAACGCTCTGACAGTCAGACACATTTTAGTGACCAGCCGAGTCCGGAAAGGACTGAGGGCACAGACTAAGGGAGAGAATCGCAGGGATCCCGAGATGGAGAGCAGAAGGAAGTCAATGATTTTACTCTTCAGCATTTCCGGAGCTTTCATCCTCCTCTGGTCGGTGTCTGTTATATATTTCATCTATTCGACAGTGAAAGGATTAATTTACATTACTCTTCCTGAATATATATTTCAACAAGTTGGATGGCTGCTGCAGAATTTGAATTGCTGCACAAACACGTTTATTTACACAGTGACTCAATCCAAATTCAGGGAGCAGATCAAACTCACAGTGAAGTATCCGGTTACATCAATTATTCAATTAATGAAGAAACAAAACTGACTGACAGTCAAGCAGCGAAAACATAATTAACTGACAGCTTCAGACAATCAGATACCAGGATCACAAACTTACCACCGCAGCCAATTAGAGACTGGATTGCTGAATGACTGCCTTAGCCAATCCGAGACAGGATTGCTTTCTGACAGCGTCAGCCAGTCAGAGACTTGATTGCTAACTCGCTGTAACAGCCAATCAGGGACATTCCAATCCATTGTTCTTCGATTCTGATCCATTGTTGGGAGATTCAAATCCATAATTCCAAGGTTCTGATCTCTCGTCTCCCTCTTTCTCCACAGCCTCTGATCTCTGATAATGTCAGAGTTATCACTCCCGCGACTCAGTGAAACAACGCATTGAACAGAAACCATTATTAATACAAGAAGGAAAACCCTCCAGGCACACTAGTCAGATTCATGGAGAGTCACACCAATTCCAGTCACTAAAAAGACAGCTTCACTTAACCCCAATACAAAAATTTGTCAGCCATAGTAGAAAATTTGCAGCATAGATGAGGTGTTGAGGGTCAGGGAGATATGGAAAGTTGGTAATAATGGAGGGAGAGAGCGTAAATCTTTCAAATTTGTTCTAAATACCAGAGCTCTCTCTGCTCGCATTCATTTCCAGGGGGCTAGCATACAAAGCAGGCGTGTACTGCTGAAGTTTTATAAGACTCTGGTCAGACCACATTCAGAATACTGTCAGCAAATCTGGTCCCCGTATCTAAGGAAGAATGTACTGGCCTTGGAGATCATCCAGAGGAAAATGGCAAGACTGAAAGGTTTAATGCATGAGGAGTGTCTGGGGACTTTGGGTCTGTAGTCGATGAAGTTTGGAAGGACGAGGAGGGGGATCTCATTGAAACGTGCAGAATAAGTGAAGGCCTGGGTAGAGTGCGCTTGGGGAAGATGTTTCCATTCGTAGGAGAAACTAGGACCCGAGGGCACATCCTCAGATGAAAGGGACAGCCCTTTAGAATTGTGATGTGGAGATGCCAGTTTGTGCACAGTAAGAGTCTCAGAACACCAGTTGTCCATTCACCTGATAAAAAAGCAGCCCTTCAAATTGTCGTGATTCCAAATCATCCTGTGGACTTTTAACCTGCTGTGGTGGGAATTCGGACCTTAGAACTGTGATAAGGAAGAATTTCATCATCCAAGAGAGGTGAATCTGTGGAATTCATTGCCACACAAACTGTGGAGGGCAGGTCATTGAGTGTACTTAAGAAAGAGACCGGTGAAGGGAATCAAGGGTTATGGGGTAAAATGGGAGAGTGGGTTTGAGAAACTTCTCAGCCATAATTGAATGGTGGACCATTCTCGAAGGTCTAATACGGTTTCTATTCTTATTGTCTTATGGTTATCATGGTTGTGGCTTTTAGATGAGGTTATCATTAACTATGATGGATATTGCTTGCAAAATCCAGGCTGTAGCCGATCTGATGTATAGCTCATGGAGAGAACAATCTTAATAAGTGATGTCACTTACATAAAGTTGTTGTCAGCGTTACATAAAGTTCAATCTTAGCAAGAGGATTCAGATAGAACTATCTCTCAGTGTTAAGTACAGAACATCTGATGAAGAGGTTTCGCTTCAAACTGTCTCAGCATTTTCTGTTGTGAGGGCGTAAGGTGACAAGAGTGTGTTGAGGAGTATGTGGGAGAGGGAACAGAGGCATTTAAGCAGAGCCAGCAGTACTTGAGGAAAGTGTGAGAGGGGGACACTGGGACATGGGACAGACAGTCAGAACCTTGAGGAGAGTGAGAAGAGAATACCGGGACATCGGGGCAGAGAGTCAGCACCTTGAGGAGACTGTGAGACGGGACAGTGGGACATCGGGACAGAGTCAGCACCTTGAAGATAGTGTGAGATGGGGACACTGGGACACTGAGGTGGACAGTCAGCACCTTGAGGAGCGTGTGATAGGCAGATACTAGGACACTGGGAAGACGGTCAGCATCTTGAGGTGAGTGTGAGAGGGGACATAGAGGATTCAAGCTACTAGAGATTCAAGCTGAGTAGAGTCGTGCAGCACTGGGATTGAGAATGGTTGTTTATGTCCTGTAGTGCTGGAGATTGTCTTCAATATCGACTCCACAGTCAGGTGTCAGGGAACATAACACTTTATTCCGTCTGTTTACACAACTTTCCGAATATTGGCTGTCCAATCTGGGATGATCCTAATAATTCACACAACACCTGGGATCACATTGCCTGTTCCCTTAAATGAATGCCCCACATATATCCAACAATCCTCCCCTGTAAATATCACCCTCCACCCCCAGCACATTTGCGAACAATTGAACATTTTTCTCCATTCACTTCATACAGGCTTGGTGAAGAATCCACAGCATATTTACAATATAATATTTACAATATAATACATCCCACAGTTCATTCTTGATCCTTAGTTCCATCTCACATAGACCTGATCCGGGGAAGTGACAATCCCTTGGGAATTGATGCCTGGAGACTGGAGTCTGTTTTAAAATCTTCAGTGGTTATTGAGGCCTCAGTGAACGCATGAACATTTGACCTCTTCCCGCCAGTAACCAACGTCGAGTTCCCTGTCCCCTCCATGAGTGGAGGAGCTGTTGATACCAGTTTCCCTAGCCTCCCACATAATAGAGCAGAAAATATAGAAGATGGCAGGAATCTAACCTCAGGCGGGAGAAAAATGTGACAACAATGAGAAGGGAGGTGGTCAATGCAGGATTGAGTGTACTGGACTGAAATGCGTGCAGTGTATTGGACAAGGTAAATGAGCTTGTTGCACCCATTGAAATTGGCCGATACGATGTTGTGGGCATCACAGAGACGTGTCTGCCAGGGGATCAGGGCTGGAATCTAAATATCTAAGAATACAAGTCCTAGCAAAAGGACAGGCAGGTGGACAAAGGGGGCGGTGTTGCATTGTAAGTAAGGAATGAAGTTAAAACGATTGCAAAAAGTGATATTGGATCAAAAGACATAGAATCTCTCTAAGTGGAGTTGAGGCCCTGATGGAAGTTCTGTGCAAGCCCGTCCTAGCAGTAGTTAGGATGTGAGCAGAAAATACATAAGGAGATAGAAAAGCGTATTTAAAAACAACAATATTAGAGTAATCATGCGGGACTTCACTATGTTGGTTGGCTGGGACAATCAGGTAGGTAGTGGATCTCAAGAAAGTTTGTGGAATGTCTATTTTTACTGGAGTAGCTTGTGACAGAGCCGAGAAGGGAACATGCAATTCTGGATTTGGTGCTGTGTAATGAGATAGACTTGATTAGGGAACTTCAGGTGAAGGAACCCTTCGGAAGCAGTGACCACAATTTGATAGATTTACCCTGCAGTTTGAGAGGGAGAAACTGGAGTCTGATGTAACGGTATTAGAATTAAATAAAGGTAATTACAAAAACATAAGAAAAGAACTGGCCAGAGTTGATTTGAAAGACAGCCTAGCAGGGAAGACACAAACTTGAAGCAGGAGTTTTAGAGGCACAACAGAAATTCAGGAGGCACAACAGAAATTCATTCCAAGGAACAGGAAATATGTCACAGGGAGGATGAGGCATCCATGGCTGACGAGAGAAGTCAAAGACAGCATCAAGGCAAAAGAGAAAGCATAAAAAGTGGCAAGTTTAGTGGGAAGCCAGAGGATCGGGATGTATTTAAAAGCGAGCAGAAGACAACTTATAAAAAAAGGAATGGGGGTGGGGTGGGGCTAGAGAAGTTAAAATATCATGAAATATGAGTGTAAGCTGGCTAATAATATAAAAGGAGATCGGAAGAGTTTTTTTTTCAATATATAAAAGGTAAGAGAGAGGCAAAAATAGCCATTGGGCCACCAGGAAATGAGGATGGAGAAGGAATAATAGGAAACAAAGAAATGGCAGAGGAACTGAATAGTTACTTTGCATCCGTCTTCACAGTTGAACACACCAGTGGCATGCCAGAGCTCCAGGAGAGTCGAGGGCACAGGTGAATGTAGTGGCTATAAGTAAAGAGAGGGTTCTGGGGAAACTGAAAGATCTGAAGGTGGATAAATGAACTACACCCCAGGGTTCAAAAAGTGATAATTGAGGAAATTGTGGAGGTGTTGGTGGTGATCTTTCAGGAATCACTGGAAGCAGGGACAGTACTAGAAAGCCGGAAAGTAGCTCATGTAACAGCGTTGTTTACGAAGAGAGGGAGCAGCAGAGGGGAAATTATAGGCTGGTTAACCTGACTTCGATCATTTGCAAGATTTTAGAGTTCATTAGAACATAGAACATAGAACAATACAGCACAAACAGGCCCTTCAGCCCACGAGTTGCGCCGATCACATCTACCAATCCACAGACCTATCTATAACCCCCTATCCTATTCTTTTCCATATACTCATCCAGAAGTCTCTTAAAAGACCCCAGTGAGTTTGCCTCAACAACCTCCGACGGCAGTCGGTTCCATTCACTCACCACCCTCTGAGTGAAAAACCTACCCCTGACATCTCCTTTGTATTTGCTTCCCTGCACCTTAAATCTGTGTCCTCTCGTAGTGACCATTTCAGCTCGGGGAAATAGTCTCTGAGAGTCCACCCTATCTATTCCTCTCAACATTTTATAAACCTCTATCAGGTCGCCTCTCAACCTACGTCTCTCCAGTGAGAAGAGTCCCAGCTCCCTCAACCTATCTTCATAAGGCCTGCCTCCCAATCCAGGCAGCATCCTTGTAAATCTCCTCTGAACTCTCTCAATAGCCTCTACATCCTTCCTATAATGAGGCGACCAGAACTGCGCACAATACTCCAACTGGGGTCTGACAAGAGTCTTATAGAGCTGCATCATTACCTCCTGACTCCTAAACTCTATTCCTCGATTAATGAAGGCCAGTACACCGTACGCCTTCTTGACCACTTCCTCCACCTGCGAGGCCGATTTAAGAGTCCCATGGACCCGGACCCCGAGATCCTTCTGCTCTACAACACAGCTAAGACTCCTACCACTTATATTGTACTCCTTCATCCCATTATTCCTGCCAAAATGGACCACTACACATTTATCTGCGTTGAAGTCCATCTGCCACTTCTCCGCCCAGTCTTGCATCCTGTCTATATCCCGCTGCAACTTTTGGCATCCCTCCAGACCATCCACAACACCACCGATCTTTGTATCGTCGGCGAACTTGCTAACCCATCCCTCCACTTCCTCATCCAGGTCATTTATGAAAATGACAAACAGCAGGGGTCCCAGAACAGATCCCTGGGGCACTCCACTGGTTACCAACCTCCACGCAGAACAAGACCCATCCACAACCACTCTCTGCCTTCTGCCGGCAAGCCAGTTCTGGATCCACGAGGCCAAAGCCCCTTGGATCCCATGCCCTCTCACCTTCTCCAGAAGCCTTGCATGTGGGACCTTATCAAACGCCTTACTAAAGTCCATGTACACTACGTCCACCGCCCTTCCTTCGTCAATGTGTTCAGTCACATTTTCGATGAACTCAACTAGGCTCGTAAGGCATGACCTGCCCTTGACAAAACCATGCTGACTATTTCTAATCAGTCCAAACTTCTCCAAATGTTCATATATCTTATCCCTCAGAAGCCTCTCCATCAGCTTACCAACCACTGAAGTCAAACTCACCGGTCGGTAATTTCCTGGACTATCCCTGTTCCCTTTCTTAAAGATAGGAACCACATCCGCAATCCTCCAATCCTCCGGAACCTCTCCCGTTTCCATGGACGACGCAAAGATCATCGCCAGGGGTTCTGCAACCACTTCCCTCACCTCCCACAATAACCTGGGGTACATCCCATCCAGTCTCGGCGACTTGTCTATCTTGATAGAATTTAACAGGAATTTCACAATCATTATTAAAGATGAGGTCGCAGAATTGCATGATAAAATAGGATTGAGTCAACACGGCTTTATCATGGGGAGTGGATGTCAGACAAACCTGTTAAAGTTCTTTGAGGAGTTAACAAGGAAGTTAGATAGGAGAGAAAATGGATCTGGTTTATTTTGATTTCCAGAAGGCCATTGATATGGCACTGCAGAGGAGATTGTTAAATAAATTAAGCGCCAATGGTGTTGAAAGCAAGATCCTGGCATGGATAGAGGATTGGCTGACTGGCAGAAGGCAGAGAGCGGGGTTGAAGGGATTTATTTTTTCAGGATGGCAGCTAGTCGCTAGTGGTGGGTCTCAGGGATTGGTGTTGGGAAGACAACTTTACACAATATACATTAATGATTTGGAAGAACAGCATGAAGACACAGTTGCTAAGTTTGCAGATGATAAAAAGATATGTACAGTGACAGGGAGCGTTGAGGAAATCGGGGTGGGGAGTACTGCAGAAGGACTTGGACACAGGTTAGAGAATGGACAAAGAAGTGGCAGATGGAACACTATGAGGGAAAAGTATGAGAGTATGCACTTTGGAAGGTGGAAAGGAGGCATAGACTATTTTCTAAATGGGGAAATACTTAGAAAATCAGACGCACAAAGGAATTTGGGAGTCCGTGTTCAGGATTCTCTAAAGGTTAACCTGAAGGTTCAATCGGCAGTTAGAAAGACAAATGGAATGCTGACATTCATGTGGAGAGGGCTCATACCAGGCTTGGGCCCACACCAGATTCGGGCCCACGTCAGGCTCAGGCCCACACCAGACTCGGGCCCAAACCAGGCTCGGACCTACTTCAGGCTCGGGACTACACCAGGTTCAGACAGAGACGCGGTTCAGATTCACACAAGTTCGAATTCAGCCAAAGCTCTGAGTTACACAAGTTTAGGGCGCAGACCATGCACAGACTCACCCGAGCTTCACAATCATAGAAACAATGAAATGTGGTAAAAACAGAAGTGGGCCATTCAGCCCTTCGAGCCTGCTCCACCATTCAGTTTGATCATAGCTAATCATCAACTTCAATATGCTGATCATCCCTCCCTCCCATATTCCGTGATCACTTTAGCCCCAAGATTTATATATCATTTCTTTTTGAAATCACTAAAGGTTTTGGCCTCAACTACTTTCTGTGGTGCTGAAGTTCAAAGATTACCCATGGAGAAATATCTCCTCATCTCTGTTCTGAAAGGTTGATGCTTATCATCAAACCATGAATCTTACTCCTCAACTTTCTGAGCATCGGGGACATTCTTTCTGAACCTCCTCTGTCTAAACCTGTTCCAATATTGTAAGTTTTACCACAATAAACTCCAATGAATAAACAATTACCGACTTAGTCTCTCTTCATATCACAGATTGCCATCCCAGGAATCGACCTGGTAAACAGTCGCTGTACTTCCTCTGGAGCAGGGACGTCCTTCTTCAGATAAGGATATCAGAATTGCACATAATATCGAAGTGTGGCCTCAGCAATGCCCCTGCACAACTGCAGCAACACATCTCTATTCCTGTACTCAAATCTTCTCCCTTTGAAGACCAGCATACCATTGGGCTTCATTACTGCCTGTTGTACATGCACGCTTACTTTCAGTTACTGATGCATGCGGACACCAAGGTCTCGCTGACTGTCCACCTTTCTCAATTTACACCCATTCAAATAACAATCTGTCTTCCTATTATTGCTGCAAAGTTATAATCTTGCGCTTACCCAAATTGTTACTGCAACTGCTTTGCACATGCCCGCACATTGAGCCTGTTCAAATCACACTGATGCATGTCTGCATGTTTCTCATAGCTCAGCCTTACTCACCTTCTCTCATCTGCAAATCTGGGAACAATGCATTTGGTTCCATATTCAGATGAATTAATATATAATGTGAACTGTTGAGGTCCGTGGATAGATTCGTGCAGTTCTCCACCCGACATTGACTGCTAATCATAAAAATGACCCATTTTTTGCAAACTCTTTGCTTTCTAACTGCTAACTAGCTTTCTATCCGTTGGAAATTATTGCCTGCAATCCCGTACACTTTCAGTTTACATGGTGTCTGTTGTGTGAGACCTTGTCTAAATCCTTCTGAAAGCCTCAATAAACACATTTGCTCACATCACTTTCTGTAGTGTAATGACTGGGGGACACTTGCCTACTGGACCTGATCGTAAGGGACACAAGACACAGCAATACCATTACATCCACTTCCCTACACTCCCAGACTTACCCCAACTCTCAGTGCTTCACTCAGTGTAGCTTGGAACTTCCTGTGGAGTTCCCTGAGTGGACAGATTGCACAGGCCTCAGTTTGGTAGTTTATATTTGTGCATGTCCAACTCATTAACCAGTTTGAAGTCATTGCACTCCACGCCCCCTCCCCACCACAGCCATCTCCCCAGCCCCTCAGGTCTGAGTAACTGCCGAAGGTTGACGGTCTTGGAAGCCTTTTTTGGATTTTCAATGCTGGGTCTGGTTCCTCCTGCTCAGCCTCGGAAGTGAGTATAGTTCAGCAGACCGGAGCTCGCCTCTCCCACTACGAGCATTGTGGCCCGACTTCCCTTTATCGGGAGACAATGTGGTCGAGAGACTGTGTCCACTTCAGACACTGAGACTCCCAATGGCAGAGATGGATAACAGGGGCCGGAGTGCCTGGTGTTCTTTCCAAAGTTTCTGGTGTGCTGGGTTTCCACTTTCCTTCTCTTGCCGCAGTCCCGCGCTTTAGAAAATCAAGTCAAGCCTGGACCCTCTCAAGCCTTTCTACCTTGCTGGAGGAAGAAAGGAGCATCCTGCCGACCCTTGTCGCCTTGTACCCTAGAGGACCCGACTGCTAACTCTCATAACAATTTATACCGCCTGAAGAAAGGATATCGATTGTTTTGCAAGTCTACTGCTTGTTGAGGCATTCCCTTGAAGAATGCATTGAAGAAATAAAACCCCTCTGACCCCCAATCCCCGCGCAATGCTTGCTTTTCATTCAAGAAAGGTCTATCATCCAGACCAAATCCTTTGACCCGCATAGGATTGGGCTTTGTCTACAGAGATTCTAGCAAGTTGCGTTGAGAAGACCAATACGAATTGTTGGGACAACGTTCTCTCTATTTCAACAATACCCCTGTCCGTAATTTTTAACTGATCACAGACGCCCTGTGGTTTCATCTCCGTCTCTCCCACCTCCTACCTCTCGGCCAGGGCCTCCTTCCTCAAGGAATTCCTGCAGAGAGTAACTCATCTCCTGACTCCCCAAAGCCTATCCACCATCTACATAGACACAGGTTAGGAGAGATATTGAATATTCTCCACTCCCCTGGATGAGTGTGGTTCCCAACAACACACAAGAAGCTCGATATCCTTGCGATAGAGGGGTTACAGCAAAGATTTACCAGGCTGCTTCCTGGGATGGCAGGTCTGTCATATGAGGAAAGGCTAAGTCGGTTAGGAATATATTCACAGCAGTTTAGAAGAATGAGAGAGAATCTCATAGAAATTTATCAATTTCTAACAGGGTTAGACAGAGTGGATTCAGAAAAGTGCCCCTGATGGTGGGGTAGTCCAGAACTAGGGGTCATGGTTTGAGAATAAGAGGGAAACCTTTCAGAATTGAGGTGAGGAGAAATTTCTCAAAGGGTGGTGAATGTGTGGAATTCACTCCCATAGAACATTATTTGAGGTCAAAGCATCGTGCGATTTCAGGAAGAAATTAGATTTTACTCTTGGGCTGAAGGGCTCGACGGATACGGGGGGAAAGTGGGAATCAGGATATTGAATTCGATGATCAGCCATGATTACAATGAATGGCAGAGCAGGATCGAAGGGCCGAATTGCCTTCTCCTACTTTTAGTTGCTATAACACCATCTGGGACAAAGCAGTCGTCCATTCGATCGACACACTAACCACAAACCTTCACATCCTCCACCACCAATGCACAGCGACTCACCGAGACTCCTTTCATAAACCTTCCAAACCCACTATGTCTACCATCCAGAAGGACAAACGGGTGGGGGAGGGGGCAGCAGATTCCTGGGGAACACCCACCATTTGGAGCACCCCTTCTCCGAATCACTCACTATTTCCGACTTCGAAATATATCAGCCGTTCCTTCACTGTGGCTGGGTTCAAAATCCTAGAGCTCCCTCTCTAACATCACAGTGGGGTGCACCTACACGACATGGGGACTGTGACGGATTTGTTCCACATCATTATCCTAACCAGCACGTGGGTGGCACAATGAGTTAGTACTGCCTCACAGCTCCAGGTACCCAGGTTCGAATCCCAACTTTGGGTCACTGTCTGTACAGAGACTGCATGTTGTGTCTGTGACTGAGTGGGTTTCCTCTGAAGTGAATCATAGAGAAGCCTGCAGTGCAGAAGGAGGCAATTCGGCCCATTGAGTCAGCGCCCACCGCAATCCCACTCAAGCCCTGTCCCCATAACCCCATGTATTTACCCTACCTAGTCCCCCTGACACTATGGGGCAATTTAACATGGCCAATCCAGCTTACCTGCACATCTTCGAACACGAGGGGGCAATTTAGCAAGGCCAATGCATCTAATTGCACATTATTCAGACTGTGGGAGGGAATGGGAGCAACCAGAAGAAACCCTCGCAGACATAGGGAGAACGTGCAGGCTCCACAAAGACAGTGACCCAAGTGAAGTCGGGTCCCTGGCGCTGTGAGGCAGCAGTGCGAACCCAAGTGCTCCAATTTCCTCTCACGGTCCGAAGGACGGGCTGGTTAGGGTGCATTGAGCTAAATTCTCCTTCAGTGTTACCTGAATAGTCATTTCATTGTAGTATTAATGTAAGCTTTACTTGTGACATGAATAAATAAAGCATAAATCTTTGCAGTATGGGTCGAAGCCAGAGCACCCAGAGGAAACCCGCACGGACACACGTTCTCTGGATACAGAAGGTTCCAGTGATTTGACTGAGTTTTTTTCTTCCTCAAACTTTCAAGGGGAAGTCTCAGATGAGAGAGGAGGGGGGAGAGGCAGGGGCTCGAATCTTGAAGTTTAGGAGGGAGGTAAGGGGAGGAGAAGTGTTACAAAAAGCACCAAATGTTTGTGGGGAGGTGTTGCGGAGTAGTGGGAGGGGGCAGAGTCTCTATCGGCACAAATCAGGGGTTGATAGATTTTTTTTTACTTCTGATCCAAAGGTACAGACAGACAGCAGAGTGACTAGTAGTAGGAGTCGGTCACAGAACAGTCATGAACTCATTCAGTAGTGGAACAGGTTCAAGGGAGAAGGTCTGAATGGCCTCGTCCTGTTCTTCAATAACAGTTTGGAGGAGAGGGGCTGAGTGGCCTCTTCCTGTTCCTGTGAACAATCTCGAAGAAGGGGTGAATGGCCTCCTCTTGTGCAACAGGTTTGAAGAAATGGCTGAGTGGCCAGTCCTTTTACTCTGTAACAGTCATGAGAGAGAGGGGATGATTGCCTTCCTCCTATTCCTGTGTAACTGGCTGGAGGAGAGGGGCTGGATGGCGACCTCCTGTTTCTCTGTAACAGGCTAGACGCGAGAGGCTGAATGGCTTCCTCATGTTCCTGTGTGAAAGTCTCAGGGAGAAGGGCTGAATGGCCCTCCTGTTCTTGAGTAACAGGTTCGAAGAAGGGGCTGAGTGGCCAGTCCTAATCTTGTGTAACAGACTCGAGAGAGAAGGGCTGAATGGCCTCCTCCTTTCCTGGCCTTCTCCTATGTGACAGTGTCAGGGAGAGGGGCTGAAATGGTCCCTTCCTGTGTGGCAGTCTCGGGGGGGAGAGGGGTTGAATGGCCTCCTCTTCTCCCTGTGTAACGGCTGGAGGAGAGGTGCAGAATGGCCTCCTCCTGTTCATGTGTAACGGACTGAAGGAGTGGGGCTGAATGGCCTCCTTTTATGTAACAGGTTTGAAGAACTGGTTCCCATGTCATAATCGTGTGAGAGAGGGGTTGAATGGCCTACACCTATTCTTGCGTAACAAGCTCGAGGAGACTGGCTGGATGGCTTCCTTATGCTCCTGTGTAACAGGCTCTGGGAGAGGGACTGACTGGCCTCCTCCTGTTCCTGTATGAGAGACATTTTTAAGGAGAGAGGTGCTGAATGGCCTCCTCCTGTTCCTGTGTGACAGTCTTGAGAAGAGGCTGAATGGCCTCCTCCTGTCCCTGTGTGACAGTCTTGGGGAGAGAGAGATTGAATGGCCTCTTCCTGTTCCTGTGTGACAGATTCGGGGCGAGAAGGGCTGAATAGCCTCCTCCTGTCCCTATGTGACAGACAGAGAGAGGGGTTGAATGGCCTGTTCCTGTTCCTGTGTCTGGTGGTCTCACTGTTCTGCACTGCTTTCAGTTAGTGAGTAATAAAGGCAGATGCGGGGAGTGCCCTGAATTTGGATCCAATGTAACTGGAGAGTTGCGGACTCCGTCGCTGGGTCTCTGTTCAAATGGCTTGTCCTTTGCTGCTGCTTTGCAATGTCTTAATTAACTGACAATAAAATGGAAACTGTTTGTAAATTCATATCGCAGGGCTGTTTTTTGATCTCAATCTCATGATTAAACGCACACACGCACACACACAGGCACACACACTCATGTTCAGAGATTGAAGCATCTCACCTTTCCACCCAGATCCCTTTCTCTCCCATAAAGAGCAGAATTAGGCCACTCGGCCCATCGAGTCCGCTCCGCCATTCCATCATGGCTGATATTTTACTCATCCCCCATTCTCCTGCCTTTTACCCGTAACCCAGATCCCCTTATAAATCAAGAACCTATCTATCTCTGTCTTAAAGACACTCAATGACCTGGCCCTCCACAGCTTTCTACAGCAAAGAGTTCCACACATTTCCAACTCTCTGGCTGAAGGAATTCCTTCTCATCTCTTTTTTAAAGGACCATTCCTTTAGCCTGAGATTGTGCCCTTTAGTTCTAGTTTTTCTTACTAGTGGAAACATATTCTCCATGTCCACTCCATCCGGGCCTCACAGTATCGTGTAAGTTTCAGTGAGATCTCCTCTCATCCTTGTAACCACAACAAGTACAGACCCAGAGTCCTCAACCTGTTCCTTATATTTAAGCTCTTCATTCCAGGAATCATTCTTGTGAACCTCCTCAGGACCCTTTCCAAGACTGGCACATCCTAATCTCTCAGTTCACACATGCCTGTCGATCGCAGGATCAGCGCAGACGGAAAATAGACAATGGTTGATTGGTTTACTTGCCGATTTTACTATCACCCGCTACCTTTCTTACAGCCCCAAAGTCCCTCTGCAGCAACGACTATCAAACACAGCTCTGAACCACTAGTTGCGATGGAGACAAAAGGATTAGGAACAGCAGTAAGCCATCTGGCCCCCCGATCCTGCCCTGCCATCCAATAAGATCATGGCTAATAATTTTTAATGGACTCAGTTTCACTTACCCGCCCGCTCACCATAATCCTTAATTACATTACTTTTCAAAAATCTATCTATCCTTGCCTTAAAAAAAATCAATGAGGTAGCCTCAACGACTTCACTGGGCTGGGAATTCCACATGTTCGCAACCCTTTGTGAAGAAGTTCGTCCTCGACTCAGTCCTAAGCTTTTTCCTAGGATGGACTCGAATAGCACGAGGGGTCACGGCCTCAGGGTGAGGGGGGTAAGGTATAATTTGGATGCTAGAGGGAGTTTTTTCACACAGAGGGTGGTGGGCGTATGGAATGCACTGCCCAGTAAAGTGGTGGAGGCAGGTACTCTGGAGTTATTTAAGAAATACTTAGATGGGCACATGAACAGAATGGGAATGGAGGGGTATAGAAAACTGATTTAAAGTAGGGATCATGAGCCTTGGGAGTCCCTGGGAAGTGTGTAAATAGACGACGATATTCATGTACTTGTTTTTATCCTACAGGTGCTTTGGTCCACCTTGTTGTCTAACAAGGGGCATACACGCGATGGGTCATGAGAGGACTGCTCTTGAATCTTTTTCGAGAGTACCCTAGTGCTTCACATTGTTAGTGTATGCTTGACCTGGACCGTCTGATGGGCAACACGACAGCTCAGTGACTATCGCTGTGCTGTGCAGATACATGGATTTGGGCCTGTGTCGGTGGGAGTTTGCTCATTCTCCCCGTGCTTGCGTGGGTTTTCTCCAGGAGCTCCGGTTTCCTCCCACATCCTAAAGATGTGCTCTTAGGTTAATTGGCAAAATAAATTCTCCCTAAATTGTCTCAAATTTGGTTTTTAATCCATAGATCTATAAACATGGACAGGGGTCGTGGGTAGAGGTGGGAACATCGGGGTGGCGGCGTGGGCTCGTTGGGCCGAAGGGCCTGTTTCCCATGCTGTTTTGTTCTTTGTTCTTTGTCCTTTGGTCTGGCGGCAACTCTAAGGAGACAAAAGAGCTAACGTTTCGGGTCCAGACGACCCTTTGTCAAAACTGAGATTTTCGGAAATACGGCTCTAGGGGTTGGGAGGTGATTCAGCATGTTAAGGGATTGGAGGATGTTACATAGATAGGGAGGGGGTGTAGGGACTGAAGCAGGTTACAGAGGTCTGGAGGGATGTAAAAGGCTGCAGATGGTTACAGAGATAGGGAGGGTGTGTTGGAGCTGGAGGAGGTTACAGACATAGGGAAAGGTAAGGGTAAGGGTTACCACCTAACCTGCACATTTTTGGACACTAAAGTCAATTTAGCATGGTCAATCAACCTAACCTGCACATCTTTAGACATTAAGCGACAATTTATCATGGCAAATCCATCCAACCTGTATATTGTTGGACAAGAAGTGGAAATTTACCATGGCCAATGCACCTAACCTGCATGTCTTTGGGTATTAAGGGGCAGTTTAGCATGACCAATCCATTTAACCTACATATCTTCGGACACAATTGGATAATTTTGCAGAGCCAATCCACCTAACCTGCACATATTTAGACACTGATGGGCAAGTTAGATGGCCACTGCATCTAACATGCACATCTTTGGACACTAAGGGACAATTTAGCATGATCAATCCATCTAATCTACACATCTTTGGACAATGGGAGGAATCCAGAGCACCTGGAGGAAATCCACGCAGACATGGATAGAGCATGTAAACGTCACACAGACAATAACCCGGGGGTTTTCATTATTATTTTCCCACTCTGAAATTTCTCACTCTGCGTTCAACACAGTGAAACAGTGGTTAGCACTGCTGCCTCACAATGCCATGAATTTGGATCTGATTCCTGTCATGGGTCACTGCCTGTGCGGAGTTTGTACATTTCCCCCATATCAGTGTAGGCTTCCTCCAAGTGCTCCAGTTTCCTCCCACAGTCTGAAATGTATGTTGGTTAGGTGCATTAGTGATGCTAAATTCACCCTTAGTGTACCCGAATGGGCACAGGAATGTGGTTACTGGGGGATTTTCACTGTAACTTCATTGAATTGTTGATGTACGTCTACCTGTGGCATGAATAAATAAATTAATAACTACTTTCTCCATGGAGTGTTCTCACACCATTTAATAGGAGATATCTATTTTGGTGTCCAACTGATTGGCTCTTTCTTTAAAAACATTCATTATTATTCAGTATTTTTGATGAAAAAAATTCAAGTTAATTGTTTGCTCAAATGTCAGCAGTGAATCAGCTACTTTGCTTCCATGTCCATTTTATTTGATCACTGTGCTTTCCAACATAATCCAGGAAATGAATGTGTGATGTCTCGTGTTTGAACGCGTTTGACAATCATCATCAGAGGATATTTAATACAGTTCCCTAACTCCTTTCTGAATTGACTCTGAGTAACAGCATAAATAAAAGTGTTTGTGCAGCAGCTCAGGAGCTGGAGCATGAAACCAATTTCAGGTACAAATGTGGGCACATGAACTGAATATCCCAAGTAATCCAATCGTCTCACTATCGAACAGGACATAAACAATGCCCACAGCAGCATGAAATTCCCTGAGATTAGAAATAGTAAGACCATGGATTTCCGTCGCCTTCCCATTTCTGGGTCATTGGAATTCTCGCCACTGCCCCGAATCTGGAGTCTCATGCGAGCCCTGCTGGCCAATAAGACGCTTCTGACCGTCAATACATTGAACAATAAAATCAATACAAATGGTATAAACGGTGTTAAAATGTAATGCGTAAATTCAACAAGAGCCCAGGCCAGTGAGTGAGATGCATGAGGCAACACGTTGCAAAACCAAGGTGTGTTTGAAAGCCAGTACTTACTTGCATACAGAAAATACCAAAAAATGTTCTTCAAACAGCTCAGCACCGTCACTGTGACGAGAACCACAGTTGCTGTTTCTTCAGTGCAGTATTTAGCTTTTAGCTTCTGACAACTAATGGCCACAAATCGATCAAAGGTGAAAGTGACAGTGAACCAGACAGAACAGTCAGTGACGGCGTAAAGGACAACTGCGTGGATGTTACACACTCGAATGTACAACAGGAAAGTAAATTGCTCTCGATACACAATGGGAATATGCCTCAGGATTAGGTCAATGATGATTATCAGTAGATCAGCCGCTGCCATGGCAACCAGATAACGAATCACACACTTGGAGAGGCCACACTTTCCGCGAGACAAGATCACTATCGTCAGCGTATTAACTGTGTGCAGGAGAAAACAGAATGAAACTATCCAGCAAATTAGTATTAAAGTTTATTTACTAGTATCACGGGTAGGCTTATGTAAACACTGCAATGAAATTGCAGTGAAACCCATGCAAGAACAAAAGAGACGAAAATGTCTTAGGTCACGTGTCAACTAACTCATAGAATCCCTACAGTGCCATTCAGGTCATTCAGCCCATTGAGCCTGTACCAACCACAATTCGACCCAGACCTTATTCTTGTCATCCCATGTATCCTCACTGCTAATCGAGGAGGTTCTGTAATCCAATAGTGAACTAACAATATATTTGTGGTGCTCATAATTTCACGATGGTCAGGGGTGTGATGGAATGGTCCCCACTCGCTCGGATTGGTGCAGCTTCAGAAGCTTGACACCATCCAGAACAAAACAGCCCCGCTTTATTGACACCACATTAGCAAGAACAAAGAGCAACACAGCACAGGAAACAGGCCCTTCAGCCCAACGAGCCCGCACCGCCGTCCTAACGTCTTAATGACATATCCATGAATTTAGGCTATGCCTATTGTGGAAGATTCCCATATAGGGACCAATATAGGGACAATTTGTTACCCAATCAGCCTAAGACCACATTTTTGGGATGTGGGAGCACCCGGAGAAAACCCACACAACCACGGGGAGAACGCGCAAACTCCCGCAGACACAGGCCCAAATCTATGTGTCTGCACAGCAACAGCGATAATCTCTGAGCTGTCACGTTGCCCATCAGATGGTCCAGTTTAAGCATACACTAACGACTTGAAGCACTAGGCCACTCCTGAAGCAACATCCAAGAGCAGCCCTCGCACGACCTGCCGAATGCATGCACCTTGTTGGTCAACAAGGTGGACCGAATTGCCTGTGGAAACAAATAAGATATTTAGACAGTCCTGCTATATCCCTCTATCTGCAAACCGCTCATGTGGCTGTCCAAGAGAGCCTTAAACAACCCTAGCGTGCCTGCTCCCACCACCTTACTCGGCAGTGCATTCCACACCCCCACTACCCTTTGTGTGAAAAACTGCCCTCTAATATTCGTCTTATACATAGCCCCCTCACCCTAAGGCCGTGACCCCTCGTTCTATCCATTTCTAATGGTGGAAAAAGCTTACCACCATTTACTCTATCTATACCCCTTATAATCTTATATACCTCTAATAGATCCCCTCTCAGCCGACGTCTTTCAAGGGAAAACAACCCCAGTGTGTTCAATCTTTCCTCGTAAGACAGCCCTTCCATACCAGGCAGCATCCTGGTAAATCTCCTCTGCACTCTCTCCAAGGCCTCCACATCCTTCCGGTAGTACGGCGACCAGAACTGGACGCAGTACTCCAAGTGAGGCCTAACCAACGTTCTAAACACTTGCAACATCAGACTCCTACTCTCGTATTCTATGCCCCTTCCTATGAAGGCTAACATACCATACGCTTTCTTTATCACATTCTCCACCTGTACTAACATCTTCAGAGACTTGTAAACCTGCACCCCCAGGTCTCTCTGCGTCTCTATACTCCGGATAGTTTTACCTTTTATCCTATAACTCCCCTCTACATTATTCTGGTCAAAATGCATCACCTCGCATTTATCCAGATTAAATTCCATTTGCCATCTATCTGCCCAATCTACCAGCCTATCTATGTCCTGTTGTATTGCCTGGCACTGCTCCTCAGTACCCGTCAATCCAAGCATCTTAGTGTCATCAGCAAATTTGCTGATTACACCACCTACCCCCTCTTCCAAGTCATTTATATAAACCACAAATAGAAGAGGTCCTAGTACTGAGCCCTGTGGCACACCACTAGTGACAGACCTCCTGTTGGAAAAAGAGCCTTCCACTACTACCCGCTGTCTCCTCCTCCCAAGCCAGTTCTCAACCCATCTACATACCTGGCCCTGTATCCCATGCGCCTTAACCTTTTCTATCAGCCTATCATGAGGAACCTTGTCAAACGCCTTACTGAAATCCATGTAGACGACATCAACGGCTTGTCCTTCATCAACCGTTTTTGTCACCTCTTCAAAAAATTCCACTAGATTCGTAAGGCGCGAGCTCCCCTTAACGAAGCCATGCTGCGTATCCCTGATCAGATCGCAGCAAACATCCACTCCCTCCACCACCGACGCACAATAGTAGCAGTGTGTGCTATTTACAAGATGCACTGCAGCAATTCACCAAAGATCCTTAGACAGCACCTTCAAAGCCCACGACTGCTTCCCTTTAGAAGGACAAAGGCAGCAGATACATGGGAACACTACCAACTGCAAGTCCCATTCTAAGCCACTCACCATCCTGAATTGGAAATATATCGGCTATTCCATTGCAGTCACCGGATCAAACTCCTGGAATTCCCTCTATAATGGTATTATGGGTTAACCCACAGAACACGGACTGCAGTGATTCAAGAAGGCAGCTCACCACCACACTCTCAAGGACCTACGAGGAATGGGCAATAAATGCTGGCCAGTCAGCGATGCCCATATAGAAACATGGAACCATAGAACATTACAGCACAGAAACAAGCCTTTTGGCTACTCTTGGTTGTGCCAAACCATTTTTCTGCCTAGTCCAATTCAACTACACCTGGACCATATCCCTCCACACCTCTCTAATTCATGTACCTGTCTAAGTTTATCTTAAATGATAAAAGTGAGACCACATTTACCACTTCACCTGGCAGCTCGTTCCACACTCCACCAGTTCCTATGTGAAGAAGCCCCCTTCCCCTCTCAATATTCCCTTTAAATTTTTCCCCCTTCACCCTTAATCCATGCCCTCTGGTTTTTTTCTCCCTTAGCCTCAGTGGAAAAAGCCTGCTTGCATTCGCTCTATCTATACCCAACGTAATTTTATATACCTCTATCAAATCGCCCCTCATTCTTCAATGCGCCAGGGAATGAAATCCTATCCTATTCAATCGCTTTCTCTGTAACTCAGCTTCTCAAATCCTGGCAACATCTTCTGAACTTTCTCTGATCTCGTTCAACCTTATTCATATCCTTTCTGTAATTAGATGAGTAGAACTGCACACAATACTCTAAATTCGGCCTCAGCAGCGTTTTATACAACTTCACCATAACATTTCAAGTTTATACTTAATACTTTGATTTCTCAAGGCCAATGTTCCAAAAATACTCTTTACAACCCTATCTACCCGTGACACCAATTTTAGGAATTATGTTTCTGTACTTCCACATCCCTCTGTTCTACTGCACTCTTCAATATCCCACCATATTCCTGGAATGAATATAAAACAAATGGCCAAGATATTATGCATTTCTGAACAGTATCTCGAAATAACCCTCTTTGCCCAATTTTTGTCATGTCTATTTCTTCCACTTTTTGTGCAAACCATTCCAAATTATATCCCCATTTGGTCAGAATACGGTGAGTATGCGCAGTATGATTCACTGTGCCAGACTGCCCACTGGAAGATTACAGTCTTAACAATGTAACAACTCTCACAAAATTCCATGCTGGGGAAATTGAAAATCATGGTTAACTAAAAGTCATGAATGAATAAATAGTAAATCTTCCAATCCAGGCACGGAATAACATTAACTCAGAGGTGATTAGCGTTATTGTCTCACAGTGCCAGGGACCCGGGTTTGATTCACGACTCAGGTCACTGTTTGTGTGGAGTCTCCAAATTCTCCCCATGTTTCATTTGATTTATTATTGCCACATGTATTAACATACGTGAAAAGTATTGTTTCTTGCGCTATACAAACAAAACATACTGTTCATAGAGAAAAAAGGAGAGAGTGCAAAATATACCGTTATAGTTATAGCTAGAGTGGACAGAAAGATCAAATTAATGCGAGGTAGATCCACTCAAAAGTCTGATAGCAGCAGGGAAGAAACTGTTCTTGAGTCAGTCGGTATGTGACCTCATTTGTATCTAATTTTTTCCTGAAGGAAGAAGGTGGAAGACAGAATGCTGGGGGATCGTGGGGTTCTCAGTTATGCTGACTGCTCTTCCCGAGGCAGCCGGAAGTCTAGACAGAGTCAATGGATGAGAGGCTGGTTTGCATTATGGATTGGACTGCATTCACGACCTTTTGTAGTTCCTTGTGGTTTGGGGCAGAACAAGAGTCATACCATGCTGTGATACAATCAGAAAGAATGTTTTCTACGGTACATCTGGAAAAATTGCTGAGAGTCATAGTTGCCAAGCCAAATTTCACAGAACATAGAACATAGAACATAGAACATTACAGCACAGAACAGGCCCTTCGGCCTTCGATGTTGTGCCGACCAAAATAAAAAGCAATGCCCCTCCAAACTAAACCATTCCCTTCTCTTCCATATACTTATCAATTAACCTCTTAAACGCCACCAAACTTGGCGCATCTACAACAGCTGCAGGCAGGGCATTCCACTCCCTAATCACTCTTTGAGTAAAGAACCTACCTCTGATATCCGTCCTATAACTCATACCCCTTAATTTAAAGCTGTGTCCCCTCGTGCTAGCTTTCTCCATCCTAGGAAAAAGGCTATCACTGTCCACCCTATCTAAACCTCTAATCATCTTATATGCTTCAATAAGATCCCCTCTTAGCCGCCTCCTTTCTAACGAAAACAACCTCAAATCCTTCAACCTCTCTTCATAGGACCTGCCCTCCATACCAGGCAACATCCTGGTAAACCTCCTCTGTACCCTCTCCAATGCCTCCACATCTTTCTTATAATGTGGCAATATAATTTCCTTAGTCTTCCGAGAAAGTAAAGGCGTTGGTGGGCTTTCTTTAACTATAAGTGTCTGTGTGGGGGGAGCAGGACATTTGTTGGTGATCTGGACTACTAAAAACTTGAAGGTCTAGACTCTTTCTACTTCGTCCCCGTTGAAGTAGACATGGGCATGTTCTCCTTTATGTTTCCTGAAGTCGATGACACTCACCTTCCTTTCCTTGACATTGGGGGAGAGATTACTGTCGCTGCATCAATTTATTAGATTCACTATCTCATCCCTGAACTCTTTCTCATCTGTGTGGGTTTCTTCCGGGTGCTCCAGTTTTTCTCCCACAGTCATAATGACCTGTTTTTTAGGTGCATTGGCCATTCTAAATTCTTCCACAGTGTAACTGAACAGGCGCCAGAGTGTGGTGAAACTAACTTCATTGCAGTGTTAATATGAACCTACTTGTGACACTAATAAATAAATCTATAAAACTTAAAATCATTAAAACCAGGAATAGTCACACGATTAGAGACTGCGTGTGTGAGAAATATTTACAGCCTAACCAATCTGAATCATTGTTATCTACACCACATATCTGCTCAGTAAGACTTGTGCAATGACGTAATTCACTGTATGCTGCCAGAATTATTTTTTTTTAAAGACCCTCAGTATTTTCAAAATGTATAGACATTATTTGAAATCATTTAAAGTCTAATGTTTATTTGTTAATACCACAAATAGGCTTATATTAACAATGCAATGAATTTACTGTGAAAACCCCGTATTAGCCACACTCCAGCACCTGTTCGGGTACACTGAGGGAGAATTTAGCATGGCCAATGCAATCTAACCAGTACATCCTTTGGGCTGCAGATGGAAACCGGAGCTCCCGGAGGAAACCCACACAGACACGGGGAGAATGTGCAAACTCGTCAGAGACAGTGACCCAAACCAGAATCGAACCCAGGTCCCTGTGAGGCAGCAATTCTTGCCGCTGTGCCACACCAGCAACACTGCTTTACACAAAATGATCTTACCTTCAATTACTTTCAGCATTGTTAAGTTAGCAGCGTGAAAAAAATGGAAGAGCAGGAGGCATGGGTTAAGATTCCACGTTGTGCTGAACCCTGCCTCCTGCAGTAACCTACCAGGAACACTGACTGCTGCTAGCACGGGGTAGTAAATTTTTTGTATGTCTTCGAGCGCCCACAGAATCCTGAGCTTGTCCAGAAAAGAAAGCGTCATTTTCACCCTATAGGTAAAGATTGATGACCCGATTCTTCTGTTGCCGGGAGTGATCCCCCGACTGACACCTTGGATATATTCCTCCTTATTTATAGGAGAACGAATCCACAGAGTCAGAAAATCTCGTGGCGATTTCACTTATTCATAGTCACTGAACAAACAGCTATTTCAACAGCTATCGTCCCCGCGGGTTTATGAGGAACAACACATCTTCCAGGCATGGAGAGCTGTGTAAATATTCTTTATTCCTATAATCTTAAGAAAAAATTCACATATATATTTTCTGACCAGAATTATCACAGGGTCATGATCTTGCTTTAATATCAATACCAGTTTTCTATTTATACTGAATTCTGACTGCCATATTAAGGAAGGTTATGAAGGTTTGAAGAGGGCGCAGAAGAAGTTTACCAGGATGCTGGATTGGAGGGTCTGAACTATAAAGAGAGGCTGTACAAACTTGGGTTGCTTCCTCTAGAATGACGGAGGCTGAGGGAAGACCTACTAGGACTCTGTAAAATGATGAGAGGCATAGATAGGGTTGATAGTCAGAATATTTTTCCCAGAGTTGAAACGTCCAATATTAGGGGACACACACACACACACACACACACACACACACACACTCACACACACTTAAGACGACGAATTCAAAGGAGATATGAGGGGTGAGTGTTTTTTTACACAGACTGGTAGGTGTCTGGAACGGAATGATGGCAGAGGCAGATATGAAAGGGTGTTTAAGGGGCTTTTAGATCAGCACATGAATAGGTGAAGGCCAGAGGGACACGGAGCAAGGGCAAGGAACAGGGATTAGATTAATTGGATGTTATGTTCGCCACAACATCGTGGGCTGAAGGGTCTGTTCTTGTACTGTACTCTAATGTTGGTAACAAGAGTATCAGTTCAGAGAGACAAAGCCACACCTTTGAGCACCCACACACATACTTTTTTCTGTTTCAAGAATAGCCTTTCAATGGATTAATAGGATCGTGGGGATTCCTTTTTTTTAGAAAAAAAAGAAATTGGTTTTGGGGCACAGGCGTCACTGGCTGGCCAACATTTATTGCCCTTCCTGAGTTGCATTTGAAAAGCAGTTGAAAGTCAACCACATCGCTGTGGCTCTGGAATCCAGTGTAGGCCAGACTGGGCAAGGACGGCAGATTTCCTTCCATAAGGACATGAGTGAACCAGTTTTTTTTTCCTGACAATGTTCTCATGGTCATCAGTAGATTCCTAATTCCATATTTTTTTTAGATGAATACCAATTCCACCATTCCCATGGCGGGATTCGAACTTGGGGTCTCCGAAATCTGAGCTGAGTTTCTGGAGTTAATATTCTAGCGGTAGTACCACTTGGCCATCACCTCCCTCTCGTCGTCTTTCATTTAAAGGGCTAATGTTCAGTTAAGAGGTAAAGTTCAGTTGAGAGTTTATGAGTTGTAATGAATTTCATCAGGCAGTTGAGGTTAGCCCGCTGGACGGAGTAGTTCAGGGGTGGCTTTCCATACACACCGCCTCCCTTTCCACCCCTGCCAACCTCAACTCGGCCGAACATCTGTAAGGTGTAACTCTCGTACTTAATTACAGGCATAGGACAGCCCCCACCCCCATCTCCGGCTAGCATTGGAAATAACCTGGGAGGGGATGCCCTGGAAAGCTGCAGATAATCGATAATCTTTATCCCCAGCGTAATGGAATCGTTTGTTATATTATTGCGTGAAATTAATTGCTGTTCTTCCTGAGAACAACAGTAGAGTTCCCACATCTTTAAGAAAGGGGATTTTATTTGAAGACGCTGCTACGGTTAATTGCTTAAATGTCCAGCACCATTCAAGACTGCATGTGGCAGAACTGTGATGTTAGATCCTACCTGTAAAAATTCGGATCAGAGTGATTGTGCAATATATACATTGACATGTATTTGTGCAATATTAATTTAAACAATGTGTTATAATTCATTATAATCATAGACAGGACCCATTCTAACATACGTACATATGAACAGAATGGCACACAAACAGAATGGGAATGGAGGGGTATAGAAAACTGATTTAAAATAGGGATCATGAACCTTGGGAGTCCCTGGGAAGTGTGTAAACGGATGATGATATTGATGTACTTGTTTTTATCCTAAATTAAAGCTTAATTTAAACCCCTTAATTTAAACCCCTTAATTTAAAGCTTTGGTCCATCTTGTTGTCTAACGAGGAGCATACACACGATGGGTCGTGAGAGGGCTGCTCTTGGATTTTTTTTTCGAGAGTATCCTAGTACTTCACGTCGTTAGTGTACGCTTGACCTGGACCATTTGATGGGCAACGCGACAGCTCAGTGACTATCGCTTTGCTGTGCAGATACATGGATTTGGACCTGTGTCTGTGGGAGTTTGCGCATTCTCCCTCTGCTTGCGTGGGTTTTCTCTGGGTGCTCCGGTTTCCTCCCACATCTCAAAGATGTGCTCTTAGGCTAATTGGCAAAACAAATTCTCCCTAAATTGTCTCAAATTTGGTTTTTAATCCATAGATCTATAAACATGGACAGGGATCACGGGTAGAGGTAGGAACATCGGGGTGGCGGCGCGGGCCCGTTGGGCCGAAGGGCCCGTTTCCCATGTTGTTTTGTCCTTTGTTCTTTGTTATATGGAGGCCAATTCAAAATGAACAGATACAGTTTGCAGTGTATTGCGGCAGTCCATTCTTCATGTTATGTAACCCTCCAAGATTTCATTTCCATCTGCTGGCAAAACTTTGTAATTACAGTGACTGTGAAAATATCGCTGTCAGGTATGATCTATGATATCAATGTACCAAGAATCCACATCCGTTAATGTAATACCACATCCCCTTCTGCGAGGTGCCAAAACCAAATGTAAATTGTACACGTCCGTTGCTGAATTATGCAGATTAAGTGGTGTACGGCAAGAACCTGTCTGGGGCCTCCATTATATATATATATTTAGATTCGGCACATAGTTTCTTAAAATGCCACGATCTGCTGCAGAAAATATTCATTAAGACCAACGGAATGCTGACCTTTATCCAAAGAACTGCGGTATAGGGATGCAGATGTTAGAACAAAGTTGTACTGCAATTGTGAAAAATCCCTGTTCGACCCCAATTAGAGTAGTGTGAGCATGTATAGGCAACATACCTTTGGGAAGAGTTTTGTCTGGACGGCGTTCAACGCAAGTTGCGAGGAGAGATTAGAAAGGGTGCAGAGGAGGTTTACCAGGATGTTGCCTGGTATGGTGGGAAGACCTTATGAGGAAAGGCTGAGGGACCTGAGGTTATTTTCATTAGAGAGAAGAAGGTTACGCGGTGACCTAATTGAGGTGTATAAGATGATCAAAGGACTGGATAGGGTGGATAGTGAGAGCCTTTTTCCTCGGATGGTGATGACCAACACGAGGGGACATAACTTTAAATTAAGAGGTGGTAGTTATAGGACGGATGTCAGAGGCAGGTTCTTTACACAGAGGGTGGTGAGGGCGTGGAATGCCCTGCCTGCAGCAGTTGTAGATGCGCCAAGTTTGGTGGCGTTTAAGAGGTTAGTAGATAAGTTTATGGATGAAAAGGAAATGGTTTAGTTTAGAGGGTCATTGCTTTTTGTTAATTGGTCGGCGCAACATCGAAGGCCGAAGGGCCTGTACTGCACTGTAATGTTCTATGTTCTATGTTCTAAATTAAGACTTTTTTCTCTCGAATTCAGAAAGTCGAGGGCTGCTTTGATTGAAATCTATGAAATATTTACAGGGAAGGACTGTTTCCACTATTTGAAGATTGGAGAACAAAGGGCCATAATTAAAAAAAAGGAAAGACCTTTCAGGATATTTGATACGAAACATTTCTACATGCTTAGAGATGAATATTTCTCTTCTGCTATTACCATTGGGTGCTGGTTCAATTATTCGATTTAAGTCTGAGATCGTTTTTTTTAATTGAATAGGTGCATCAAGGGATTTGGGCCTATGGGAGCTACATGGACTCAACCATGATCTTATTGAATGGCAGGGCGAGTTGGAGGAGATAAATGGCCTACTCCTGCGTCTATATTTCGATGTTGCCAGGTCAGCATCAGATCAAAATGGCTCAATCCATGGTAATATGTTTTTATTCATTTTAGTAAAAGGAGGAATGTTGCCAAAGGAGCTGTTGGAGACCATGGCATCTTTAACGTCCTGCTCAGCAAACATGGCGTTGGGGAAAATGTATTCGTTTGCCATTCCATTTGAAAGATAGTTGGATCTCTAAAGGCCCGCAGGAAACGAAGATGTAGTTTTAATTGAAACAAAATGTGTGTGTGTGTGTGTGCGCGCGTGTGTGTGTGTGTGTATCAGTAGTGTGTGTGTGCACGTGTGTGCATCTGTATTTCTATACGTTACGTGTGTATGAAAGGGAAACAATTTGTGGGAAAGAAAGAGGACAATAGAATATACGTATGTCCATCTTTGTGCATTGCCTGAAAAATGTCCTATTGTTCACAAATCAGTGTCATTTACATTTATAGAACATAGATCATAGAACATTACAGCACAGAACAGGCCCTTCGGCCTTCGATGTTGCGCCGACCAATATAAAAAGCAATGCCTGTCCAAACTAAACCATTCCCTTCTCTTCCATATACTTATCAACTAACCTCTTAAACGCCACCAAACTTGGCGCATCTACAACTGCTGCAGGCAGGGCATTCCACTCCCGACCCACCCTTTGGGTAAAGAACCTACCTCTGATATCCGTCCTATAACTATCACCCCTTAATTTAAAGCTGTGTCCCCTCGTGCTAGCTTTCTCCATCCTAGGAAAAGGCTATCACTGTCCACCCTATCTAAACCTCTAATCATCTTATATGTTTCGATTAGGTCCCCTCTTAGCCGCCTCCTTTCTAACGAAAACAACCTCAAATCCCTCAGCTTCTCCTCATAAGACCTGCCCTCCATACCAGGCAACATCCTGGTAAACCTCCTCTGTACCCTCTCCAATGCCTCCACATCTTTCTTATAATGCGGGGACCCGAACTGCACACAATACTCCAAGTGCGGCCGCACTAGAGTTTTGTACAGTTGCAACATGACGTTGCGGCTCCGAAATTCAATCCCTCTACCAATAAAAGCCAAGACTCATATGCCTTCCTAACAACCTTCTCGACCTGACTGCCTACTTTCAGGGATCTATGCACATACACACCAAGATCCCTCTGTTCATCTAGACTACTAAGAATCCTACCATTTGCCCTATACTCTACACATTTATTATTTCTGCCATAGTGCATTACCTCACACTTTCCACATTAAACTCCATTTGCCACCTCTCGGCCCAGCTCTGCAACTTGTCCAAGTCCCTCTGCAAACTATAACACCACTCTTCACTATCTACCACTCCACCGACTTTAGTGTCATCTGCAAATTTACTAATCCATCCTTCAATACCCTCATCCAGATCATTTATAAAAATTACAAACAGCAGGGGCCCAAAACAGAATGAATTAGAACATAGAACATAGAACATTACAGCACAGAACAGGCCCTTCGGCCTTCGATGTTGCGCCGACCAATATAAAAAGCAATGACCCTCCAAACTAAACCATTCTCTTCTCTTCCATATACTTACCAACTAACCTCTTAAACGCCACCAAACCTGGCGCATCTACAACTGCCGCAGGAAGGGCATTCCACTCCCTAACCACCCTCTGGGTAAAGAACCTGCCTCTGAATTCCGTCCTATAACTATCACCCCTTAATTTAAAGCTGTGTCCCCTCGTGCTAGCTTTCTCCATCCTAGGAAAAAGGCTATCACTGTCCAGTAGAATTATGGTAGAAGATAGAAACACAGTAAACACATTCATTTCAGTTTGGTTTCTTTTTCACATGTCACATTTATGATGACTGAGGAGGATAATTTTTGAGAGATTGGTTCAAGTACAAGTGCTGCCCATGAAGTATCAGTTGTGTTGTAAATTGTCCTTTTCTATCTCATGAATGAGACAGAGAATTTTTGTTGGAGAGCTTAGTTCCCCCAAGTGTTATAGACTCTGCTCTGATGCTAGCGTTGAATGTCTTACTGAGATTCATGAATGTATGTGTATTCAAAGGTCTTTCCCGTGATGCTATGACTGAGATACATCTACAGATGTTGCTGTCTTCTCTGTTGGTCTTGTCTTCGGATAGTGTGATGTTTTTGAATCACGAATCTCCTGTGGAACGGAATCTATCTTCTGGCAGATAAAGAATGTAAATGTTCAGAAAGTTGGTATTTATTTTCACCAATTGCCATCCATTGGCAAATGTGTTCACATCCATTTACAAACATCAATGCATTTAAGTTTTAACTTAAGGGATAGGAACGTTGCTGGCTAAGTCAGCATTTGTTGCTTACCCCTAATTGCCCTTAGTAAGCTGGTGCCTTACTACCTTGTTGAATTGCTGCAGGTCCTGTTGTGTAGGTACCATACAAAGTTGTTACAGAGGGAGTTCTAGGTTTTCGATCCAGCGGCAGTGACAGAAAGATGATATGTGTCCACATCAGGTATATGACTGACTTAGAGGGTAATTTATAGACGATATTCTCTGATAACTATTCCCCCTGTCCTTGCAAATGGCAACCTACTGTGTGGCTGCCTCAGGAGTCTTGGTGAGTTTCGGAAAAGCAAGTTGTAGATGGTACATAATGCTGCTCTCTGGGGTGGACGGAGTGAACATTTGTAAATGTTATGCCAGTCAAGCATAACACGCTTGTTATGCTTTGTGATGCTTTGTTATGTTGCTTTGTCTTGAATGATATGAAGTATCTTGAATGTTGTGTGAGCTGTGCTTATTCAAGCAAGTGGAGAGAACCATTTTTGTCTCCTAATATGTGTCCTGCAGGTGGTGCACACTGTTTGGGGAGTCAGGAGGTGAGTTACTCACAACAGGCTGACCTGATATTCCAGCCGGAGCATGTATATATCTAGCTAACATAGCGATTAGCCAATGGCAACCTCGAAGATATTGATAATGGTTGATTCATTGTCGTTTAAAGCTAGCACGAGGGGACACCGCTTTAAATTAAGGGGTGATAGTTATAGGTCGGATGTCAGAGGTAGGTTCTTTACCCAAAGGGTGGTCCGGGAGTGGAATGCCCTGCCTGCAGCAGTTGTGGATGCGCCAAGTTTGGTGGCGTTTAAGAGGTTAGTTGATAAGTATATGGAAGAGAAGGGAATGGTTTGGTTTGGAGGGGCATTGCTTTTTATATTGGTCGGCGCAACATCGAAGGCCGAAGGGCCTGTTCTGTGCTGTAGTGTTCTATGTTCTATGTTCTATGTAATATAATTGAGTGTCAAGGGATAATGGTCAGATTCTCCATTTTTGGAGATGGTCATCGCCTGGCGCCAATATTACTAATGATCTTACATTTACAAAAAAAAATAATATTTCATCAATTATCGTCAGTATTTTATTTTGATTCAAATTTAATTGCAGTTTATTTAATATCATTTATTGAGACTCAAATGTATTGAGATCATATTGCCCTTTCTGTCACCAAAGAATCAAACCTGTTCCAGAATTCAGCGGAAAATGGAATTAAATCAGGCCAAATAGTAGCAATTACCCAGCAGCCTCTGCACTTTATTGGCAAGAAATCACCTCATCATCAGTCAAAAATTCCTGAGACATGACTGGAGTATGTGACCTTTCTTCTAAAAAAAATGATTGTATAACCGAACATATCTGTATCTAATATGAATTTATAGAAGCTTAAAAATCCTGATTCATTTTTTACACAGTTCTTGCAAGAAATATAAAACTACAAGCTGCCCAGTGAGTTTCACAATATTTTCGTTGCCACATTATTTATTTATTAGCCTATTACCTTCATTAATTTGTGTAATGTTCTGTTAAGCGATTTTGTTGCATTAGAAAGGCCGCAGGTTCCAAATATTACAATCCTCCCTCGTCACCTAATGAAGTCCTCTGTTTCCATCTCGCATTTGGAGATTCACCATCGGCATGGAGAAGAATCAGACTACTCTTAATGAGGTCCAATTCATTTCTTGCAAAATCCCGGGGATGGAAGTCACCGAGAAAATTTGGAAGGATTAAAGATTGTAGACTGGCACAATTCCAATAAAAAACCAGCTCCGATTTTTGAAGTAGTAAAACACAAGTATGCCAGTATAGAACAACAAATTTAAGGACTAGCTATTGTCACATCTATCAGTCCATTCACCAGTTCCTCAATGAAAACATTCCGGCATCCAACTACCGTTCATCCCTGCGTCAACGCAAACATTTATTTATTTCTTGTGTCGATGGTGACACAATATTTATGCCAGCGAACCAGTAATCCAGAAACCCAGGCCAGTGATGTGGCAACACGAGATTCCATCCGAACATGGCAGCTGGGTGCAATTTAAATTCAATCAATAAATTTTGATTCATACTGATAGTGAAGCTTCCCCAATGAAGGAAATCTGTCATCCCTACTTGTCTCAGCGAGGTGTAACTCAAGATGGACCGCCATATATTTAACTAGATAATGCCTTCTAAGATGCCTTAACATGCCACTCAGTTGAAAAGAAATTAGGCACAGGAAACAAATGTTCTTTCTAGAGACTCCCATGTCCCATGGAAGAATAAAGTGAAATAAAAAACAAGCCTGCATATTTATGCAGTATAAGATATATCACCTCTCTGAATCAACTCTCACAATCTGTCTGTAATTATTTCTATCCATCCTTTACCGTGTTTTGTTGGGTTGGAGAGAACATCATTGTTACAAACAAGGTGCCAGAGAACCTGGGCAGCGTTCTTTTTCCAATAGAATGGGAAGCATTCATACAGGTTTGTAGTGAATGTAATTCATACATTAGTTGTGTTTGTGCATTAATTGTCTAGCGATAACATTAGGCCATTGTTTCCCTTCTTCTCAGATCCCAAATTACAGTGATAACTACCCACACCTGAAATAAAATCACTCCAGCAATAAGTTACATAAATCAATAATAATTCTTCGAGTGGATTACATTTTTGTTGCAATGTGTTAGAAACACAGAACTATTGCAAATCAAACTGACGTCTTTACCCTGATAAGCTTATACATTATCCACACACACGCGCGCGCGCGCGCACACACACACACACACACATAGTTGCCTTCAGTACTGTTGCTGGGCAGATTTCTTGATAAATACGCCCACTGACAATACTATGAGCTTGCAGCCAAACATTCAATACTGAGGAAACAGATGCTTCCTGTAAATATCTCCAGGTATTTGGCAGAAAGTTGGACTGATGCCAAATATTGCTTAGGATAGATTAACGTGAATCTATAAGGATAAAATGGACTTAGACATTTATACAATGAATACTTGATTCCCGCAATAAAGACACGTTTTAAGTGATACTCCTTCCAAGCAAATATTTTAAAGAGCTGCACTGTGATTAAACAGTATCGGAAACGAGCGAGTTGGCTAGATGCTATCCCATTTGTATAACTTCCAAATAAATGGCCTTCCAAC
Source organism: Sphyrna mokarran (assembly GCA_024679065.1). Classification (NCBI taxonomy): domain Eukaryota; kingdom Metazoa; phylum Chordata; class Chondrichthyes; order Carcharhiniformes; family Carcharhinidae; genus Sphyrna; species Sphyrna mokarran. The sequence goes on from JAGIQG010000040.1 coordinate 8,711,057, forward strand.
GATTAAAGCCACTTTGTGAGCAACTTCATGACGTACAAGAAAGAGATTTTCATATCCCCACTCCCTCAGTCTAATGGGATCAATGCATGGCTCAAAAATAAAAATAATTAAAAGTAAACGAAAATCATATAATTGTCTTGAAGACATAGATACCTGGAATATTCTAAGTGTACTGCACGTCTTTAAAAAGACAACCTGTCTTATACCTGATCAGCACCACGTTCTGTTATCCAGCACAATCTGATTTCGATTATTTATTTAACAGTCGCTCTCATAGCTGCCAATGAGTGAAGAAAAGACCTAGTTCAGTGGAAAGCAAAACATGTATTGTTTTGTGATATTGTGCAATACGCCACAAAGTCCAAATATTCTGTGTTCCCAGCACTAGTGAATATTCGACAGCCGATGGCCAATAAAATGAGCAGCAATGATTTGGATGCTGACAAAGAACTGTCTGGATCACCGTGTCCGTTCTGATTCTTTAAATTTTCTGTCAAAGGTTGATGTTAATGTTATGTTTCCTTGTCAACTCAATTAATTATATATCAACCAGTTTTCTTTCACCATTAAATTTTCACAGCAGCCGTTGGGGAAATCTAACGTGTAATATTGCATCATATGAGTATATTCGTTATTGAATTAATTTCTGGGTAGCACGATACATATGTTAGGACTTCTGCCTCAAAGCACCAGGAACCCGTCTTCAACTCCCTGTTTGAGTCTGTATGTGTGGAGTCTGCATATTTGCGTGTCTATTTGCTGACATTTTTGAAGTATATGCTGCTTAGGTTGATCCACGATGATAAATTGCTCCATCGTATCAAGAGAATTAGCAGGGAGTATATTTAGGTGATGGGGATAAGACCCAGGTGGGAATGTTGTCGGCATGGGCCTGATAGGCCAAAAGGCCTTCCTCTTCTGTGTAAGGATTCTATGGACATGGGTACCTTTGACTGATCAGAATTTATTGCCTACGTCTTGTCCGAGGTCAGTGAAAACCAACCACATTGTTGTGGATTTTGGATCACACATAGGCCAGACCAGGTAAAGACGGCAGATTCTGTTATCTAAAATGCGTTAATGAAGCACGTAGATTTTTATACAAACGACAATGATATCATGATCATAAGTGGATTCTTATTTCCAGATGATTTTACTGAATTTAAATTCCACCATCTGTCGTGGCAGGATTTGAAGTCGGGTCCTGAGAACATTAGTTGTGTTTGTGCATTAATTATCTAGTGATAACAGTAGATCATTGTTTCTCTTCTTCTCTTACCCAGTCTCAAATTACAGTGATAGCTATCCACACCTGAAGTAAAATCAACCCAGCATTAAGTTACATAAATCGATAATAATTCCTCGAATGGATTAATTCCTCAAATGGTCTCCTTCTGCAATGTAGGGATTTGCACATCATTGGACTCTAAGGGGCAACTTATCATAGCCAATCCACCATCCTGCACATCCTTGGACTGTGGAAGTAAACTGGAGCACTCGGAAGGAACTCACACGGATATGGATAGAAAGTGAAAACCACACACAGTCACACAATATTGGAATGGAACCCACTTCCCTGTCGCCTGTGAGACAGCAAAGCTAATTGTATCTCTTATTGAAAACTACACTGGATGTTTTATTCTTCTCTCGTGTGAATGTGATCACTATTTGTGAAGTATTGTGATACTTCAGATATCAGATCTGTTTTTTTAAAATTATTTAACTCGTCTAGTTTAAACAGGCTAAATCCTGAATCAAATTAACATTCAATGGAATATTTGCCTGTTCTCAGATGCAAAAGTAATTACGACATCAAAACTTTCAGAACTAATTCTGAAACGGAATGTACCATTTTCTTTTAATTTAGTACAACTTGTGTAATTAATGTGCAAAAAGCTTCTATTCGTTTTGAACTAACTGTTAATGTTCTTAAAATTAACCGCTATTTTGAGTTGAAACTTATGAATAATTGACGGTTTATCTGGTTTTGCTGTCATGAACATTTCATTGTAAACAGTGAGTTTTTTATGTAAATAAATACAAAAATAGAAATTCCAAGTTAGATTGTTGACTGACAAAAATACAACAAATATTTCCCCACCAACACAGCACAGAAATAGAGACAACCATGCAAATCAGTCAACGGATTCCAGTAATGATTATGTTTCAATATCAGTTATGTGATGAACAAAACATCATGATGATATCTATATTCAGAATTAAGAAATAATTCCTTTGATCCCGAAATATCATGACATGGCTAATCTGTCCGTGGAAATTTCCTGTATTTCATTTCTTTGTGTCTTTCTCCTGTCTGGTTCTGTGTCTTGTCTCTCCATGTCTTCACTCCACAGCACAAAGTCAATATTTGCACTAAGTGTTCTCTCAACCTGAGTTATAGCTTCTAAAATAATGTAATGCAATGAATTGGAATCCGTGAGTGAGATTCAGTATGAAAGATCTCTTGAGCATACTATGATCTTGAAATGATGATGCATTTTATTCTGTATTTAATCTCGGCTGTACCTAGTGATAAGGATTTTCTGTGGCAATACTGATAGATCTTTCCATATACTTAGCCCGTGCTGTGCCTATCCTTGAGTATTTGAATGGACAGTGTCGAGGAATATTTACTCTGCATCTAAACCCACTGTACCTGCCTCTTGAATGTTTGATATCACTTTGGCAAGGAAGATTGAATCCGTATCAAACTTCTGCTGTACCTGACTGAGTGTGTTTTGTAGAAGTATTTTTATGATCTTTCCCCTGTAACTAACGCTAATTTAAACTTGCATTCCGAATCTCTAAAGAAAGAGTGCAAACGAGATTTTACGTAGAAAAGAGTCCACGCTCTTGCTGCCTTCATTTTTTTTTGAGCAGACTTTGTAGAGAGAGTTTCATTCTGTTTCTAGACAGTATACTATTCTGAGAATGTTTGATTTGGATCGTATAGATGGAGATTCACTTTGTGTCTAACTCATGCTATTTCTTCTTTGAGATAATCCCGAAAGATTATGACACATTATTTAATTTGGCAATAGAGAGGGCACTTTGATGGGACAGTCGGCGCCCTCTCTACAGATTTCATGGGGATTGAATTTGCCGCTTTATATAACAGTAAATGTAAGCTTATATTACGAGACCATGCCACTGTTCGTTTTTCACTAGACCCTAACTTTGTATCACATGTAGAATTTTATATTGCTTGTCTCTACTCACATTAAACTGGATATTTTTTCTGTTTATACAAAATTAGACGCTGTCCCTCTTTACGTCACCATATTTCCGTTTATATTAAGCTCGGCATTTTCTCTGTTTATGTTAATTTAGATCTGTCTCTATTTGTATCAAACTAGACGTAGTCTTATTTCTGCAATTGACCATATCCACGTTTATATTGCATTGGACATGGCCTCTGTTTTACTGCATTGTTCAATGCCAGTAATGATGGAAGTGTTTGGGAGAACACAATTCTCTGCACCCTTCTGCAAGTGCAAACCCTACGAGGTTTTGGACACTAGGAAAGAAGAAGGGATATCTGATATCTACTCTGGCAGTCTGCATTGAAAATGGATCTCAAGCCCTATGCAGCATGCACAATCAACAACGAACAAAAAAACCAAAGAAAATTACAGATCAGGAAAAGCCCTGAGCGGCCCTCGAAGATTGCACCAACCAAATATTGTCGACCCAATACTGCACATTTTTGGATCCTGCATGATAGCAATGGTTTTATCCCAACATATTATCTCTTCTTGCAGAACCGTGTAGTAATACAGATACACTTCAAGCAGAGCAGAGTTAAGTGCGGTATTAACACACACAGTATAATAGAAAATGTACAGAGTTATTTCAAATATTACATATCCAGAGAGAATGTCTAGTGCAACATAAACTGAATTCTGGTCTCGCGGGGCATTCACAGGGCCAGACTGTATTTTAATATAAACAGAGGCCTGATCTATCAAAACAGAAATGAATAAGAACCAAATGCCATATGGCAACATCAAATACCAAATTTCAGTGACACCCACATCGCACGAAAGAAACATTAAACAAATGACATTGTCAAGGAAAACGAAACTGAGGTAACGTTTAGTGCAGTTTTACTGATACAGGAGTGGTGCCACATGAACTGAAACAGTGCTCAGTAGTTAATGATACTGGACAGAGATTTATATGAACTGAGATGGAGTCGAGTGCATTAGTAATACTTACTGATACAGGACTGAGGCAGATTTAAACTGAGACACAGTCCAGTGTGTTAGTGATAATTACCAATTCAGTCCCTTGACTGATATAAACTGCGACAGAGCCCACTTTATTCATAGTATTTGTTGATACAGGACTTAGACTGATACACACTGAGGTTTGGACGATGCAACAATTAGGAGGTATTGCGAAGTTCAATAAAACTGGGGCATGACATAGTCTTAACTAGTCAAATGCATGGACAGGTGCAGCGTTAACTTAAAAGGGACCTAGATTATTCAAACCTGATGAACTATTAGCAAAATGAATATGACAGAACCATGTGTAATGCATGAAGACAGCATTTCCAGTTTAGTATATAGTGGTAAATGTTCCGAGGCAGTAAGAATTAAAACACAGACTCTTGCCAGATTAATAAAGACGTGCATGAGTGCAGCCATCACTTAGAAATTGTAATATTAACAGGGCCTGTTCGTCGTACATGAACAATTGATATTGAAGAGAGTGCAGGGTTAAAAAAAAAACTTAGATAAGGCCTTCGAGGAATGTGATCCAGGGAGGGCCTAGTGTAACAGACAGAGTTGAATATAAGCAGATAAATGATGTATTTGTCATTACTTCCTGGATTTGACGTCCAGATCAAGTCATTTTTTTTTTGTTGCCAAGCCTTAATTTCTTTGCGAATGTGGTAGCAAGCTTTGGGGAGCCAATGGGTAGAGTGTTCTTCGAGACAGCTACTTTTTCCAGAGTGGCGTTGAGCTTTTTGAGGGGCATAAGTCAGGCAAGTAGAGAATATTCAATTATCTGTGTTGGAACGGACTTGGTGAGCAGAAGGGCCTATTCATGTGCTGCACTGTTCTTTGTTCTTTATTCATACTCCTCACTTTTGCACTGTAGATGCTGGGTAGGATTTGGGAATTTAGGAAGTCAGCTGTTCACAGCAGAACTCCTGGCATCTGACCTGTTCTTGTAACCACATGATTTAAATGCCTGTTCCAGTTCAGATTTTCACGAAATATAATGACATGGATGACGATAGTAAGGGATTCTACGCTAGTAAAGCCACTTAGTGTCAAGGGGAGATGGTTGGAATCTCCCTTATTGGAGAGGGTCATTGCCTGCAAGTTGTGTGGCGTTAATGTTACTTGCCACTCATTATTCCAAAACTGAATGTTTTCTTAGTCTTGCTTCATATGGACCTAGACTGTGTCAGTACTTGAAGAGTTGAAACTGCTACTGAACTTTGTTCAATCATAAATGAATATCCTACATATAAACTTTGATAATGGCTGAAGCTCGGGGCTAGGTCACTAACCTGAAAAATTCCTGCAAAGCCCTGTGACTGAGGTGATTGGCCATGAACAACCACATTGTGCTCCAGCCAGTGGACTATTTTCCTCCTGACTCCCATTAACTATAATTCCACCTGGGCTCTTTGATGCTACAAATGGTCAAATGCTACATTGATGGTCAACGGCACGCTGTCTCTATTCACCTTCTAATTTAAAATTTGCATCCATATTTTAAATCATTCCTGGTATTGAGTGATCCTGGCGGAGCAAAGAACGAGCATCTTGGTGGGTGTGTGTGTATCATGTTTTATATAAATCAGTTTCAAAATGATCACTTGCATCCTTCCATTGTTGAACGCAAAATAAACACATCTAATTCAAATTGGCTTCCTTTACATATGCCACCTTTTCTGATAATTGAGGAGGCCAATTTTTGAAAGTTCTGCCACAACGGCTATCCATTAAGTCACCATTTTTCATTATGTTTATCGTTTTTGTATAATCAATGGATATTAAGAGCTTTGGATAGAACCAATCATCCTATAGTCCTTGCTTGCTGACGGGGTTGAATGTCTTAGCGAGATTGATCAAAGTACATTAAAGATATGGACACATATCAGACATGGAACATTGTTGGCTGCAGTAAATGTTCCAACGCAGTCACTACATATCAAAACACATGGTCTACAAAAAGATGACGTATTTCAAGTGTGACACTAGCAAATATCTTTCCCGTGACGCTATGACTGAGATATATCTGTCACTGGAGCAGCTTACTTTGCTAAGCTTCCACTGGGTTACTTTGCAAAAAGAATGATGAATTTAAATCATTCATCTCTTGTGGAATAGTGGGTGGCAAGGTGCACAGAGGTTAACTCTGTTGCCTCACAGTGTCAGAGCCACAGTTTTTGTTCCCAGCATGGGTCAGTATCTGTGCAGAGTCAGCACATTCTCAATGTAAGCGTGGATTTCCTCGGGGTGTTCCGGTTTCCTCCCACATTCCGAAAAAGTCATGCAAGTAAGGTGCACTGGCCAGACTAAATTGCCCCTGAATGTACCCAAACAGACAGCACAATGTGGTGAGTTAGAGATTTTCACAGTAACTTCATTGTAGGGTTAATATAAGCCTACTTTTGACATTAAGAAATAAACTTCAAACCTTAAATCCTCCAGCAGGCAAGGAGAATGTCATAAATGTTCAAAAAAAAGTAATTATTTTCACCAATGACTGTTCATTCACAATGTAATAAATGCATTCACCTGCTCTCATTCATTCATAAAGATTAGTATATTTAACATTACTTTATGGAAGGTGGTTTGGAAGGTGGGCTTTGTCTAGGCCAGCATTCATTCCCCATTGCTAATTGCATTCAGTAAATTGGTGATGAGCCATCTTGTTGAATCATAGAACATAGAACATTACAGCACAGAACAGGCCCTTCGGCCTTCGATGTTGCGCCGACCAATATAAAAAGCAATGACCCTCCAAACTAAACCATTCCCTTCTCTTCCATATACTTATCAACTAACCTCTTAAACGCCACCAAACTTGGCGCATCTAAACTGCCGCAGGAAGGGCATTCCACTCCCTAACCACCCTTTGGGTAAAGAACCTACCTCTGATATCCGTCCTATAACTATCACCCCTTAATTTAAAGCTGTGTCCCCTCGTGCTAGCTTTCTCCACCCTAGGAAAAAGGTTATCACTGTCCAGTAGGATTATGGTAGAAGATAGAAACACAGTAAACACATTCATTTCAGTTTGGTTTCTTTTTCATATGTCACATTTATGATGACTGAGGGGGATAATTTTTGAGAGATTGGTTCAAGTACAAGTGCTGCCCATGAAGTATCAGTTGTGTTGTAAATTGTCCTTTTCTATCTCATGAATGAGACAGAGAATTTTTGTTGGAGAGCTTAGTTCCCCCAAGTGTTATAGACTCTGCTCTGATGCTAGCGTTGAATGTCTTACTGAGATTCATGAATGTATGTGTATTCAAAGGTCTTTCCCGTGATGCTATGATTGAGATACATCTACAGATGTTGCTGTCTTCTCTGTTGGTCTTGTCTTCGGATAATGTGATGCTTTTGAATCACGAATCTCCTGTGGAACGGAATCTATCTTCTGGCAGAGAAAGAATGTAAATGTTCAGAAAGTTGGTATTTATTTTCACCAATTGCCATCCATTGGCAAATGTGTTCACATCCATTTACAAACATCAATGCATTTAAGTTTTAACTTAAGGGATAGGAACGTTGCTGGCTAAGTCAGCATTTGTTGCTTACCCCTAATTGCCCTTAGTAAGCTGGTGCCTTACTACCTTGTTGAATTGCTGCAGGTCCTGTTGTGTAGGTACCATACAAAGTTGTTACAGAGGGAGTTCTAGGTTTTCGATCCAGCGGCAGTGACAGAAAGATGATATGTGTCCACATCAGGTATATGACTGACTTAGAGGGTAATTTATAGACGATATTCTCTGATAACTATTCCCCCTGTCCTTGCAAATGGCAACCCACTGTATGGCTGCCTCAGGAGTCTTGGTGAGTTTCGGAAAAGCAAGTTGTAGATGGTACATAATGCTGCTCTCTGGGGTGGACGGAGTGAACATTTGCAAATGTTATGCCAGTCAAGCATAACATGCTTGTTATGCTTTGTGATGCTTTGTTATGTTGCTTTGTCTTGAATGATATGGAGTATCTTGAATGTTGTGTGAGCTGTGCTTATTCAAGCAAGTGGAGAGAACCATTTTTGTCTCCTAATATGTGTCCTGCAGGTGGTGCACACTGTTTGGGGAGTCAGGAGGTGAGTTACTCACAACAGGCTGACCTGATATTCCAGCCGGAGCATGTATATATCTAGCTAACATAGCGATTAGCCAATGGCAACCTCGAAGATATTGATAATGGTTGATTCATTGTCGTAATATAATTGAGTGTCAAGGGATAATGGTCAGATTCTCCATTTTTGGAGATGGTCATGGCCTGGCGCCAATATTACTAATGATCTTCCATTTACAAAAAAACAAAATTAATATTTCATCAATTATCGTCAGTATTTTATTTTGATTCAAACTTAATTGCAGTTTATTTAATATCATTTATTGAGACTCAGATGTATTGAGATCATATTGCCCTTTCTGTCACCAAAGAATCAAACCTGTTCCAGAATTCAGCGGAAAATGGAATTAAATCAGGCCAAATAGTAGTAATTACCCAGCAGCCTCTGCACTTTATTGGCAAGGAATCACCTCATCATCAGAAACTATTCCATGGCACAGGCAAGAGTCCAGAGATAACCACTCTTCCAGTTTTGGCCCTAAGCTTCCACCCCAACTCCTGGACCAATTTATAGAATCAGAGAGAAAAACTACAACTACCGGCAAGCCTCCTAATGACGACTTCCGGTTTCCAGTTAGTTTAAATAAAAGCGGCAAAAACTACCACCACTCGCTACTTTAACCAAAAAGTTAAAAATTACTTAACACTCGAACTTTACGCTCTCCCAAATCGCTGCCTCTCCGTGCTGCTCCAAGGGAACAACTACACAGTTAATTTAGGTGAGGGCATATTGAGTGATTTGTTGTGCGTGGAAGAACCACATGTTTTAAATATTACAAACTTCTCTACTTAAACTAATCATCTTGACTCTTTTTACCTTTCATATGAAGATTCAGCATAAAGTGTGAAATGAACCCGTCCGAGCTGCAGTAGTGTTTCATTTTTTTTTTCTCTTCGTGAGGAACAGTTATTGCTAACTCCCAATAATCTCGGAATGGATTTCACCAAGGCACTCTGAAAGAGTTCGAGGTATTAGACGGACAGAAGTGGAATAAAGGACCTGATTCAATCTAAGAAATAATCAAGCGCAAATATTGATATGTAGAACACCATTTTTCAATTCCATTTATCACTGTTTCCATCAATCTATTCACTGTTTCTTCAATCGAAATAGTCAGGCATTAATCTGGCATTCATCCAAACATCATTTCTTCCAAGGTCATTCATTCCTGCATCAAAACAGTAATACATTTATTGTTTGCGTAGATTGTGACATAACATTAATTTGATTAATCCAATGATCCAGAGGCCCAGGATAATGATGTGAGGACAGAGATGTAAATCTGGCCATGGCAGCTGGTAGAATTTGAATTCAACTAACAAAATAGAATAAAGGATACAAGGAATAGGTACAAGCATGTGTCTCCAGGCAGACAACAATATAAATGACTTTTTATAATATCTTCACATGTGGCCAAGAGAATCAGACAGTTCAAGGGAATTTGGGACAAGCAAACAATGCTCGCTTTTCCAACCAAACAGCCCATGGAAAGGTAAAGGAAAAGAAGCATAATCTTCATGTGCCATCTGTCTGAGCCATCTCTCAATTTTCCTGTAATTCTTTCTATCCATCCATCACAATATCCTGATGTACTGGGAAAATCATCATTGCTGCTAACAGGATGCCAGAGAAGCTGCAAGACTTTCTTTTTTTTCGAGATGGGAAAATTCATCTAGATTTATATCTTTAAAATACTAGAGTGTCTCCAATACTGTTGCTAGGTAGATTTGTTTATAAATAGGTGTCATTGACAACCTGAAGAGTTTTAGGTTGGCTTGCAGCCAAGCAGTCAATGTTGAGGAAACAGATTTTTGATCTACTGCACAAATACCGCCAGATGTTTCCTATCAATAACTTTGAGCATTTGACAGCAGCCTGGATTGCTGCCAAATATTGTGTGGGACAGATTAGCGTGAATCTGAATGGACAAAACACGATTCAGACATTTTAACAGTAAATGTTTCATTCCCACAAGAAAGACACGTTTTAAATCGTAATCATTCTAATGAAATACTTTCACTCGATATCCTGTTCAATGTGTGAGTAAATAGTATGAAAAACAATAAAGTGAACAGATGTTTTTTTTTCATTTGTATAACTTCAAAATAAATGCTATTTCAATAATTAAAGTCTGTTTCTTCACCAAGTCATGAAATGCGAGCGCGAGAGAGATGCTGTTGGTCTCAATTCTCCAGTCAATTGAGATCAGAGTAATGGCAAAAATGCGTCAAAATAATGTTAAAATCTCATCATAAAACTGACAGGAACAGCGGGGATTCCTGAAATGTTCTGAAAATTCTGTATCTCATTTAAACAGCAATGTCTCTTGTACCTGATTTGCACTGTGTTCCATTGCACAGTATAATCTGATTTCTGTTATTGAAGAGTTCCTCTCATAGTTGCCAATGAGTGGAGAAATGATCAGTTCATAACCTGATTCAATGGAAGATAAAATATTTATTCTTGATATATTGTACAATATGCTGCAAATCCTCATGTCCTGTGTTCCCAACATCGGCGAATGTTAGGCAGCGGGCGGCCAATGCTGAAGAACTTTAACGATCTTCGCGTCCATTCCGATTCATTAACTTTTCTGTCAAAAGTCAATTTAATTTTACATTTATCTGTCAACTCACTATTGAATTATCAGCAGGGCGGGAGTCCTATTATTTTCAAAGAACTGCCTTCGAGGTTGGGGAAGCTTGACAAATATAAGGAGAAACATTGTATTGTGTGTGAGTTTCTTCACATCTCCAAACGCAATTTGTACGGTGATAGCCATCCACACTGCAAATCGAATCACTTCGTTCATCCCCCGCATTTAGTTACAGAAATTGACAAGATTTTTTTTCTTATAAATTATGCTTTATCATTGTTAAGTGACAGAGGCCCGGAATTGCTGCAAAATAGACTGACGGTCTGTTTATTTTCCGAAAATGTTATTTCATCGTTTTTAGATTTGTGTTCTTGTTAGGAGCGTGGTAATAAAACACATATTTACAGCAGATTTTATTTTTAAAATAAGAAATGGTGAACTGCAATATCACTATCAACAATAATAGAGACAGTACAATGAACGGATTCAGAGAAACCAAAATCCCGACTCAGATAAAATGTCAATTTCAATATTAACCTATTGTAAATCTCGGAGTCCATTGGGGGTGTGGAGGGAGGGACGTGAATCCAGTAGCCGCCTCCACCAGTGGCTCCTCAGGCGGCGCCTGGAAAGCCGCCCCCTTCTGCCGGGATTTAAATACCATTCACTGGGACCAGAATCCAGCAGTCCGGGAGCTGGTTTGTTCACTGAATTTCCGACATAACCATTTCCCCCAAATCACCAGAAAGATGAAGTCGGCGATTTCTCTCAGTTTGTTGTTGACTTTCTTGTCCGGTGAGTTTTTTTTTATATTACTATTGTCCAAATCTCTCACTGTTACTGTCTCAATGTTAGTCTATCTCTGGAATGTTCCAGTGTCAGCAATCATTCCACTCAGACTAACCGTCGTTTTTTTTGATATATTTTTACAGGTGTCCACTCGGAGATTGTATTGACTCAGCCAGAGGCTGACACTGGATGTCCCGGAGGCTCCCTGAGACTGACCTGTAAAACCAGCGGCTTCGATCTTGACAGCACTTACATGAACTGGATCCGACAGGTTCCCGAACAGGGGCTGGAGTGGCTGGTTGGCTACAAAAGTCCATCCACCAACAGCTACACTCCAGCAATTCAGGATCGCTTTACTGCGTCCAAAGACACTTCAAACAACATTTTCTCTTTGGAAATGATGATGCTGAAGACCCAAGACAACGCCATCTATTACTGTGCAAAAGGCCACAGCGAGAGGAACCAAGGGTGGACCCGAACAAGAACAGCTCGAGAGGGAATTCAGCAACTTCCATCATAATCTGAGGGTCAGTATCTGTTTTAAGTATAATAATAGCGCCAGTGATCAGAATCAAAACACACACCATTTCTGACAAACCCAACCTAGTGAAAATCAAACCTTAAACCAAGAAAACACACAGACATAATGGGCTGAGATTGTCACTCTGTTTATATTTACTGTTAACCGTTTCAGCAGTTAAACACCTGGATATAATGCTCGTTTTAATATTTCTGACACTTAAAGGAGCTGTTTCCGAATTGAATTTTGTAAAGTGTTGCATAAATTATAAATTAATCAAAAAATTTATTGTAGTGAATATTGAGTGACAGTACTGAACAGAGAGTGCAGTTTTTATGCGAGTGTGTGTCACCGTGATATTGAGCACAGTGACATCCTCATACAAAAACCTTAGAAAAAGTGATTGCTCAATTTGGTAATCAGTCTCATAGCAGGATTTTCAAAGTAAACGAAGCTTCATTGAAATAACGTGTAGAAGCAATACCTGTTTGTGAAAAGGTATAACAATCTTAAAAACCGTAAAATCTGTGTTGAACGATACGCCAAATCTAAATAGAGGGATTAAATACATTCTGATACCGTTGGAAATATAATGAAAAGGCAAGGTACAATATCTTGCTCATTCGCTCTTAGAAGAGGCAGAATGAGATTTTTGAGAGAGCAGTGAACTTAATCTCTGTATTTTACAATTAGCAGTCAGGCACAGTATTTGTCATGCTGTATCTCACTGTGGTAACTGGGTAGCACAACAGTTACTGTCAATACAAAAACCCTCAGCACTAATTGATCAAGTCTGGATCAGTGCTCTGATTTACAATCCAACATTATTTACAGCGCTGTATTATTTACAATAATACAATAAACAGCGCTATTGTCCAGCACTGAACAATAGCGAGAATCAAATGGAAAATTTATGATAACTATTCAATTATCATTTGCAGTTTTCAACAACATGTTCATGTGATTCTCTGCAAAAAGAAAATTGGAGTCATTTATGCAGAGAGAACGGCATCCACAAATACAATAATAATTTCACGAATATTAATTGACTTTGATTTTCCTCTGGTTTGTGAATATTTAAAATAATGGTAGTTTTTCTGTCTTTGTTTTTCAGAGCCAGTTATTGTATGACCTAACTAAGGGAATGTGGCTCTGTGACTACTTTGACTACTGGGGACAAGGGACCATGGTGACGGTCACTTCAGGTAAGAACCATGCAACTATTTAGTGAATGTTTTACTTGAGCTTTTGTTTTAAGTTTTTTTTAAAATCGATTTTATTAATTCGTTCGTTCACTGAAATGTTTGGTAGATTCTGTACTAAAAATCTTAAGAATGTTTCACCTGATTCTGCTTAATATGGGCGTTATAAAATTCTACTGTTAATTGACAAGGCAATGCTGAGAGATTTAATCCTTGGTTGTTGTATTTTAGTGTTTATCTGCTGAGGGCATTGTTTGGCTGGGTTACTTTAAAAGTTATTGTCTAACTTCTGTTAAACAGTTCGACGTTGCTGCAATGTGTAAACTCGGTGACATCTAGTAGCTGCAGGTTGTATCATCTACTGGACACACATTTAAAATCGAACCCAATATTGACAAAATATGTTAAAGATTCTGCATTAATTGAGTGATCATATTCCGCTTACTCGCAATGCTGGTATTGTTCTGACATATTTCTGTTCATTTTAATTATTGATTAGTTTAGTGATGAATTGGATTGGTTGGATGTAAATTTGAGATTTTCTGTCAATGTTACATTTAATTCTGTTGAAATTGCTGTTTGTAGAATTGAGCTGCTTCTGCATGAAGCGGAGTTCAGTTATGTTTTTTTTCTGTTAGGAGATTGTGGGTCTGGGTGACTTTGAATAAGTAAATTTTTGAAATGGTTTGGCGATTCTGAATTATTTAAACACGGTGACAATGAGCTGTTAGACACTTTGTGATTGAAGACAAACAGCCTTCGCGTCTGAAACTGCTTGACGCATGATTATAGGCTGAAATCAGGCGGACTTTATTCCACAGATATTTTTGAAAATCATAATTGATAATTGCTGGTTAAACCAAACAACAGTTTACGCCGTTTGTTCAGAATATAGTTTTGCCACTGCATTCATTATTTGGGTTACCTACAATGTTTACTCTGAGCAATGGCTGCAGCTTTTACAATACAAACGTTTCAATATGCTTGAAATAAACATAGAACATAGAACATAGAACACTACAGCACAGAACAGGCCCTTCGGCCTTCGATGTTGCGCCGACCAATATAAAAGCAATGCCCCTCCAAACTAAACCATTCCCTTCTCTTCCATATACTTATCAACTAACCTCTTAAACGCCACCAAACTTGGCGTATCCACAACTGCTGCAGGCAGCCAATACGAATAAATTTTCCAAATTAATTTCTTGGATATATTCTATTTCTTCACAATGCTATTGCTATTATTCCAGATTTCTGTTTTGTTTAATAATTCATGCATTTGGTGACGAGCTGTTTTGCTGCATTCGATATTGAGATTTTCTTGCAGTGTTGCATTTGATTATGCTGAATGAGTAATTGAGCTACTTCCTCATGAAACAGAATAATTCCCTCAGTGATGTGCTTTGCAGTGTTTCTGATCAGGAGATTTTGTGGTTCGGCCACAAAAGTTTAAAATTTGCGAAGTGATTTGATGTTTTGACATTGTTGATGCATTGTTTAAACACGGAAGCACTGAGCGGTTATGCGTTTTCTGGTTGCATGCAAAGAATTTATAAATTTGAAAGCCCATGTAGTAGAAAGCAGGCAGGTTTTGCGAAATAAAAATTAAATAAATATATCACAACATCATGACTTACAAAGTTCATTTCGACATTAAGTCGTTGCAGCAATCACAAACTTCTCATTAAAAATTCGATCATAAAATAAAAATAAATCAAACAATTATTGATCATTAATATAATTCCATAATTACCAAACATTATTCTATATTAATATCATTATTCATTAATCGTCTCTAATAATATTGCTGCGCTTTGCAGACAATTAAAATGACCAGAAAAAATTTTCTAGGCTGCAAATATTTTTGTGATAATTCCAGAAACTATTTTAATGGTAACATGCTGTTTCCAGAACAGCGCTCAATTCAACAAGATACTTTGCATTAGTCGTTATATCCCAGATTAAGTTCGCATTCACTTAAATACGAGCTTTGCAAATAAGACGTCGTATTTTTGGCAATTTTTGTATGCAAGTATTACTTCTGTTTTTCTGTGCAGTCGCAATTATATTATCCCTTCCAAGTAATTTGTAATTGGATGCCGAGATAATTAATTACTAATCTCATCTCAGAATTTGTGAAATGGCTGAGGGTTTCTCAATTGTTTCTATATTGTTTCAACTCAGTGATACTAAGCACTGAGTTGTGATACTAAACATTACTTAAACTTAATGTTTAAGGCTAAATGAAAATACAACTACGTTTGAAAATTCTTGTAAGGATAAAGCAAAAAAGGTTTCAGAAAAATAAAATAATTACATGTTATAGCTTTTTATCTGTGTTAACTAATACTTGGATATTAAAATAAATCATGAATTATAATTCTTACTGTCATTGTATCGCCGTTAGAGACATAAGACTACCCAGTAAATGTTATATTTGATGTGCTCTTTTTCAGGGGTAAAAAAAACAAATACATTTTCCCTAGTTTTTGGGATTTGTGATTGGCAGGGGAAAAATGTTAAAAGGCAAAGGGAATTTTAAAATGAACATCAGGTTAATTTATTTTTTACTGCTAATTTTGTTATTGCAATTTGACCTTTGATCAATTAGAACCACACGGTTTAAATAAATTTGACAGAGTGAAAAGAGTTTTCTGACAGATGGAATTCGCTGACAATCAAGTAATTCTTCATATGATTGTGTTTGAGTTGTAGTAAAGTGTTAACAGAAACTCGCTAGAGATTGACAAGATAATGTTTGAAATTCAAAAAGATTACTTTATATTAAAAAATATAAAATAAATATTATAGAAATAGTATAGTATTATGTCTCCCATTACTGCTGAACACAGTATAGAATTATGGGAAGAATACATGACAGAATAAAACAATTGATTCTGTCTGAACCTTACGTTAAATTCTTATTAAATATTATCATGAAGAAAAAGTCTGGATTTATTTCTGCATCATGTTTTAGTGCTACAGAGAATTGAACCAATTGCCCTCTTTGTGTGGCACTGTTTAATTCAGATCTTCTTTAATAAAACAATGTGTTCAGTAATTAAGTTATACGATACTCCAAGTTATTAAATCTGGGAAGCAGTATTATGATTGCAAACTGCCAGGCCGTTACAGTCTAGACAAACTCGGAAGTATGTATTTTATCACTCATGTGATTAGGTTTAAGTAAATGAATGATAGATGTCTGAATGTTTCCATTCTGTAATTTATAAATATTGTTTAACATTGTTTAAGATTTAATTGTTACCAAATAATTTAACAATGTTGGAGACAGAAGCACGTTTTGAATGATTGAATGATTTTATTACAGAGAAAATATTAGCTCACAGGAAATCTAACTAGCAATGAACAACAATTTTAAATATAATATTGGTGCTGATTAATTCAAAACAAAACACCTTGAATATTGCACAGGCGTACACAATATTATCCACTTTACAGAGTATTTAATTGTACCGAAAATGAATTCAGAAACAGTACATTTATTTGCTCAGCTTGATAAGTACTTTGCCTTGATTATTTTGTTGATTTCATTTAATTAAGAAATTAACTCAATCAGGTAATGATTTACAATGTAAGTATTTCTTGGTTTGTTTAATTCTTACTGTGTTACTGCATCTCTGTTGTTGACATTGAACCGTTATCGTATCACTGCATCTCTGTTAGACATTGAACTGTCCCGAATCTGTTATTTTTGATTGCTCACCTTAAGGAACATTACATGTTTACATTGTTTTCGAGAGGTCAGTCAGAGAAATAATTAAAATAAATATCAGTTTAAGTTAAAATAGGTCATTGATTTTATGTTGTTCTAAGTTGAATATTAATAAATTAAAATCTACAAATTTGAGTGAAATAGATAGATCTGGGTAATCGACTGTTGCACCATTAGTGCCTGTTCTGTTTCTGCGCGTGTGATCACTGTGTTGGGACCAGGAATCTGCCTGACTTGTTGTAAATCTTTCGGTTCCTTTTGCTGTATTTCGGGGATGAAATTTGATTTATTTCTTCAAGAAACTTGTATCTGTGAAAAATGTGACAGTTTGACTTGATTTTTGACTCGGCGTCTCAGATCCTTAAAGCATATTGTAACGGTTTGAGGGAGCAGAAACCTCAGGCTGTAGAGGGAGAATTGGGTCATTTTTAAGCAGTGATGTACCAGCCTTGGAAATGTTCGATGACAAATGCAAAGTAAGATTTATTATATTGTGCTCCGTACTACAGCAGTTCCTGGCCTATTTAGTATGACAGCTGAAGGGTCAAATTGATTTGCAATTTATTTTTAATCTTCTCGAGGCATTTTTGAGTCATTTGCTCGGCCAGAATTTTTAATCTTCCCTAATTGTTCCTTCACAATGTGTTGATATGAAACATTCTTGAATGACTGCAATCCATATGCTGCAGGCATCCGCCCTGCTGTTAAGGAGGAAGTTTCAGGATTTTGACCGAGCGATTATGAATGAACTGAGATATTGTTTCAAGTCAGGATGAAGTGTGTTTTGGAGGGGAGCTTGCAGGTGATTGCGTTCATATGTGACTACTGCCCTTGCCTTGTTAGCATGTAAAGGCAGCGGGTTTGGACAATATACTCTATGGAGCTTTGGTGAGTTGCGGCAGTGCATGTTGTATATAATATACACTGCTGACACTGCTTGTTAGTGATGGAGATGTTGAGGAGGGTGAATGAGAGGCTGGTAATTTGTGGGTGGCTTTTGCCTTGGATTGTGTCAAATTTCGTGAGATGTTACAAGTTTCGCTCATTGAAGAAAGAGGAAATCATTAATTGTGACTGACTTGTGAAACATTTAAATATTTTTTTTTCCAACCCTTGCCCTGGAGTCCGTATTTAGCTACTTGTCAGTCTCACTTACTGTGTGAGTGGGTGAGTATGTGTGGAGTGAGTGTTCTTTTGCAGACTGCATCAGCCAGATAGAGACTTATATACATCACACAATCCCATATACACAAATACATTCATACACGCACTCATATCCTCTCACACATGTACACACACATGTGCACACTTGCTTTCTCTCTCACACCATTCTCTTTCTCTCACGGTCTCCTTCAAATATAAATGCATACATACTCACGCTCTCTCAATTAGCTTCTCATACCCTCATACACAAAAGCACTCACACGCACATAGTCCCACACACATTCTCTCTTACACACAGACACATACACTCACATAAGCACAGCCTCCCGATTGCGCACACGCTCTGTCACACACACTCAAGATGTTTCACATTTATTCACCCACATTCTTTCACAATTCATCTTGCACGTGCATCTTTCTCTCTCTCTCCCACGCATTTACTTCTATCTCTCTTGCACACACCATCTTGCACGTGTACATTCTTGCTCTCACACACTAGCTCTCTTACACTTTCTCAAATATACAGACCCATACACACACTCTAACACACAGACACAGTCTCTCACATAAGCACAAACTCACGCACACGTTCTCTCATACACACACACACACACACACAATTTGAAAAAGAGACACACTAGCACACACATAAACTATCCCTCTCACAATCTCTCATCTGTATTCTTACTCTGTCTCCCGCTCATTCACACGCTCTCTCATACTTGCAGGCGGATTCGCTCATTTAGGCACATGTTTCTCTCTCTTTCACACGCTCACTCCCTTACACATTGCCTCACACATACACAATCTTGCTCTCAATCACTCTCTCTCGCAAACACCCTGCTCTTACACGCACACAGTCTCTCCATTTCTTACACACGAATATACATGTAAACACTCTTAAGGACTCCACCTATCACAGACGCATGTTCTCTCAACAATTAATACAGTCACATACACTCACGCAGCCACTGTCTAACTTTCACACTTTTTCTCGCTCATACACTCTCTCCCTGCCCTCCACACACACACACACACACACACACACACACAAACACACACATACACGCACACACACACAATTTGAAGAAGAGACACAGTCGCACACACAAAAACAATAACTCTTCAAACACTCTTTCTCTCTCACACACATACACACGCACATTCTCTATCTCACATGTCCTGTCTCTCACGCACACTCTCTGCTCTTGCACACACAGATCAGTGTTTCACACACTTGCAAATGTACTCATGTGTCAACAACGTCTCACTCATAGCGTCTCTCTCTCTCAACACACTCTCTCTGACACACACACACACACATACACACAGAAACACACACACACACACACACACACATTACTCCTATCACCCACAAACATTGCACATATCTTTCACACACACACAATCCCATGCACAGTTCCATTCACTCATGGATTATTTTGCTTTCCAATAGACACTCTATCTCCTCTTGTAAACGCAGCCTACCGTCTCGCACATATGCAAACGCAGTCTATCACTCACAGGCACACTCATACACACATTCACCCTCTCTATCTCTCTTGCACGCACACACATACACATAAATGCGCTGTCACACAGTTTCCATCTCACATACGTCAAAGTGACTGTCCTGAACATTATAGAATAGAATCATAGGATCCGATAGTGCAGAAGGAGGCCATTCAGCCCATCGAGTCTGCATCAACAGCAATCCAGACAAAGCCCTATCCCCATAACCACATGTACTGACTCTAACTAGTGCCCCTGAAACGAAGGAGCAATGTAGCATGACCAATCCATCGAACCCGCACATCTTTGGACTGTGGGAGGGAAGAGAAGCGCCCGACAGAAACCCAAGCAGATACGGGGCGAACTTGCTAATTCCACACACAATAACCCATATCGGGAATTGAACTGTGAGGCAGTAGAGCTAATCACTGTGCCACCGTGCCACAGCGCCCATGCATCCCCCCACCCAACATTCCCCCCTCCGCCATTTGAATTTAAATGACGGTCCGAATGACGAGCTCGAGTAAAACTCAAGTGAATAAGTTTCACTGGGAAATTCTTCTCTGTTTAGAGTCATATTTAACACAAAACAAGATGGTAATTGTGGTTGGAAGTCAAACATCTAAGTTGAGATATCACTGCAGGAGTCTGGCAGGACCAATTGTTCTGGGACCAACAATCTTCCATTGCGTGATCAATGAGACATTTCATCCCACATTAGGTCAGAAATAGGGATTTCCATGTGTTATACCGGATGTAAAAACACAATCAATAAGAAGGAACTTGCCTGAGACGAAGTCCCCCTGGCTTTCCAAAACTGGTGTATACTTGGTGTTTGATTTCTGTGCGACCCTAGTTTTGCTTTAAGCTTCCCTTCCAGCTCCCCCAGTCTGTCTATTTGTTCACTGATCCGTGTTTCTTAAAGAAAGGCACCGACATTAAAGCAGATGCCCAGTGATCCACACTGATTCCTCACTTTACACAGTCCTGTTACTGAAAGCTGATCAATGTAGAGAATCGGAAAAAAGATCGATGGAGAGGAAGAGGAGGAGAAGTTGGTCCACTCCTCCAAGGTTTATAAACTCCAAGGTTTATAAAATGTTGAGAGGGATAGATAGGGTGGACTCTCAGAGACTATTTTCCCGAGCTGAAATGGTCACTACGAGAGGACACAGATTTAAGGTGCAGGGAAGCAAACACAAAGGAGATGTCAGTGGTAGGTTTTTCACTCAGAGGGTGGTGAGTAAATGGAACCGACTGCCGTCGGAGGTTGTTGAGGCAAACTCACTGGGGTCTTTTAAGAGGCTTCTGGATGAGGATATGGAAAAGAATAGGATAGGGGGTTATAGATAGGTCTGTGGGTTGGTAGATGTGATCGGCGCAACTCGTGGGCCAAAGGGCCTGTTTGTGCTGTATTGTTCTATGTTCTATGTTCTATGTTCACTGACACTCACTCCCAAAACACTCACCCACCCCACTCATTCACTCACCCACCCACCCCCACTCACTCACTCACTCACTCACCATTCACTCACTCACTCACCCACCCACCCCCACTCACTCACTTACCCACCCACTCTCACTCACTCACTCAATCACTCACTCACCACTCACTCACTCACTCACCCACCCACCCACCCCCACTCACTCACTCACTCACCCACCCACTCTCACTCACTCACCCTTTCCCACACCCACACTCACCTCTACTCACTGACTCACTTACTCCCTCACCCCCACTCACCCACCCATCCACCCACTCACCCACCACCACTCACTCACACACCCACCCACACACTTTCACCTACTCTCTCTCTCTCTCGTTCACTCACCCACAGACCCCTCCCCTCCCCACTCCAACTTCTCCTCTGGAAATAACGAGATTGAACGTTCTTAAGGCTAAAAGAAGGAAAAAAAATCCAGTTCTCACTGGGGCCTACTTCCGATTTTACACTCACGGCTCAAAATAAAATTCTAAGAGAAGGCTAGGTAAAAATCCCTCTTACCTATGAGCTGCCTTCACTGAATCACCACTCCAACTGCTCCATTCCTTCTCATTCTCACTCATTCAATCACTCACCATCACGAACTCACATTCTCTCACTCACACTCACTGAATCTGCACGAGAAAGAGAAAAGATCTCAATTAGCGTTTGGTGTTTAAATGTGGGAGCTGCCATGGGAGTACAGAGAGCTGGAGGGAATTACTGGGGGCTTAGGGTCAGAGACAACGGCAAAGAGCCAGGGGAGAACAGAGGGGTGGGGGGAGGGCAAAAAGTCGGGGGAAAGGGTTCACAGCCAGGGGAAAGGGCAGTGAGCCTGGAAAAGCACACCCCACAGGAGAACAGGGCAGAAAGCTAGGGAAAAGTGCAGGGTGCCAGGAGAAAGGCAGAGAGCTATGGAAAGAGCAGAGAAAGTAAGGAAAGGGAAGAGTGCCTGGAGAAAGAACAGGGAGGCAGGAGAAAGGGAAGAGAGCCGTTGGAGAGGGCACAGAACTGGAGGAATTTTAGAGAGCCAGGTGGAAATACAGAGACCCGGATGAAAGGGGAAAAGAGCACTGTCCAGAGATATGCACAGGTGGAAAGTCAGATAGAGAGAGGAAAGGGCAAAGAGCCGGGGAAAATGAGCAGAGAATGGGCGATCGACAGGCTGAGGTCAAAATAGAGCGAACAGCATGATCAGCACACCTGTAATGTCAATGAATGATGGAGGAGACTTCAGGTCCGAATTGCCAACTCTTGCTTTTAATGTATGATCCTTCAATTAGTCAATGTTGTATTTATTTGAATTTATAATTACATTTAGGGATTCCTGATCATACAGTAAGTATTCATTCCGAAGGTATTTTTGAAGCAGCCACTAATCTTCGCTTCGTGGACTGAGAGGCAGTGAGTTGGAGAGAGGAAGAGCCATCTGTCAGTTTGAACACAGACAATTTCCAAAACTAGTGTAGAGATTCCAGTGTTAGTTTGGCGTGGGCACAGTAAAAATTCTCACAACATCAGGTTAAAGTCCACCAGGTTTATTTGGAATTGCGAGCTTTTGGAATTCCTTCATCAGCTGAGTGGATGATATGAATGAAGAGAGAATTTCTTCATCACAAGGTGCTGTTGTTTGAGAAAGAAATAGTGACAGCAATAATGGAGAAAATATTTTCTGTTCTCTGTTAATCTAATGAATGATATGTCATTTTGAGGAAACCAGAATTTGTTTTTCTTTCTAGTCTGAGGGAGGTGGAGACAGGGATATGAATTTCTGCAGGGATGACAAATCTCAAATGATAGCAGTAACATTATCTCAAAGGTGGATGTAAGTTTTAATCAGCAAATATTAGGATAAGTTCAGAATTCTAATCAATGTCTGAGATAGAAGCATAGAAGGTAGAGACAGGAGTAGGCCATTCGGCCTACTGCTTCTCCATTCACTTTGATCATGGCTTATCAAGATCCTAATCAGACCAACTACCGATATCCCTTGATCCCTTTAACACCAAGAGCTATATCTAACATAGAAACACATTTGAGGCAACATGTTTAATGACTTAATAAACAGAAATAAGAGTCTAACTTGTTCAATCGGCTATTCTTTCCCAGTGACACCGTCTCCGCCCACTCTCTACAGCCTAGTCTCTTCCTGTCAGCAACAGAACTCCGACGGCTCCGTCACCTATGGCTGTTTGGCGATGGATTTCTCTCCAGATGTCTCCAAACTGACCTGGAAGAAAAATGGGCAGCAGATAAACACTGGGTTTAAGACTTACCCATCAGTGAGAAACACGAAGGGAACCTACACCCTGAGCAGCCAGTTAACCATCAGCGAGTCAGGGGGAGAATGCCCCAAAATTGACTGTGAGGTTCGACACAGTGACTCAGTCAAGAGCGTTGAAATGCCATGTAAGTGTTGTGAAACCCGAGTCAGAGAGAGGCGCTGTGGTTGGACTGTAGAAGGTCTTAACTATAACTGGTTTGTAGCACTCTGAAAAAAAATTGTGCAAAATCCAAGTAAATGTCTACTGACTGAAAAGTTGCTCAACAACAGAGAACCATTGAAATGTTTTGGTGCAGAAAGAGTTCATTCAGCCCATTGTGTCTGTGTGGCCAGAAGGGAGAACAAATAAATTAGCCATGCATTTTAAACCCACGTTCTAGTCCTTGCTTCTTAGCCTTGCAGGTGCACTTGAGATGCAGATCCAGATATCTTTGAAATGAGCATGCTCCCCAGTAATTGAACCCTGTACTTGGGGAATGAATGATTTCTACCTACGTCTCTTATAATTTTGTGAACCACAACTACGTCACGCCTTCGCCTCCTCTTTTTCTAATGAGAACAACCCCCGCCTATCCAATCTCGCCTCGTGGCTGCAATTTTCAGGCCCTGGCAACATTTTTGTAAATCTCATCTCTCTCCAGAGTCATTACGTTATTCCTTCAACGTGGTGGCCAGAATTGTGCAGCAAACTCCAAACGTGGCCTAACTAGTGTTCTATACAGCTTCATCACTGCATCGCTGATTTTGTGCTCTATACCTCACACTTTGGCGGAATTAATCCGAAATGCTTTCCTGATTATCTTGTCCAGTTGCCCTATCATCTACAAGCAACTGTGGACATGCACTACAAGATCTTGCATTTCCTCAATCTCTCTCAAATGTCCCTGCCAGTTCAACAAAACCATGGATATAATTCTCAAATGGGCAGTTTTGGTGCTGAAATAGAATAACTAATTCGAATTGTTGTTAATTGAATCTTCAAGTAACGTCTAAACATGTATTTGTTGAAGGTGACATCTCTCCAACCGTTATCCTTACCGTGAGTTCGAGTGAAGAAATCACACGCAGGAAATTTGCAACCATTGTCTGTTCAATCATCGATTTCCAGCCAGCATCAATGATGGTGAAGTGGCTAAAGAATGGACAACCTATAGATTTAGGAATTGTCACCTCTCCCGCCTATCAAATGAACGGGAACTTCTCGGCCAGCAGTTGGCTGACAGTCTCCGCTGGGGAATGGTTCAGCAATGCGGTGTATACCTGCCAGGTCACTCATCAAGGAATCATCCAGAGTCACAACATCAGTGGATCTGTGGGTAAGAGTCTCAAACAGAGGACAAAATATATCATTCCGATGTTCACCGAAATTAGGGCTCTATTAAAGGTTTTACAAAATGTAGAACAACTTCTGAGTTATGGTCATATAGTTTGCGACATTAGAACAATGCCTCCTTCAGAATTTCATCAGAAAAGCAATTATCCGTTATTCCCTCACGAGATATGCATTTATTTCCCAAACCTGAGGGCACTTAAGTGTCAACCACGTTGCTGGGAATCTGGAGTCACATGCATGCCAGGCTCGATAAAGACAGCAGATTTACTTTGCTGAAGAGGATTTGTAAACTTGGAGAGATTTTACAGCATTGGCTTCATGATAATCATTTGAACTTTTAATTATAGATGCTTATAGAATTGAGATTTCATATTTTGCAATGATGAGATTCGAACCTGTGCCCCCAAGGTGTTTCCCAACTTTACAAGTCCTTTGACAACACCATATGCCATTGCCTCTCCTTGAAAGAGTGTCCCTTCTATTTTGAAGTAATTTAGTGAGCTGGATGGCCTTGATATCAGCTTTTCCCTGAGAAAGCTGGTAGTTAAGATTTGGAGAGATAGTCGGTATCGGAGTATTTCACAGCTCACGGTATAAGGTATAATTTTGGAAAGTGCATTCACCCTATTTCTAAACCAACGGCCAACATTTTTCTCCCAAACAAATGAAAATGGTACCGCTGCTACAATGTTTTAATAAAGGGAACAATTTCATAGCGTAAGCTAGTTTTTCATCCACCAATGAAGTTAAGAAGCAATAGTTAGAGATTGATATATTAAAGGCGACTTCATCTTCTTCAGGCTGAAAACTGCTGTCCTGTTTCTGAAAAGGGAACTATTGTTGATTTTCATTTTTCATTCACAGATCCTTCCCAGTGCCATGATGCCACAGTGAAGATACAACCACCACCAATAGACCAGGTCTTACTGGAGGCAACCGTGACTTTAACCTGCATCATTTCTAATGCTCCTTATGGAGTTAACGTGTCCTGGATCCAAGACAAGAAGTATGTGAAATCAGAGATTCCAGAAACGGATCCTGACAGCGTGATCAGCAAATTAAACACCTCGACACAAGCTTGGCTGAGCACGGTTGTGTTTGAGTGCGTGGTGAGCCATCAGGATTTGCCGACTCCTTTAAGAACATCTATCCACAAGGAACCAGGTGAGCTGAGAGATTGAAACAATAAATGTGTTACTGTCTCTATTTGTAAGTATATTGGCCAATATTTAGTGTTCAGTGCATTAATGGTCTCCCCTGAGTGGAAATTCTAACTAAAAGAATCTGGGCCGGTAGTTATTTTTACGCGGAAATGTGATGTGCTGGTGAATGAAAAGTGAACTGAAGGCGATGTTATTGGGTTTAGATAAAAAAAGGATCGTAATCAATGAAGGTAAATAAAAAAAAAGAATAGTTGCATCCAATAGCAATAGAAAACGATTGTATTCACCTCTCCTCCAAGCTGGAAGTCAAAAATGGAAACATCTAAAATCGAAAGCGAAGCACACTTTCCTGATATCTAACTAGCGGTTTCATTGTATCCAGAATTCTCCAGTTCATTGACATTTATTGTACATTTTCTGCAGATCCAAATCCACGGGAACCGTTCGTCTCTGTCCTCCTGCCCTCGTCAGAAGAAGTCTCCGCTCAGAGATTCGTCTCCCTCAGCTGCTCAGTGAGAGGTTTCTCCCCCCGAGAGATCTTCGTCAAGTGGACCGTCAACGACAAGCCGGTGAATCCCGGGAACTACAAGAACACCGAGGTGATGGCGGAGAACGGCAATAACTCCTTCTTCATGTACAGCCTGTTATCCATTGCAGCAGAGGAGTGGTCCAGCGGCGCTTCTTACTCCTGTGTGGTGGGACATGAAGCCATCCCCTTGAAGATCATCAACAGAACAGTTGACAAATCCAGCGGTAAACCCAGTTTTGTGAACATTTCTCTTGCACTGATGGACACCGTTAATTCATGTCAATGAGAATCACTCGCTTACATTAAAAACTTCAATAAAAAAGAATAAAATCATTTTTCTCTAACGATAAATGAAATATTCAATTGCTTCAGTGATTGCTTTTCAGTTTTACTTCCATTATATTTCTTTGGTTTGAGTCAATTATTTGGAGGTCCCAAACCCAATTCTTGTTGAACCAGTGTGCGCTGGTCTGATACAGCCTGGGTTAGAAACATTCAATCCAAGGTTTTGCAAATAACTTCACTAACCTTCCTCCTGCTGAGGAAAAATACAACAAGTCCAACATTTCTGACAAACAAACACATTTAATTTCAGAGTTCCTGCTTCTCTCATTGTCCATGCCTTTATCCATTGTTCGCAGCTTTAAATTGCTGCACCACATCCACAGGGAACCGAAATGAGCATCACACGGAGGCATGGAGCAACAGTTCCACCATCGGAGAGAGGGAGAAGTTGTTAACTTACCGATCTCCTTTTAACCGAGCAAAGAGAAGGGAGGATCAATAGCTAACCCATGTACCACAACTTCCTCAAAGAAAAGAGGAGGAACGACATTAATTAATCCATGATACCTCTATCTTCTAAGTAGTTAGAACCATCTGAAACTTTGCATCAGTGGGTAGGGGGAGATAGACTATGAGCTCACTGTCCTCTCTCTCCCCAAGTAGCGTGTTTGAATAGGACCAGCTCTCTACAAAAGGACCCAGTTGCCAAAAGCACAAAGTAGTTCCAGTTTACTTGCTGCAGATTTTCGAATATCATTATCTTCATCATTGCAATTTGCAACACAATTTAAGCATGTTTCAACATTCTTTTATCATGTGCTGGCATTGGTTCCCAAGATACAAATTTAAACAAGTAATAGAAGCCTCCCGGTTTTCAGTGTTCTGTCACTAAGATTCCTGAGGTGCATCAACGAATTATTTTATTCTTTCTCCTGATATCACAGTGCCACTCACACAAAATAAATTGTGCTACGTTATTCATATTGATTGGATCATTTTGAGTTAATGATTGCCGGTGAAACTTGAAGAAACAGTTTGAAAATACACATACTGATAATACAGCATACAACTGCCACAATTATAAATGCACTCACACACACACATGCGCGCGTGCACACACACACACACACACACACACACACACACTACTACACAAATGTATAAAAATTTGCACAAATACCATAATCAAAAATATGCACACAAATGCAGAAAGACACATTCAAATACACACATACAAATCCATGCACATATACAGAAATACAGACATATACGTTCAAATATAGGCACAGAAACACACAAATGCACAATACATACACATGCACAAAACCACACAGATAGGTGCATACACAAATATACAATTTCACACAACATAGATACATGCAATACTTGCATAAACGAAAACACATGCAGAGAAATATGAATGCACACATAAATGCACCCATGAACAACACATACATGAACAAAAATACATGCTTGCGCAAATAGACACAAATACACCCACACAAAAATACACCAATCCACAAAGACATCCACACAGAAATATACACCAGCACGCACACACACACAATCTCTCTCTCTCCCCCCCTCTCTCTCTGTCTCTCTGACACACACACACACACACACACACGCACATACACACACCAGGCACTAAAACAGCAACATACGCACACAATCAAATATATACAAACGCACGCCGGTATATACACACAAAACACACAGGTGTATACACTTATGTGAGTCGGTACTCAGACCCAGACACAAATGTATACATGCATAGGCACAACACAGACAGATACACATGCATGCAGACCCACAAAAATGCACAAACACATACATACTCCCAAGTAAGTATATATATTTGCATACATTCACGCTGCAGGAATATGGATATAGAGGCACACAATGTTATATACATTAGCAAATATACATGGAAACCCATATCAACAAATAAGCAGACTGCATAAAGATGAACTGACAGCAAAACAATTGCACACAAACTCGTAGACACACACATTCTCATGCTCATACAGCACATAACATCATTGCACACATTACAATATATCGAAACAAAAACATCAAGACATCGTTATAAAGAACTATCAAAACATATATACATACGCGTTAACAGCCTCACAGACAGACAAGTGGGAAAACCGTCTCACACAGAAAGGGAAACAAACATTACTAGAAGGACAGAAATTAAGACATAGTAATAGGCAGAAACCCATTAAGAGTGGCATTAATATATATACATAAATTTAACACAATAATAGATCATACGTACACAATGACAGAAGAATAAAACATGCACACCGATGCAGACACACGACTACACAAATCAACAAACACAGGCAAATGAACGCGTACTTTAACGCTCTTGTACATATGTTAACTCGGAGCCAAAGATTAATGCAGAACATGAGATGCCCATGTACACGCACCAAATGCAAAAATTTAAATACAAATGGTACGTAAATGATGAAAGTAAAATTTTAACATGAATTTTAATTGACGTAACTGCCGACAACTCGCCCAATGTACAATGCATCGAAAATACGTTGAAAAACTGAATTAAGCTCGTGATCTACGATTACCACCACAAATAAGAGATCAGGAATTATATCCCAGTTCTTAAACAGCAACATTCACGGCTTACATATCAGTTACCATCTGTGAAAACAATCATTGATCAGTCAATGTTCTTCGATATCAGTCATAATATTTTTCAATGAAGGATAGTGTCATTTTTTTTCCAAAATCAACTAACACGCAAGAAAACATCTTCAGTGATTTCTGACTTGGATCGTCCAATGAATGTATATAAAGATCAAGTGTGAAAATATTTACAGAGATTGGTTACCGAGTGTCCTGAATTTAGCAGTCGTTATACATTGAAAGTTTTACAAGAGGATAAATTAACAGCTTATGAAGAAGAACTGGAAAAATAACAATAAAATTACCTGGATAAATAAAGTAATCTAATTTTAATTTCTGGTCTCCATCCCGTAGACCCCATCGATCACATCTGGATTGAAAACAATGAGGATGATAACAACAACATGTGGACAACCGCTTCCATATTCACCATCCTGTTCTTCCTGAGCATTTTCTACAGCACTGCGGTCACTCTCGTGAAGGTGAAATAATTCAATCCACTCATATTTCAAACTGGCAGAATGGATTTGAAAATCTCTCAGTGATTCATATCATCAACATCTGCTTCATTGTGTTATTTTTATTTTACAGATCAAGTGATGGGTTGAATTTTGGACGCCAGGCTGATTACCAAGATCTCTCTATGACTCAAATGCAATATCTGCTCTCGGTTATTCTATTCTCTCAGTATATCATTCTGAATCTGAAATTGAGGCAATCGTAGACGTTATTTCAGTTTCCAGTGTGAAAAGTTCGAGACTTTATTTGTTAAAGTATTATTGTGGTTAATAGTTTCCCCATAGTTTAAATTTCATGTATGAATAAGAAACTTTTCTCATTCTTTATTCACATTTGTTCATTCCTTTTTCTACTAAGGTCCTGTTTTCACTTTCTGGTGCATGTAATAGATGTATAAATATTGACGGGTTCCCTGTGCATGCGTTCTGTTCTCAATGTGAAGCTCGATCGCTATGGTCACTTTGCTAATTAAAAAAAAAAATCACTGTAAAATGTTCTCTGATTTTTAAATAAATTTTGAATAGAACTTTAACTATCTCTGGTTCTATTTAATTCCGTTCTCCAAAACCCATCCACTCCTTTCAATTTTCCCTATTATAGGGTTTCCCCTCTTTCCCAGATAGGCATGTTCCCCAGTCATGTGTGGGATGTGGTTGTACGCAAGGTTCTGTCGTGAAAATGTCACTGCGCCCCCAATTGACCAATCTGTGTAAATACAACTTCATCTCTATCTTTTTATGATGAAATCCAGAGACAGAATGAGTGAAGAATAAGGAGACCTCGGTGATTTCATTCATAAACTGGTCTGTCACTGTCTGAGTTTCAGTTAATTCTAAACAACAAAGGTTGTTTGAGGCTACACTTCATTTGGGATACAGCGTCCAGTTCTGGTCGCCTTACTATGGGAAGGATGTGGAGACTCTGGAGAGAGTGCAGAGGAGGTTTACCAGGATGCTGCCTGGTTTGGAAGGTTTGAGTTACGAGGACAGGTTAGGCAAATTGGGACTGTTTTCCTTAGAAAGACGTAGACTTAGAGGAGATCTAATAGAGGTGTACAAGATTATGAGGGGTATAGATAGAGTAAACAGGTTTAACTTTTTCCTTGGATGGACTCTAATAACACGAGGGGTCACGGGCTTAGGGTGAGGGGGGTTAAGGTATAATTTGGATGCTAGAGGGAGTTTTTCACACAGAGAATGGTGGGGGCATGGAATGCGCTGCCAAGTAAAGTGGTGGAGGCAGGCACTTTGGAGTTATTTAAGAAATACTTAGATGGGCACATGAATGGAATGGGAATGGAGGGGTATAGAAAACTGATTTAAAATAGGGATCATGAGCCTTGGGATCCCTGGGAAGTGTGTAAATAGATGATGATATTGATGTACTTGTTTTTCTTATCCTACAGGTGCTTTGGTCCACCTTGTTGTCTAACAAGGGGCATGCACGCGATGGGTCATGAGAGGGCTGCTCTTGGATTTTTTTTCGAGAGTATTCTAGTGCTTCACGTCGTTAGTGTACGCGTGACCTGTACCATTTGATGGGCAACACGACAGTTCAGTGACTATCGCTGTGCTGTGCAGATACATGGATTTGGGCCTGTGTCTGTGGGAGTTTGCACATTCTCCCCGTGCTTGCGTGGGTTTTCTCCGGGAGCTCCGGTTTCCTCCCACATCCCAAAAATGTGCTCTTAAGCTAATTGGCAAAAGAAATTCTCCCTAAATTGTCTCAAATTTGGTTTTTAATCCATAGATCTATAAACATAGACAAGGATCACAGGTAGAGGTGGGAACATTGGGGTGGCAGCGCAGGCTCGTTGGGCCGAAGGGCCTGTTTCCCGTGCTGTTTTGTTCATTGTCCAATCTCTTTTCAAAAGACATGCATCATTCTGGTGAACTTTTGGTGCACACCATCTATACCAAGAATACTCTTTCTCACCTTTCTCTCTATACCTGGATTGACGGCGCACTGACATAGTAGTATCATAGCATCATAGCACTATAGTATCATAGCATCAGGAACCCAGGTTCGATTCCAGGCTTCGGTCGTTGTCTGTGTGGAGTCCGTATGTTGTCCCCGTGTCTGCTTAGGTTTTCTTCTGGTGTTCCGGTTTCCTCCCACAGTCTGAAAGATGTAGTGGTTGGGTACTTTGACAAATGCTAAATTCTACACCAATGTACTGGAACAGGCGCCAGATTGTGACGAATAGAGGATTATCATAGTGACATTATTGCAGTATTAATGTAAGCCTACCTGTGACACAAATAAGTAAACTTAAAAGTTATTTTTGAATTCAAAAGTTCAAATTGCATTTGGTGCACTGAGGGTGCTATGTGGGGAAATGAATTGAACCCATATGCCCATAATATTAGTCTGGGACAGTTCAGTGACATGTTCACTGTCCTACGATCTCTACCTTCCAAATATGCTATTCAGTTTTGAATGAATGATTGAACAACCTATATTGCTTTTTATTTTGGTCGGCACAACATCGAAGGCCGAAGGGCCTGTTCTGTGCTGTATTGTTCTATGTTCTATGTTCTATGTTCTATATGAATGCATGAACATTTCTGTTTCAGTGACCAGATGCGCCCTACGTCCGCCCCCTGCTGACTGCCCATTGCACAGCAGGAACAGGCGAATGTCACGATTCTCTCTGTTTTTTGCCTCTGGATGATCAGAGATGCGGAAATTAATACAACTCAAACATTCAGCTGCAAACAGCCAGAACCAAAATTACAACTACAGAGTCCTAAAGCAGAGCTCCAAAGGCATATATTGGGCTGTTTCGATAGTTTCAGGACATGGAAATTAATCTGTTCTTATGTGTGATGTAGATATGAACCTCACGGCTCAGCGCTGAAAGAGTTAATGGAAAAGTGAACATGCGCTGAGCAAGAGCTACTATAAATGTTTCAGTGCAAGTAAGAGCAGAAGCTTTGCAGTCATGGACTATAGTGAACAATCTCTCTCTCTCTCTCTCTCTCTCACACACACACATACACATTCTCTCTCTCACGCACACATAATTTCACACACGCACATACACGCACTCAAACAAACACGCACACAGAAAAACGCACACAAAACCATGCACACACACTCAGACAACAACGCAAACTCTCTTAGACAAAAGCTGACACACACACACACACACACACACACACACATACACACACACACACACAAACACAGACATGGGCAAAGACACACAGATTGTCTCAGGCAAAATGACGCACAAACATAAACACACACACACACACACACACACACACACACACACACACACAGATAGGCACACACTTTCAGACAACACATATATAAAGACATAAAAACACTCAAACAAGGTCACCGAAACACGGATACACAGAGCAGACACTAATGCTGAGACAAACTCAGACACGCATACGCACACACTGCCTCTCAGCTAAATACACACACTCAGATAAACAAACAGGCACAGACACACACAAGCAGAGCTTCCGAAATAAATTTCAGCCAGGATGGGATGGTAAACCTGGCTAAGGATTACACTCTTGAACCCCATAGGCGTGTGCCATCTTCCACAGCCAGCTGCTCTCTGTCTCTCCAATACGATGCAATTCAGGCTGTAATGGCCTTTTGGATTCCCCCATCAACACTAGCTGCTTCAGTTTATTCAGGACTGGGTATTTTTTTTCCTCAACAGCTGAATATTATTGACTGTCACTGGGAGAGTTTTGATAAAGTTCATGATTAATGTCTTCCATTGGGAATACAAGTGTTTATTAATTGAAATCAACTCAAGGCATCTCGCATTCGCCGCCTAGTTGCCCATGTTCAGAAGGCAATTAAGTGTCCTGGAATCACGGTTCAGCCCGACCACGGATCGACAACAGATTCCCTTCCCTGGGACATTGGTGAACCAGATTTTTTTTCCGGAAAATTGACAATGCTGTTTTATGGTCACCAGCAGATTCTGAATTCCAGATATATTTATTCAAATTCTGCCAAGATGGGATTGGAACCCGGATGCCCAGAACATTAACCGAGTTTCTGTATTAATGATCTAGTGATAAAACTACCAGTCTGCACCCTGAGTGTACACACCCTGAGTTCCCGTAACCAAGACACACTATGTTACAAAAGTCTGCAGAGCCACCGGATTGGACAGCATTAAACGCTTCAATCAGGGAGCTCATATTCCAATAACTCTACCTGATGGTTATCAATAAAGTCATTAAATATGTCTCCGTGCCTCTTTCAGTGTTTCTGTCTGTCTGTCTTTCTCTTTCTCTTTGTCACTCTGTCCTTGTTTCTCCCTGTGCCTCTCTCTCTTTCGATGTTTCCCTCTGTATCTTTCTGTCTGTCCCTCTCCCCCCGCCCCCACTCTCCCTCTCTCTCTACTCTGTTCCTCTGTCTCTCCTGCCCCCTCTCAGTCTCATTCTCATTCTCCCACTCTCTGCCCCTTTTACTAATTTGTCTGTCTGTCTCTCCCCCTTCCTCCCCTCTCTCCCTCGCTCTGTCTTTTGCTTTTTTGTTTCTATTATACCCATTCATTCTCACTTTTTCCCCTTTGATCCCGCTCTCTGTCTCTATATCTCTGTTTTCTCTGTCTCTGCTATTTCCCTCTGCCTCACTTTTTGTCTCGCGTTTTCCCTTCATCTCCCTTTCCTCTCTTATTACAGCCTCCAATCTGTCTTCCTTCTCATTCCCTGTATATCAACCTTGGCATTTTCTCTACTCTCTATCCCTATATCTCTAGCTCTGTGAGAACCACTCTCTGTCTCTGTTCTTTCTCTTTGTCCATCTGTTTCTTTCCCTGTACCAGTTAGAAACTCATTCAATCTCTGCTGTTTTCCATGTCTTTGTGCCTTTCCTTCTCTCTCTGCCAGTCTCTCTCTCTCTCCCTCTCTATTACGCTCACTGTTGCTAACACTGTCCTCTTTCTCTCTATCTGTAACTATTTCTGTTTCTATGAGGATGTTTTTTAGTTTAAGTGTGAATACCCGACAGAAAGAGTCGGGGGTTTTGTATTTGTAGTTTCCTGTCAGGGTGTTTTGAGTTGAATTGTATTGCTTGTTTTTTTGAGTTTCTGTGCCTTCCCCCCCCCCTCTCTCTGTCTTTTGTTCTTTTTGTTTCCATTATACTCAGTCTCACTCTTTCCCATTCTCTCCCACCTTCTGTCTCGATATTTCTGTTTCTATTGGTGTCTGGCTATTTCCCTCTGCCTCACTTTTTGTCTCCTGTTTTCCTTCCATCTCCCTTTCCCTCTCTTATAACAACCTCCAGTCTGTCTTCTTCTGTCTCCCTTTCTCATTCCCTGTGTAACAACCTCACCATTTTCCCCACTCTTTATCCTTGTCTCTCTCACTTTGTGAGATCCTCTCTTTGTATCTGTTCTTTCTCTGTCTGTTTCTTTCTCTGTATCTGTTAGAAATTCTTTCAAATTCAAGTTCTCTTTATTTTTGTGCCTTTCCCTCTCTCTGCCAATCTCTCTCTCTCTATCTCTATCTCTATCACTCACATTGTTTCTAACACTCTCCTCTCTCTCTCCCTCCCTACCTATAACTATTTCTGTTTCTGTGAGAGTGTTTTGTTGTTTACAGTATGAATGCCCAACAGAAATAGTCAGGGATCAAAGAACAAAGACGAAAGAACAAAACAGCATGGGAAACAGGCCTTTCGGCCCAACAAGCCCGCTCCGCCACCTTAATGTTCCCACTTCTACCCATGATCCCAGTTTATATTTATAGATCTATGTATTAGAACCAATCAACCTAAAAGCATATCTTTGGGGTGTGGGAGGAAACCGGAGCCCTTAGAGAAAACCCACGCAAGCACGGGGAGAATATGCAAACTCCTACAGACACAGGCCCAAAGCCATGTATGTGCACAGCACAGCGATAGTCACTGAGCTGTTTTGTGGTTGTAGTTTCCTGTCAGGGTGTATTGAGTTGAAGAATTGCAGTAAGCGGGTATTTCAGTAGATCTTTTAGCTGCTGTCTGAAGTGAGTCTGTGTCACAGCATAGATGGCAGTATTTGTGCAGCAACTTGTGAGTTGTAGCATGAAGCCCAATTCCATAACAAAAAGATGCAACGTTATTGACTGATAGCCCAAGCCATACATCCGAATCCATATTGAATAAACCATTAATGTCGACCATAAGATGATGAAATTGGCTGAGATAACAAACAGTAAAATGATGGATTTCCTTCGACTCTCCATCTCTGGGTCTCTGGGATTCTCCCCACTGTTGTGAGCCCGTAGTCTCCTGCGGGCTTTGCTGCTCACTAAAATGTGCCTGACGGTGAGAACATTGAGCAGCAGAATCAGGACAAATGGGACACACGGGGTTAGAATGTTGTGGAGGAACTCAATTATTGTCCAGACCAGAGATTCCACAACATCCCATGTGAAACCACAAAACCAGGGGTTGTTTGCCAGTTGATACCGATTTAATAACATAAAATACCAGAAAATGTTCTTTAAAAAACTCAGCACCGCCACTGTTCCCAGAACCACAGCCGCTGATTTCTCACTGCAATATTTATTTTTCAGCTTGGGGCAGCAAATGGCCACAAATCGATCAAAGGTGAAAGTGACGGTGAACCAGACAGAACAGTCAGTGGCTGCATAAAGCAGGACAGCGTGAATGTTACACACGCGGACCGATAACAGGAAATAAAACTTTTCCCAATAAACGATGGGAATGTGTCTCAATATCAGGTCGAGGATAATTACCAACAGATCTCCTGCTGACATGGCCACCAGGTAACGAGTGACACATTTGGACAGACCACAGTTTCTGCTCGTCAGTGTCACAATTGTGATTATGTTCACTGTCAGGAAGGGAAATAAAGAATAAAATTAGATATGAGTCAGGGGAAGAAGTTACCATTTAGACTGCAGACCGAACACAAATTAAAAAAAGTGCACAACATTGAAACATTTAAATCTGTTTTTATGATCCGGCACGACTTTTGGAAAGTGGAAAATGAAAGGAAAGTGGAACATCTGGAGGAAAGCCACGGAGACACGGGGAGAACTTCCACACTCGGCACAGAGAGTGACCCAAACCTGGGATTGAAGCCAGGTCTCCGATGCTGTGAGTAAGCAGTGTTAACAAATGTACCACCACACTGCTCCATATTAGGAACAAATTGGTATACATTTTGAAACGAGTTTTCCGGGGGTCATCAACATTTACCCTCAATCAGCTGCAGGGAAATAGTCTCTCTACCTTGGGGGGGATTTGGAGAGTGAGAAGGCTGCGGGGGCAACCCTGACAGATAATTCAGAGTGGAGCCTGTAGGTATTAATCGGGCACATTTCAGACAGCTTACTGACAAACCCTGTAGCAGAGCTGGTACCAAAGAGTGCTGCTTTCACCCTTTCCTCTGGACACTACCAGCAGTTGGCAGAGAGAGACCCCAACGCCTCGGCAGCTCAGAATCTCTGTTGTGTTTACACAGCACTGTATCCCGGAAAGGCGGCCACAGCATTGTGTCCGCTGTTCACACAACACGGGGAGCAATCGTAATCTCACACTCGAATGGCACAGAACACAACTAACAGGATTTGATTTCAAAGCTTCAGGGTTCAGTGTATAACTACTGTCCGTAGTGTCCAGTATATCTGCTGCAGTCCCACTGTGGTCTAATGGCGCAGTGAAGCTCAGTGATTCCTCTCTCAGTAGGAAAGTTGCTGATTGATGCACCAGGTAATAAAAACTCAAACCAAGGCCGCTATCAAATAAAAACCAAGCAGTCTGCCTTAATTACTATTGCCTAGTGACATACATATATATATATATACATACACACAATATTATGTGATGTAGCAAAAGATTAGTTTTGGCATGAATCAGTTCCAACCTCCCAGGTTGCTTGGATCCATTACCGTTCGCCTATCTCTGCAATAGGTCCACAGATGGCATCGCCCTGGCCCTACAGTCAATATTGTAATACTGACTCCTGTTTATCGACTGCAGGTCAGCCTTTAATGTAGCTCATGTACAAAGTCTGTAGCCTGGGGCTAGGCTCCTTCCTCTGCAATTTGATCCTGACAGACAGCAATAAATATGGACAGTGAAAACACTTCTTCCACAATCATTCACATAAGTGGTGCCCCACAACACTATGTCCTCAGCCCCTTACTATACTCCCTAGACGCCGATGACTGTGCGGACAAATTCCTCTGCAACTTGATATCCAAGTTTGCTGATGACACCATTGCAGTGGGTCAGATCTCAAACAATGATGACACCAAGAACAGGGAAGAGATGGAGAATCTGGTGAACTTGTGGGACCACAATAACTGGGAAGTGTCGGGGAAGTAATGAGGCTTCGATTGGTTGGGTTGGCAGGGATCAGGTCGTGGGAGAGGTGGGTTTGATGGAATATTAGAATGAAACCAATGTAACAATTAATAGAATCACCTTTGATCTGTTATAATAACCAATGAGAAAAGGCTGAAAGCTATCTAACCAATGAGAAAATGGTGTGGTGGTCAGCTGACCAACTGACTCAGTATAAGCAAGAAGCTGCTGGGATTTGAGGGGGCTTGAACTGGTCCAGGGTGAGGCCTCGAGTGTTGGAGTCATGAAGTTTCTTTATTTAAGCTTTTTGTTTGCTTTACAAGTTGGAGTAAGTTTTGTTTCATTTTATTGCCAAGAACTGAAGAATCCCTTCTGCTGGATGCACAAGGAATATGTGGGATTGGGGGCAGGGGTGGGGATGGAGCGTGTTCAGCTATCCCATATGGGGCACTGTCTGCACTTTTAAAATAGAATCCAAAGTTACAAGAGGGTGCCCCCACCTATTTTTTCTCAGTGTAACTGTGATCCGATGTAAGTAATTGAAATCAGTTTGCCAGATGGTAGCAAGTACAGCACAATTCTCCAGTAGAATAAGCCTCCTGGACCATTGCCAGGTAAACACCTAACTATCAGGAGTGCAACAAGTCCGATATTGAACTCTCCCCCCCACGCCTCACGAACCGCCTCCCAGCCCATACTGTAATCCATTACTATTTAAAACTCTGTCTCCTCAAAATCCCAGCATACACCACACTCTCAGATAATGAATTCAAAAGATTAACCACCCACTGAGAGAAGTAATTTCTCCCTAAGTCTGTCTTAGTTCTGACTACTTCAGGTGATTGGGCTCTGCTCCTGGTTGTATTCCTGGCTCAATCACCGGTGGATCTGCCCTGAAGGCAGTTGTGTTATTTTTATATAATCCTAATGACCTATCAACAATCCTGGACTCAGATAGAACATAGAACATAGAACAATACAGCACAGAACAGGCCCTTCGGCCTTCGATGTTGTGCCGACCAAAATAAAAAGCAATGCCCTCCAAACTAAACCATTCCCTTCTCTTCCATATACTTATCAACTAACCTCTTAAACGCCACCAAACTTGGCGCCTCTACAACAGCTGCAGGCAGGGCATTCCACTCCCTAATCACTCTTTGAGTAAAGAACCTACCTCTGATATCCGTCCTATAACTCATACCCCTTAATTTAAAGTTGTGTCCCCTCGTGCTAGATTTCTCCATCCTAGGAAAAAGGCTATCACTGTCCACCCTATCCAAACCTCTAATTATCTTATATGCTTCAATAAGATCCCCCCTTAGCCGCCTCCTTTCTAACGAAAACAACCTCAATCCTTCAACCTCTCTTCATAGGACCTGCCCTCCATACCAGGCAACATCCTAGTAAACCTCCTCTGTACCCTCTCCAATGCCTCCACATCTTTCTTATAATGTGGCGAACAGAACTGCACCCAATACTCCAAGTGCGGCCGCACTAGAGTTTTGTACAGTTGCAACATGATGCTGCGGCTCCTAAATTCAATCCCCCTACCAATAAAAGCTAAGACTCCATATGCCTTCTTAACAACTTTATCCACTTGACTGCCTACTTTCAGGATCTATTGACACATACACCAAGATCCTTCTGTTCCTCAACACTATTAAGAGCCCTACCATTATCCCTATACTCTACACATTTATTGTTCCTGCCAAAGTGCATTACCTCACACTTTTCCACATTAAACTCCATTTGCCACCTCTCGGCCCAGCTCTGCAACTTGTCCAAGTCACAGATTGGCTTGAGTTTGTCAACATCAATAACTTCAAATATGTTTCTTTTTAGCTGAGCTTTTTATGAACTGACACAATGCAAAACCATAGTGTGGAGATGCCAGCATTGGACTGGGGTTAGCACAGTAAGAACAACACTAGGTTAAAGTTCAACAGATTTATTTACATAGAACATAGAACATAGAACATTACAGCACAGAACAGGCCCTTCGGCCTTCGATGTTGCGCCGACCATTATAAAAAGCAACGACCTTCCAAACTAAACCATTCCCTTCTCTTCCATTAACTTATCAACTAACCTCTTAAACGCCACCAAACTTGGCGCATCTACAACTGCCGCAGGCAGGGCATTCCACTCCCGAACCACCCTTTGGGTAAAGAACCTACCTCTGATATCCGTCCTATAACTATCCCCCCTTAATTTAAAGCTGTGTCCCCTCGTGCTAGCTTTCTCCATCCTAGGAAAAGGCTATCACTGTCCACCCTATCTAAACCTCTAATCATCTTATATGTTTCGATAAGGTCCCCTCTTAGCTGCCTCCTTTCTAACGAAAACAACCTCAAATCCCTCAGCCTCTCTTCATAAGACCTCCCCTCCATACCAGGCAACATCCTGGTAAACCTCCTCTGTACCCTCTCCAATGCCTCCACATCTTTCTTATAATGTGGGGACCAGAACTGCACACAATACTCCAATTGCGGCCGCACTAGAGTTTTGTACAGTTGCAACATGACGTTGCGGCTCCGAAATTCAATCCCCCTACCAATAAAAGCTAAGACTCCGTATGCCTTCTTAACAACCTTATCGACTTGACTGCCTACTTTCAGGGATCTATGCACAAAACACCAAGATCTCTCTGTTAGAACATAGAACACTGTCTCTCTGGAAATACTGAGATTGCCATTCTGCCCACTCTGTCTCTTTGGAAATACTGAGATTGCCATTCTCTCCGCACTGTCTCTTTGGAAATACTGAGATTGCCATTCTCTCCACTCTGTTTCTCTGGAAATAGTGAGATTGACATTCTCTCCCCACTGTCTCTCTGGGAACATAGAACATAGAACATTTGGCACTACAAGCTTTTAGAGCGCTGCCCCTTCATCAGGTGAGTGGAAGTTCTGTTCACAAACACATGCATATAAAGACACAAAATTAATTTACAAAATAATGGTTGGAATGCGAGGCTTTAGAGATAGTCGAGTCTTAAAGATATAGACAATGTAAGTGGAGAGAGGGCCAAGCACAGGTTAAAGAAATGTGTATTGTCTCCAGCCAGGCCAGTTAGTGAGATTTTGCAAACCCAGGACTATCCGTCATCAGGAATGTTCTCTTCCAGGTGGAGAATATTTCAACAGTCACGGGCAGTCAGCCTCTGATCTTCAGGTAAGCATTTTCCAAGGCGACCTTCACGACATACAGTGGTGCAGATTCGCTGAATACAGGCTGAAAGCCAAGTTCCACACGCATGAGGACGGCCTCAATCGGGGTCTTGTGTTCATGTCACATTATGTGTAACCGCCACGACTTGCCTGAACTTGCACAATCTCACTAACCGCCCTGACAGGAGATAATACACATCTCTTTAACCTATGCTTAACCCTCTCTCCACTCATATTTTCTGTATCTTTAAGACATGTTTACCTGTAAATACTGGCATTCCTACCGTTATTTTGTTAATCGAATTTGTGTCTTTATATGTTCTGTTTCTGAACACAGTTCCTCTCTTGCCTGAAGAAAGAGCAACATTCCAAAAGCTCATGGTACCAAATAAACCTGTTGGACTTTAACCTGGTATTGTGGGAATTCTTACTGTGCTGACCACAATGCAAAACCTGCAGTGCCGATTACCAAGACAATCCCTATGCTTTTCGCCTCTGGAATAAACGTTGCAACTTAGAGTTTCTGTGCATTCTGCAGTTTAAACATTTTAGCTTCAAACAAAAACAAATTTTTAAAGAAACTACGCACTTTTTTGCCTCTCCGACAGATTTTCACAATTCTTTTACGTCTTTACAATCAACTTTTACATCTTTACAAACTCAAATTCACAACACAGGCAGCATTGGCATAGTGATCAGCCCTTTGTAGATGTGATAACTCAACAAGGACGCAGAACACAAGCAATAGTTAAAAACAAGGTACAGCAAATGGCAAGAGTGGAAGAGTTAAACATAGGCTAAATCATTAATAATCCGTGGAGAAACTTACCAGGGACACCAACAATAGCCAGAATTGGATAGTAAAAGTATCGAATCAGTTTCAGTACATATTCAACACGCTTAGCTGTAGACGGCCAACGTTGAGATAGCAAGTAAAGTATCGAGTATAAACTCCTCTCAGTTGTTGTAACATTCAGATCTGTGCCTCTCAGATACTGATCCATTGCGAGAACATCCAGATCTACCTTTCCTGGATACAGGTCCATTGCAGAAAGCTTGCAATTTTTTTCTCGAATGTTGATCCCTCGACTCCCTCTTTCTGGAGCCGCTTATCACTGTGACGCTCCCACTGACACTGTGCATAACGCTGGGAGGGTTCCTTTATGAAGCATGGATAGGAATGCTCCAGAGACACGACTAGTGCCGGAGGAATTAATTCCGACATTAATTACAGTGACTGAACAAACAGGTTAATATTTTCCATCCAAAATCTTTCCTGTAAATGCATCACAAAAATGTCTGGGTGAGCGTTCCTGATGAAAGGAATATTGGCAATATCGGAAGGGCTGACCAGCATCTTTCAATCCTGCTAGGAGATGGAATTGTGACAAAAAAAAAAGAACAGATTGTGCAAAAGTCCCCCCGACTTGTCCGTCAAGGGAGAACATTTTAAACGTGGAAATGCAAAGCTGTCAGCATCGCATCAGTGAAAAAAAATGGGGAATGTCTGAACCCAAAATCTTGGAGAAAATAACTTGTGACTACTAACAACATGGTTGGGTCTATTGTGATTTGGCATTTATATTAATGATTTGGATGAGAATTTAGGAGGAATGATTAGTCAGATTGCAGATGACACCAAAATTGGTGGCATAGTGGGCAGTGAAAAAGGTTATCTCGAATTGTAACACAATCTTGATCAATTGGACCAGTGCGTTGATGAATGGTACATGGAGTTTAATTCAGGTAAATGCGAAATGATGAATTTGATAGATCGAACCAGGGCAGCACTTAGTTAATGCTCAGGCTCTGGGGATAGTTAGAGAACAAAAAAATCTGGGTTTCATTGGTCAAAACTGCAAATAAATGAGCTGGGACTTCTTGATGAAGTTGTACAAGAGATTGTTCCCTTGGAGCAGCACAGAGAGGCAGCGATTTGGGAAAGCGTGAAGTTCGAGTGTTAAGTACTTTTTTAACTTTTCTCTTTGTTTAAAATAGCGAGCGGGGGTAGTTTTTGCCGTTTTTATTTAAACTAACTGGAAACCGGAAGTCGTCATTAGGAGGCTGCCCGTAGTTGTAGTTTTCTAGCCATATAAGTACTAACCTCTGGGTATCGGCCTCATTGTTCCCTTGGAGCAGCACGGAGAGGCAGCGATTTGGGAAAGCGTGAAGTTCGAGTGTCAAGTACTTTTTAAACTTTTCTCTTTGTTTAAAATAGCGAGCGGGGGTAGTTTTTGCCGTTTTTATTTAAACTAACTGGAAACCGGAAGTCGTCATTAGGAGGCTGCCGGTAGTTGTAGTTTTCTGTGTCTCTATAAATTGGTCCAGAGAGGAAACCCGATACTCCACACAGGTAGAGTATCCCACCCTCCCCCCTCCTCTGACCTAATAATAAAAGTGTGTGGGAAGTTTTTTTTTTCTCTCTCTCCTTAAAGTAAATTAAAGTATCAGGGATGGCAGTGCAGGCAGTCCGTTGCAACTCCTGTAGTATGTACGAGGTGAGGGACACCAGTAGTGTTCTTGCTGATTATACCTGC
Organism: Sphyrna mokarran; assembly: GCA_024679065.1. Taxonomy (NCBI): domain Eukaryota; kingdom Metazoa; phylum Chordata; class Chondrichthyes; order Carcharhiniformes; family Carcharhinidae; genus Sphyrna; species Sphyrna mokarran. The sequence goes on from JAGIQG010000040.1 coordinate 8,755,176, forward strand.
AGGAAGTGTGCCCATTTGCAGCTCCTTGAGGATCATGTTAAGGAGCTGGAGCTGGAATTAGAGGAACTCAGGATAATCCGAGAGGTTGAGGACGATATTGGCAGGAGTGACAAAGAGATAGTCACTCCTAAAAGTGATTCTTGGGTAACTATTAGGAGGAGGGGTAAGAAGCAATCGGGTAGACAATCCCCTGGGGCTGTTCCCCTCCGAAACAAATTTTCTGTCTTGGGGGCTACAGTTGAGGAAGAATCAACTGGAGAGGACCAAAGGGAGCAGGTCTCTGGGGGTGAGCCTGCTGAGAATGCTCAGGTGGGTAGGGAAAATAAGAGATTGGGCCTAGTAATTGGAGACTCCATAGTTAGAGGGACAGATAGGAGAGTAAGTAGTAATAAAAGTGACTCAGGGCTGGTGTGTTGCCTCCCAGGGGCTGGAGTCCAGGATGTCGCAGATAGGGGTTTTAAGATTCTTAAGGGAGAGGGGAGTCAACCCCAAGTCATAGTTCATGTAGGGACACATGATATAGGAAGGCCGAGGGAAGGGGATATTAAACAGAAATTTATGGAGTTGGGGTGGAAGCTTAGGGCCAAAACTGGCAGAGTGGTTATCTCTGGACTCTTGCCTGTGCCAATGGATAGTTTAGAGAAGAACAGAGAGAGGGAATGTTTGAACTCGTGGCTGCGGGGATGGTGCAGGAGGGAGGGGTTCAGGTTCCTGAACAATTGGGACTCATTCTGGGATAGGTGGTACCTCTACAAGAGAGATGGTCTACACCTGAACCAGAGGGGAACTAATATCTTGGGGGGAAAATTTGCTAAGGCTATGCAGGGGGTTTTAAACTGATTCGGGGGGGGTGGGATCCTAAGTAGTTGGGGTGCTAAGAGGGATGAGAGTAAGGGGGTCATAGAGGAAAGCTGTAAAACACAGCAGCACACGGGTAGGGTAGGGCATGGTTTGAAATGCGTATGCTTTAATGCAAGGAGTATTCGCAATAAGGGGGAGGAACTTGCAGGTTGGACCAGTACCTGGAACTTCGATGTTGTGGCCATTTCAGAGAATGGTAGAGCAGGGACAAGAATGGATGTTGCAGGTTCCGGGGTTCAAATGCTTTAGTCGGAGTAGAGAAGGAGGTAGAAGGGGGGGAGGAGTGGCATTATTAGTCAAAGACTGTATCACAGTGACAGAGAAGAAGTTTGATGAGGACTTGTCTGTTGAAGTAGTATGGGCTGAGATTAGAAACAGGAAAGGAGAGGTCACCCTGTTGGGAGTCTTTTATAGACCTCCTAAAAGTTCCAGAGAGGTTGAGGAAAGGATTGCAAAGTCAATTCTGGTCAGGAGTGAAAGTAATAGGGTAATTGTTATGGGGGACTTTAGCTTTACTAATATTGATTGGAATAGCTATAGCTCTAGCTCGTTAGAGGGGTCAGTTTTCGTACAAAATGTGCAGGAAGGTTTTTTGACTCAGTATGTAGATAGGCCAACTAGATGTGAGGCTACATTGGATTTGGTGCTGGGCAATGAGCCAGACCAGGTGTTAGGCTTGGAAGTTAGTGAACATTTTGGTGATAGTGACCACAATTCGGTTACGTTCACCTTAGTGATGGATAGGGATAGGCATGAAGCTGGGGGCAGTAGTTATAGCTGGGGGAAGGGTAATTATGAGGCCATCAGGAGCGAATTAGGGTGCATAGATTGGACTAGGAAGCTACAGGGACTGGGAACATCTGGAATGTGGAGTTTATTCAAGGAGCAGCTGCTGCAGGTCCTTGATAAGTATGTCCCTGTCAGGCAAGGAGGAAATGGTCGAGTAAGAGAACCTTGGTGTACGAAAAAAGTTGATTTGCTGGTTAAAAGGGAAAAGGAGGCTTATATCAGGATGAGGCTTGAAGGCTCGGTTAGTGCAATGGATAGCTATAGATTAGCCAGGAGGGAGCTAAAGAGTGAATTGGGGAGAGCTAAGAGAGGACACGAGAAGACTTTGGCTGATAGGATTAAGGAGAATCCTAAAGCTTTCTTTAGATATGTTAAGAATAGAAGATTGGTTAGGAAAAGATTAGGGCCAGTCACAGACAGCAGTGGGAAGTTGTGCGTGGAGCCTGAAGAGATTGGAGAGGCACTGAATAAATATTTCTCTTCGGTATTCACGCAGGGTGATGTAAATGTAGTTATGGAGAACACTGAGGTACAGGGTAGCAAACTGGAGAGTATCGAAGTAGATAGGGAGGATGTGCTAGATATTCTCGAGGGTTTGAAGTTGGATAAGTCCCCTGGGCCGGACGGGATTTACCCTAGGATTCTCTGGGAGGCAAGAGAGGAGATTGCAGAGCCTCTGCTCTGATCTTCAGGTCGTCGTTGGTTATGGGTGTGGTTCCGGAGGACTGGAGGATAGCGAATGTGGTCCCGTTGTTCAAGAGGGGGAAGAGAGACCTTCCAGGGAATTATAGGCCAGTGAGTCTTACTTCTGTGGTGGGCAAAGTGTTGGAGAGAATAATTAGGGATAGGATTTATAGTTATTTAGAGAGTAATGAATTGATTGGAGGTAGTCAGCATGGTTTTGTGAAGGGTAGGTTGTGCCTTACTAACCTCATTGAGTTTTTTGAAAAAGTGACTAAGGAGGTGGATGGGGGTAAGGCGGTTGATGTGGTATTTATGGACTTTAGTAAGGCGTTTGATAAGGTGGCCCATGGAAGACTTCTACAGAAAATGCAGATGTGTGGAATAGAGGGTGATTGAGCTAATTGGATTAGGAATTGGCTGGCAGATAGAAGACAGAGGGTGGTGGTTGATGGGAGATATCCATCGTGGAGTTCGGTGACGAGTGGTGTGCCTCAGGGGTCTGTTTTGGGGCCCCTGCTGTTTGTAATTTTTATAAATGATCTGGATGAGGGTATTGAAGGATGATTAGTAAATTTGCAGATGACACTAAAGTCGGTGGAGTGGTAGATAGTGAAGAGGGGTGTTATAGTTTGCAGAGGGACTTGGACAAGTTGCCGAGCTGGGCCGAGAGGTGGCAAATGGAGTTTAATGTGGAAAAGTGTGAGGTAATGCACTATGGCAGAAATAATAAATGTGTAGAGTATAGGGCAAATGGTAGGATTCTTGGTAGTCTAGATGAACAGAGGGATCTTGGTGTGTATGTGCATAGATCCCTGAAAGTAGGCAGTCAAGTCGAGAAGGTTGTTAAGAAGGCATATAGAGTCTTGGCTTTTATTGGTAGGGGGATTGAATTTCGGAGCCGCAACGTCATGTTGCAACTGTACAAAACTCTAGTGCGGCCGCACTTGGAGTAGTGTGTGCAGTTCTGGTCCCCGCATTATAAGAAAGATGTGGAGGCATTGGAGAGGGTACAGAGAGGTTTACCAGGATGTTGCCTGGTATGGAGGGCAGGTCTTATGAAGAGAGGCTGAGGGATTTGAGGTTGTTTTCGTTAGAACGGAGGCGGCTAAGAGGGGACCTAATCGAAACATATAAGATGATTAGAGGTTTAGATAGGGTGGACAGTGATAGCCTTTTTTCCTAGGATGGAAAAAGCTAGCACGAGGGGACACAGCTTTAAATTAAGGGGTGATAGTTATAGGACGGATATCAGAGGTAGGTTCTTTACCCAAGGGTGGTTCGGGAGTGGAATGCCCTGCCTGCAGCAGTTGTAGATGCGCCAAGTTTGGTGGCGTTTAAGAGGTTAGTTGATAAGTTAATGGAAGAGAAGGGAATGGTTTAGTTTGGAGGGGCATTGCTCTTTATATTGGTCGGCGTAACATCGAAGTCCGAAGGGCCTGTTCTCTGCTGTAATGTTCTATGTTCTATTGGTATGGCCACATTTGGAATACTATGTGCAGTTCTGGTCACCCTGTTATAGGAAGGATATTATTAAACTGCAAAGAGTTCAGAAAAGATTTACTAGGAGGGTAGTGGGACTTGATTGTTTAAGTTTTAAGGAGAGAAGTGATAGACTGGAACTTTTTCCTGGCGTGTAGAAAGCCGAGGATGATCTTATAGACGTGTACAAAATGATGAGGGACACAGATCAACCACATAATCAATAACTTTTCCCAAAGGTAAGGAAGTCTAAAACTAGAGGGAATAGGTCGAAGTGAGAGAAGATGCATAAGGGTCTGGGTGGACAATTGTCTCACACAGAGGGTAGTGAATGTCTGGAACAAGCTACGAGACGGAGTAGAGATGGGTACCGTTTTGACTTTGAAAAAAAAAATTAAGATAGTTAGATGGATAAAATAGATGAAAATGGACCAAATGCCAGCAATTGGGACTAGCTTAGCAGTGTATAAAAAAGGCAGCATGGAACATTGGGCCGAAAAGCCTACTTCCACGCTGTAAACCTCAATGACTCTATGATTTTCCGGCCAAGTTTCTTCCAATGCCAGAAAATCCTTGCCCGAGGTAAATGGATTTTTATATGATCTGTGTCTCACCTGCCGTAGGAATCATACTGTGTGGGATGGGACAATTCTATCCCATGTTAATCAGTAGCAATCCGTGCTTATATCATAAAATCATAGAATTGCAACCGTGCAGGAGGAAGTTATTCGGCCCATCGGGCTTGCACCAGTCCAAATGGGCCACAACAGTCCTAGCCAGAACCTATCCCATAATCCTTTGGAAGTCTCCTTCCCCCTCAGACACCCACTCAGCCTCTTTCGCTGCCAAGCACCTCAATTAGCCCTGCCCACCTTCAGTACCTCACCTGAAGCCGTCCACCTCAGACTCCTGACTCACCCGCCCCCATCCTCAAAACCCACACGATCCTGTCCTCCTCAGATCCCTACTCAGCCACCTCCTTCTCAGGCTCCTCACACAGCCATCCCCACCCTCAGAACCCCATTCAACCCCCTCGCCACTTAGACAGTCCACTCCCACCTCAGACACTCCTGTCAGCTCCCATCCCCGCCAGACCCGTCATTACTCAGCTCCACTTCAGGCCTTGCGCCTTGGCAGTGTCCATGGCACTATTCACTTGTACTGACACCTGTATTTCGCGCCTTGCTGCTGCAGGGAGTGTTGAGGAGGTTTGTCTGGAGGCCATTTGCTTTTTCGCTGCTGCCAAGCTGCAAAGTAAGGACCCCCCATGGGTTCTGGGGATTAGTTAAGCTCAGGCTGATAGTATGGGATACTCATGTCACTCCCAAGGAATGGGGGTGTCAAGGCTGGGCTGTCCCTGATCTGCCAGGCAGACCAGAGGCTGCAGGTATGAGCAGATCCCTTTGAAGTCCTCTAATAGATAGGGAAGATTAGTTTGACTTGGCCGAGTGGGGGTGACTAGAGGTGTCTGAGGGGGATTTAGGGCGACAGGGCAGCACAGTGGTTACCATTGCTGCCTCACAACGTCAGGGACAAAGATCAAAGAACAAAGAACAAAACAGCACGGGAAACAGGCCCTTCGGCCCAACGAGCCCACGCCGCCATCCTGATGTTCCCATCTCTACCCGCGATCCCTGTCCATGTTTATAGATCTATGGATTAAAAACCAACTTTGAGACAATTTAGGGAGAATTTGTTTTGCCAATTAGCCTAAGAGCACATCTTTGGGATGTGGGAGGAAACCGGAGCACCCGGAGAAAACCCACGCAAGCACGGGGAGAATGCGCAAACTCCCACAGACACAGGCCCAAATCCATGTATCTGCACAGCACAGCGATAGTCACTGAGCTGTCGTGTTGCCCATCAGATGGTCCAGGTCAAGCGTACACTAACAACTCACGACCCATCGCGTGTATGCCCCTTGTTAGACAACAAGGTGGACCAAAGCACCTGTAGGATAAAAACAAGTACATCAATATCATCATCTATTTACACACTTCCCAGGGACTCCCAAGGCTCATGATCCCTATTTTAAATCAGTTTTCTATACCCCTCCATTCCCATTCTGTTCATGTGCCCATCTAAGTATTTCTTAAATAACTCCAGAGTACCTGCCTCCACCACTTTACTTGGCAGCGCATTCCATACCCCCACCACCCTCTGTGTGAAAAAACTCCCTCTAGCATCCAAATTATACCTTACCCCCCTCACCCTAAGCCCGTGACCCCTCGTGCTATTTGAGTCCATCCTAGGAAAAAGCTTAACCCTGTTTACTCTATCTATCCCCTTCAAAATCTTGTACACCTCTATCAGATCTCCTCTAAGCCTACGTCTTTCTAAGGAAAACAGTCCCAATTTGCCTAATCTCTCCTCGTAACTCAGACCTTCCATACCAGGCAGCATCCTGGTAAACCTCCTCTGCACTCTCTCCGTCTCCACATCCTTCCAGTAGTAAGGCGACCAGAACTGGACGCAGTATTCCAAATGAGGTCTAACCAGTGTTTTATACAACTGCAAAATTAAAGGCCAGCTCTTGTACTCTATACCCCTTCCTATAAAGCTAACATACTATATGCTTTCTTCACAACCTTCTCCACTTGCTCTGCCACCTTCAGAGACTTGTTCACCTGCACCCCCAGGTCCCTCTGCATTTCTATACTCTTAATAGGTCTACCCTTTATCATATACCTCCCCCCTACATTCTTTCTCCCGAAATGCATCAGCTCACATTTATCAGGATTGAATTCCATCTGCCATCTGTCTGCCCAAGCTACCAGCCTATCTATGTCCTGCTGTATCGCCTGACAATGCTCCTCACTATCAGCAAGTCCAGCCATCTTTGTATCGTCTACAAACTTGCTGATCACTCCACTTACTCCCTTTTCAAAGTCATTTATATATATTACAAATAGAAGAGGTCCCAGTACCAAGCCCTGCGGCACACCACTAGTGACCGACCTCCAGCTACACCTGGGTTCAATTCCAGCCTCGGGTCACTATATTTATGGAATTTGCACGTTCTGCCCATGTCTGCATGTGTTTCCTCTGGGCGCTCCAGTTTCCTCCGACACACCAAAGATGTGCTCGTTTGGTGAATTGGTCATGCTAAATTGACTCTTGTGTAAGGTGAATTAGCAGTGTACATATGTGGAGTTATGCACAAAGAGCCTGGGTGAGATTGTTGTCACTGCAGGCTCGATGGGCTGAGTGGCCTCCTTCTGCACTGAACGGGTATCTGATTCTATGAGGAGTGCGGAAAGTGTATCTATGAGGAGAGATTGGAAAAGTTGGAATTATTTTCCTTGGAACAAAGAAGACTGGGCAATGTCTTGATAGCTGTGTACAAAATAATGAGAGTAAGATGTAGAATGGGCAGGATAAAAGTTTTTCCCTCGCTGTTGAACTCCAAAACCAAGGGGCATGGGGGAAGTGACATATTGTTGTTATCCAAATTCACTTCTTTATTTGCTGGTCAAGACGGAGACACTAAAATCCTGTCGAAGTGTCTGGATCTATAGATTATTATGTGAATGGTTTTAATCTAGGAGAAGGAAATGAGCAATGAGACCTGGGTGTCCTTGTACACCAGTCACTAAAGGTTAGTATGCAGATGCAGCAGGCAGTAAAGAAGGTAAACGATATGTGGATCTTCACAGCGAAAGGTTTCGAGTGCAAGAACAGGGATATCTTTATGCAATTAGACAGGGCAGCGGTGATACCACACTTGGAGTATTGTGTGCAGTTTTGTTCTCCTTATCTGAGGAAGGATGTCCTTGCTCTGGGGGGAGTGCAGAGAAGGTTTATCAGGCTGATTCTCCTGGGATGGAAGGACTGACGTATGAGGCGAGATTAAGACTATTAAGATTGTATTTGCTGGAGTTCAGAAGAATGAAGGGGAATCTCATGGAAACCTATAAAATTCTTAACAGGATCAAATAAGGTAGATTCAGAAAGAGTGGTCGGGAGTCCAGAACTAGACTGGGGATAAGAGGTAGGCAGTTTGGAAGAGAGATGAGGAGAATTTTTTTCACCCAGAGATGGGACAACCTCTGGAATTCTCTATGACGTAAAGTGGCTGGGACCAAAATATTGATTGTTTCCAAAAAGCAGTTTGACGTAGAATTTGGAGCGGAGACGGTCAAAGCTTATGGTGGGGAAGGCAGGATCAGGATATTGATTTGGATGATCAGCCATGATCAGAATTAAAGGGGGAGTAGGCTTGAAGGGCCAAGTGGCATCGTCCAACTTCTAGTTTATATGTTTCTATGGGTTGGGTGCAAGAATGTGGGATTACAAAGTGTACTTGTGTATCCGTTGGCCAGCATGAACAAGATGGGCTGAATCCAATGTCTCTGCCACACCTGGACCTGATGGTTCAAAGCCAACAAAGAGGGACAAAAATCAGAGAAACAAGCTATCTGAAGGAGAATAATTAACGCATACATCCAGCTCAATCCCCCTTTCCCCCAATGCTCAAACATTCCTCCCCTAAACAAAAACAATATACTCAACAAAAAGCCAAACCCTCCCTTCTCCCTCTCCCACACACCTGGAAACTGGTACACAATCTTCCCCATTGACCCCCAGTAAGACTCGACAATAGCGAATCAGAGAGAAAGAAACAAGCCCAGTAGAAGAACATGGTGGCCAGGCCACTGAAGACGAGGGAAGTGGATGAGTTCCAAATGGAAACATGGGAAGAAAGAGCAAAGGGAGACACATTCCCCTCCTCTACCAACCCGTAGATCAGGGGCAGATCCATCCCATTCTCAACATTCCAAAACCAACAAGACAAAGACAAAAATGCTGACAGAAGAAGGGAAGGAAAGAATCTAAAGCAAAACAAACAGATGTCCCACTACTGACTCCCGAAAGCAGTCGCTCCCATGCCCTACCCCTACATCCCTACGTATTTAGTCACTAATCCCTATAATTTACGCATCCCATGACACTCAGGGGTAATTTTTAGCATGGCCAACCAATCTAACGTGCACATCTTTGGACTGTGGGAGGAAACCAGAGCACGTGGAGGAAACCCAGGCAAACAGGAGGAGACTGTACAATATCCACATAGTGGCCCAAGCCGGGAATCGAACCCAGATCCCTGAAGATGTAAAGCAGGTGTGCTAATCACTGTGCTACCGTGCTGCCCAATTAAGTATGCCCCCTCTCAATTAGGAGTATCCCTTATCAATTAGTAGCGACTCTTGTCAATTAAGAGTATCCCTTGTCAATTAGGAGTGCCTGTTTCAATTAAGCTTGTCCCCCTGCCAATTAGGAGTGTCCCCTGTCAATTAGAGTCTACCATGTCAATTAAGAGTACTCTCTATTAATTTGGATTGTCCTCTGTCAATTAGGAGTGTCTCCTGTCAATTAGGAAGGCCCCCTGCCAATTAGGAGTCTCCTATTTCAATTAAGAGCACTCTTTATCAATTAGGAGTGTCCTGTCAATTAAGAGTGACCCCTGTTAATTAAGAACACTATCAATTAGGAATGTCCCTGTCAATTAAGAGTGACACTAGTCAATTAGGAGTGCCCCGGTCAATTCGGAGTATTCCTGACAATTAGGAGTGCGCCATGTCACTTGAGATGTCCCCTGTTCGCAGGGCCTGAACCATCCATTTTCACAGCCCTTTTCTGTACAGCAGCCCTGTCTTCCTTGATGGATATGTAATATGTAAAATTGTGAAATAAAATAACACAATAACTGCATTAAAAAGTCTTTTAGTGCTGATTTCAGATTTCTCATCCACGTTCTTCATGCAGAGAATGGTGGGAGCGTGGAATTAGCTGCCGGATGTAATGATAAATGTGGGGTCACTTTTAACATTTAAGAAAAACTTGGACGGATTCATGAATGAGAGGGGTATAGAGGCATATAGTTCAAGTGCAGGTCAGTGGGATTAGGCAAAAAAATGGCTTGGCACAGACAAGAAGGGCCAAAAGGCCTGTTTCTGAGCTGTAATTATATATGGTTTACATAAGAACGTAAGAACGTAAGAAATAGGAGCAGGAGTCGGCCATCCAGTCCCTCGAGCCTGCCCCGCCATTCAATAAGATCATGGCTGATCTGTAGTTGTTCACTACCAATTTCCGTCTTTCTCCCCATAACCCTTAATTCCTTTGTCAATTAAAAACCTATCCACTCTTGGCTTGAATGTATTCAGTGAGGAAGCCTCCACTACCTGATCAGGCAGAGAATTCCAAAGATTCACCACCCTTTGCGTGAAGAAACCCTTCCGCAACTCCGATCTCAACCGTTCCCCCAGCCCCCCGGCCCCGCCAATCTTGAGGCTGTGCCCTATAGTCCTGTTATCTTTGCTAAGCGGGAAGAGTCTCTCAACCTCTACCTTATCCATCCCCTTCATTACCTTATACGTCTCTATAAGATCCCCTCTCAGCCTTCTAAACTCCAAAGAGTACAAACCTAGCCTACTCAGTCACTCCTCATAATCCAACGCCCTCATGTCCGGTATCAGACTAGTAATCCTTCTCCGCACCCTCTCCAAGGCCAATATATCCTTGCTCGAAAGCGGAGACCAAAACTGTACACAGTACTCCAGCTGCGGCCTCACCAGCAGCCTATATAGCTGCAACAGAACCTCCCTACTTTTATATTCTATCCCCCTCGCTATAAAGGCCAACACTGCATTCGCCTTCTTAATCACCTGCTGCACCTGCACACTGTGTTTTTGCGATTCGTGCACAGGGATTCCCAGGTCCCTCTGCACCGTCGCATGCTGCAGCTTTTCTCCACTTAAATAGTAGGCCTCCCTACCATTATTCTTACCAAAGTGGATAACCTCACACTTGCTAACATTATACTCCATTTCCCAGGTCCTCGCCCACTCACTCAACCTATCCAGATCCCTCTGCAGGCTTTCCACATCTTCCACGCAATTTGCTCTTCCACTTATCTTCTATGGGTGATACATGTTCGAGATAGAAAACAGAATCCATAAACTGCAGAACATGTTTATACGATGCAGCCCAGCTGTTGCATGAAGAACATAGAACAGAACATAGAACATTACAGCACAGAACAGGCCCTTCGGCCTTCGATGTTGCGCCGACCAATATAAAAAGCAATGCCCCTCCAAACTAAACCATTCCCTTCTCTTCCATATACTTATCAACTAAGAAGATGTTGAGGATATTTTGCAACAATTCTGAAATTCACTTCCAACTCCCACACAATGAAACACACACCATGGACGTGACCAAGCTTAAAGAGAATGAGAGCGGTGATGCTGAAGATAAATAAGCTCATTGACAGGTGAATAAGTATGACAGAGGAATTGGTTCATGGCATCGATCAGAAGAGCTTCATTACAGAACAACATATTGTGTGGGTCTAAAAAGTACAAGAGGTGTTTCTGAAAAAAAAACATGTACCTGAAACAATTTAAATTGCAGGACATGTTAAAAAGACATTTAATATATCCTGAACTGTCAGTTTTCACAGCCCGTGTCTGTCTGGCAGCTGTCTCTTCCTCAGATGAAATGTAATTTGAGTAGTAAAATTATAGAATAATGAATGTACAATAATGAACTAAAAACCGTTTAGCCTTTACTTCTTATTGCTTTTCCATGTTTTGTGATGAGGTCCTGCAGCAGCAGTTTAGGGAGTTAGGTAGAAAGTTAAAAAAAGAAACAGGACTTCTAGAGTTGTAGTCTCTAGATTACTAAAGATTACTTCCTGTGCCATATGCTAGTGAGGTTAGTAATAGGTAGATAGTGCAGCTCAACACGTGGATAAACAGCTAGTGTGGGAGGGAGGGTTTCAGAAATCTGGACCACTGCAGTCTTTTCAGGACAGATAGAACATAGGACATAGAATATTACAGTGCAGAACAGGCCCTTCGGCCTTCGATGTTGCTCCGACCAATTATGAAAAAAGCAATGACCATAGAAACTAAACCATTCCCTTCTCTTCCATAAACTTATCAACTAACCTCTTAAACGCCATCAAACTTGGCACATCTACAACTGCCGCAGGCAGGGCATGCCACTCCCTAACCACCCTCTGGGTAAAGAACCTACCTCTGATATCCGTCCTATAAATATCACCCCTTAATTTAAAGCTGTGTCCCCTCATGCTAGCTTTCTCCATCCTAGGAAAAAGGCTATCACTGTCCACCCTATCTAAACCTATAATCATCTTATATGTTTCGATTAGGTCCCCTCTTAGCTGCCTCCTTTCTAACGAAAACAACCTCAAATCCCTCAGCCTCTCCTCATAAGACCTGCCCCCATACCAGGCAACATCCTGGTAAACCTCCTCTGTACCCTCTCCAATGCCTCCACATCTTTCTTATAATGTGGGGACCAGAACTGCACACAATACTCCAAGTGCGGCCGCACTAGAGTTTTGTACAGTTGCAACCTGACGTTGCGGCTCCGAAATTCAATCCCCCTACCAATAAAAGCTAAGACTCCATATGCCTTCTTAACAACCTTATCGACTTGACTGCCTACTTTCAGGGATCTATGCACATATACACCAAGATCCCTATGTTCATCAACACTATTAAGAATCCTACCATTAGCCCTATACTCTACACATTTAATATTCCTGCCAAAGTGCATTACCTCACACTTTTCCACATTAAACTCCATTTGCCACCTCTCGGCCCAGCTCTGCAACTTGTCCAAGTCTCTCTGCAAACTATAACACCCCTCTTTACTATCTACCACTCCTCCGACTTTGGTGTCATCCGCAAATTTACTAATCCATCCTTCAATACCTCATCCAGATCATTTATAAAAATTACAAACAGCAGGGGCCCCAAAACAGATCCCTGAGGTACACCACTAGTAACCGAACTCCACAATGAATATCTCCCATCAACCACCACCCTCTGTCTTCTATCTGCTAGCCAATTCTTAATCCAATTAGCTAAATCACCCTCTATCCCATACATCTGCATTTTCTGCAGAAGCCTTCCATGGGACACCTTATCGAACGCCTTGCTAAAGTCCATATATACCACATCAACTGCCTTACCCCCATCCACCTCTTTGGTCACTTTTTCAAAAAACTCAATCAGGTTAGTAAGGCACGACCTACCCTTCACAAAACCATGCTGACTATCCCCAATCAATTCATTTCTCTCTAAATAACTATAAATCCTATCCCTAATAATTCTTTCCAATACTTTGCTCACAACAGAAGTAAGACTCACCGGTCTATAATTCCCAGGAAAGTGTCTGTTCCCCTTCTTGAACAATGGGACCACATTCGCTATCCTTCAGTCTTCTGGCACTATACCTGCAACCAACGACGACCTGAAGATCAGAGCCAGAGGCTGTGCAATCGCCTCTGTTGCCTCCCAGAGAATCCTAGGATTCTCCTCTGGCTAAGGGGACTTATCGAATATCTAGCACATCCTTCTTATCTACAGATGGGACCTGTACAAGAAGGATGGTTGCATCTGAACTGGAGAGGCACAAATATTCTGTGTGGGATGTTTGCTAGTGTCACATGAGATGATTTAGCAGCGGTGTGGGGGCCAACACAAAGGTGAATTAGCTGAAGGGGAAATGAGAGAGTAAGGCAAGTAAGACTCAGAGAAACAGCCAACAGGATGTGATAGTAAATCAGTGAGGCTCTGGCGTACTGAAGTGCATTTGTTTCAATGTGAGAAGTTAACAGGTAAGGAAAACACATTAGTAGCTTGGATTAGTATGAGAAACTGTGATGTAGTTGCCATTACAGAGACTTGGTTATGGTAATAACAGGATTGGTTGATAACATTCCAGGATATAGATGCTTCAGGCGTCATAGAGGGGAATTTGAAAGGGGTGGGGGATTTGCATTAATGATTGAGGAGAATATCACAACTGTACTCCAGGAGGACTCTTTGGAGGCTTCATACAAAACGGCAATACGGGTAGAGCTCAGGAACAGGAAAGATATAGTCACAATGTTGGGGGTTTACAATAGGTCACCTAACTGCCGGCAGGAAATTGAAGAGCAGATTTGTCAGCAGATTTTAGGAAATTGTAAAAGCAACAGCGTTGTTGTGGTGGGAGGGAAACTTTAATTTTCCCTATATTGACTGGGACTCACTTAGTGGTAAGAATGTGGATGGGACGGAGTTTGTAAGGAGCATCTAGGAGAGCTTCCTGAAACAAGTATGTAGATAGCCCAACTAGGGAAAGGACCATACTGGTCCTGGTATTGGGACTAAGCCGACTATGTGGTCCATGTTTCAGTAGGAGAGCAATTCGGGAACAGTGACCACAATTCAGTAAGATTTGAGGTACTGATGGATAAATATAAGTATAGTCCTCAAGTTAAGGTGTTAAATTTGGGGAAAGTTAATTGCAACATGATTAAGCAGGAACTGAAGAATGTAGATTGAAGGCAGATGTTTGACGGCAAATCAACATCTGGCAATTGGGATGTTTTGAAGTATAAGTGCTAGCACGAGGGGACACAGCTTTAAATTAAGGGGTATGAGTTATAGGACGGATATCAGAGGTAGGTTCTTTACTGAAAGAGTGATTAGGGAGTGTAATGCCCTGCCTGCAGCTGTTGTAGATGCGCCAAGTTTGGTGGCGTTTAAGAGGTTAATTGATAAGGATATGGAAGAGAAGGGAATGGTTTAGTTTGGAGGGGCATTGCTTTTTATTTTGGTCGGCACAACATCGAAGGCCGAAGGGCCTGTTCTGTGCTGTAATGTTCTATGTTCTATGTTCTAAGTTGATAGGTATTCAAAAACGGGACATTCCTGTGGGGGTGAAGGGTAGGTATGTCAAGTTTTGGAAACTTTGGATAACGAGAAATATTGTGAACCTAGTCAAAGATGAAAAAGAAGAAATTTTCAAAGCTGGGAAGCCGGGTACACACAAAGCAACTGTGGAATTCAAAGAAAGTAAAAAAAAATGAAGCAAGGAGTAAGAAGGGCTAAAAGGGGTCATGAATAAAGCATTGGCCAGCAGAGGTTATGGAAAATGCCAAGGCTTTTTACACATACGTAAAGAGCATGAAGATAGCCAGGTAGAGGGTTTGTCTACTCAAGGACAACGGAGGGAAGCCATGTGTGCCGCCAGAGGAAAATGATGAGGTATTAAATGAGCACTTTGCATTAGTATTCACCAAAGATAAGAGCTTGGTGGATGATGAGCCTGATAAAGGATAAGTAATTAGTTTGAGTCATGTTGAGATCACAAAGGAGGAGGTATTGGGGTTCTTGAGAAACATCAAGAGAGATAAATCTCCAGAGCCTGATGGGACATAGGCTATAACACTGAAAGAGGCATGAGAGCAAATTGAGAGAGATCGTTGTACCTTCACTGGCTACAGGGGAGGTCCCTTTGTTTAAGAAGGATGGCAAGAATAATCCAAGTAATTACAGGCCAGTTAGCCTTACATCAGTGCTAGCGAAATAATTGGAGAGGATTCTTCGAGACAGGATTTATTCCTACTGGAAATAAGTGGTCGTATTAGTGAGAGGCAGCATGGTTTTGTGAAGGGAAAGTTATGTCTCATGAACTTGATCGAGTTTTACAAGAAATTGAAGAAGATGATTGATGAGGGTTGGTCAGTAGATGTTAGAACATAGAACATAGAACATAGAACATTACAGTGCAGTACAGGCCCTTCGGCCCTCAATGTTGCGCCGGCCAATGGACCCTCTAACCTAAACTATTCCAATATCATCCATATGCCTATCCACCGAACATTTGAATGCCCCCAAAGTAGGCGAGTCCACAACTGCTGCAGGCAGGGCATTCCACGCCCTCACCACCCTCTGTGTGAAGAACCTGCCTCTGAATCCGTCCTATAACTACCACCTCTTAATTTAAAGTTATGTCCCCTCGTGTTGGTCATCACCATCCGAGGAAAAAGGCTCTCACTATCCACCCTGTCCAGTCCTTTGATCATCTTATACGGCTCAATTAGGTCACCGCGTAACCTTCTTCTCTCCAATGAAAATAACCTCAGGTCCCTCAGCCTTTCCTCATAAGGCCTTCCCACCATACCAGGCATCATCCTGGTAAACCTCCTCTGCACCCTTTCCAATGCTTCCACATCTTTCTTATAAAATCTATAAGTCTATGTTATCTACATAGACTTCAGAAAGGCCTTTGACAAGGCCTCTCATGGCAGACTGATACAGAAGGTGAAGTTACATGGGATCAGAGGCGAGCTGGCAAGTGGATTCAAAAATGGGTCGGTCAAAGAAGACAGAAGGTAGCAGTCAGAAGGGTGTATTTCTGAATGGAGGGCTGTGACAAGTTGTGGTCCTCAAGAATCAGTGTTCGTACTTGCCGTTTGTAAATGATTTGAGGAAAATGTAATTGGATGTATTAGTAAGTTTGCAGACGATAGAAAGGTTGGTGGATTTGCAGATAGCGAGGAGGACCATCCGAAGATATAGCAGGACATAGATCAGTTGGAGACTTGGGCGGAGTTATGGCAGATAGAGTTTAATCCGGACAAGTTGAGGCAATGCATTTTGGAAGGTCTAATACAGATAGCAAATATAAAATGAATGACAGAACCCTTACGACAGAGAGAGATCTAGGAGTACAGGTACAGGGGTCACTAAGATGGAGAATGTGAGCAAGAAGGGATAGGCATACTTGCCTTCTCGGCCACGGCATTGAGTTTCAAAATTGGCGAGTCATGTTGCAGTTTTATAGAACATTAGTTAGATCGCACAAGGAGTACAATTTTCAATTCTGGTCGCCACACTACTGTGGAGACTTTGGAGAGTGTACAGAAGAGATTTACCAGGATGTTGCCTGGTATGGAAGGCATTAGCTATGAGAAGAGTTTGGAGAAAATTGGTTTGTTCTCACTGGAGCGACAGAGGTTGAGGGGACACCTCATATAATTCTGAAAGATTGAGAAGCAAGGACAGCGTCGATAGTCAGAAGATTTTTCCCAGGGGAGAATAACCAATTACTTAGGGGCACAGGTTTAAGTTGTGAAGGGTAAAATTTAAATGATATGTACTAGGCGGTTTTTTCTTAACACAGTCTGGTAGGTACCTGGAACTCGATGTCGGGAGAGGTGGCGGAAGCAGATACAGTAGTGACTTCCAAGGGGTGTCTTGACAAATGCATGAATAGGATGGGAATAGAGGGATACGGGAACTAAAAGAGTATTTCTTTTTTAGTGGTCGGTACAGGCTTATAGAATATAGAACAAAGAACATTACAGCGCAGAACAGGCCCTTCGGCCTTCGATGTTGCGCCGACCAATTATGAAAAAAGCAATGACTTTCCAAACTAAACCATTCCCTTCTCTTCCATAAACTTATCAACTAACCTCTTAAACGCCCCCAAACTTGGCACATCTACAACTGCCGCAGGCAGGGCATTCCACTCCCTAACCACCCTCTGGGTAAAGAACCTACCTCTGATATCCGTCCTATAACTATCACCCCTTAATTTAAAGCTGTGTCCCCTCGTGCTAGCTTTCTCCAACCTAGGAAAACGGCTATCACTGTCCACCCTATCTAAACCTCTAATCATCTTATATGTTTCGATAAGGTCTCCTCTTAGCCGCCTCCTTTCTAACTAAAACAACCTCAAATCCCTCAGCCTCTCTTCATAAGACCTGCCCTCCATACCAGGCAACATCCTGGTAAACCTCCTCTGTACCCTCTCCAATGCCTCCACATCTTTCTTATAATGTGGGGACCAGAACTGCACACAATACTGCAAGTGCGGCCGCACTAGAGTTTTGTACAGTTGCAACATGACTGTTGCATGACTCCAACACGGCTTGGAGGGCTGAAAGGTCTGTTCCTCTGCAGTAGATTGTTTTGTTCTTTGTATTGCCAAATCTCCATACATCTCCGAGCCTCAACATCCCATCTAGGCCATAAATTTTCTACTTTGGGTACAAAAAGTATTGGATTGAAGGGGGTTAAGTGAAGTTGTTTGTTTAGTGACTGTAATTGATGCGAGTCTCAATGGATCCGATTAGTGTGCCTGGAGGGATTTTCCTCTTGCATTAATAAGGGATTCCGTTCATTGTGTTGCCCCATAGAGTCAGCAGGAGCGACAAGTCCAATACTAACAGAGGTCAGCTGTTGCGGAGAGAGAGGGAGGAACAGGAGAGACCAGAAATAGGGAACAATGGATTGGAATGTTCCAACAATGGATCAGAATCTGGAAACAGTGAATTGGAATGTTTCAACAATTGATCAGAATCTGGTAAAAATGAACCAGAATGTTTCAATAATGGACTCGAATCTGGGAACAATGGATTGGAATATTCCAATCAACCACAGGAGTTTATTCTATTGGATTTCTAGGTTTACTGCAGATGATGAGACGATAACATCAGCTGATCGGATTCACTATCTACTGAAGGCGATTCAATGCTTTTACTATCCTCTCGTGGCAATTGTTGGTGTTCCAGGTAAGTCCCTGGCTGGAATTTTACCGGTCTAACCACGACGAGAATCAGAGCAGGCAAGGGGCAGAGCATGTGAAGGTCCGTTAAACATGGTGGGATTTTGCAGTTTCGGGAAGAGTGAGACTGGAAAGTCCCGTGCTTCGTGTCCTGTTCCTAAT
The DNA here is from genome assembly GCA_024679065.1 of Sphyrna mokarran. Taxonomy (NCBI): domain Eukaryota; kingdom Metazoa; phylum Chordata; class Chondrichthyes; order Carcharhiniformes; family Carcharhinidae; genus Sphyrna; species Sphyrna mokarran. The sequence continues at coordinate 8,773,530 of JAGIQG010000040.1, forward strand.
TCTAGAAAAGCTGTTTAATTTCCTTGTCATTTATTGAACTTGGTTTGCTGTTTTTGCCGTTTCTGTTGAATCTCTGTATCTAGTTATAATTTCTTTCAGCAACTGAAAAATGCCTCTCAACGCCAATGGACGAAGGTGTCTTCTTTGTCCTGTGACTTTCCATAGACCGTGGCATCAAATAATATTCTTCTGTGAGAAAAAGGCTTGAGACAGAATCCTTTAAGAAGGATGTGGAAGCTATTGAGAGTGAGCAGAGAAAATTTACAAGGATGTTTCCTGGATTGAGAGGCATGCCTTATGAAGATAGGTTGAGGGAGCTAGGTCTCTTCTCCCTGGAGAGACGAGGATTGAGAGGCGACCTGATAGATGTTTATGAAATGTTGAGAAGTATAGATAGAGTGGGTTCTCGGAAGCTCTTTCTCAGGGCTGAAATGGTCGTTACGAGAGAAAACAGGTTTAAGGTTCTGGGGAACAGGTACAGAGGAGATATCAGGGGTAAGTTTTTCACTCAGAGGTTGGTGAGTGAGTAGAATCTGCTGCCGTCAGTGTGGGAGAGGCGAACTCGCTGGGGTCTTTTGAGAGACTTTTGGATGAGTATATGGAATTTAATGGATTGGGAGCTATAGTTAGGCCTTGTGAGTATGGATATGATCGGCGCAACTTGTGGGCCAAAGCGTCTGTTTGTGCTGTAGTGTTCTATGTTCTATGTTCTATGTTCTATGAATCCTTTAACCCTCTACATATAACACCAGTTCACTGCGAATCACCCACCCTGTAACTAGACCACATAATCCATTCACAGAATGGATTACCTTCTTCTGGAATTTTACCGGTCTAACCACAATGAGAATCAGAGCAGGCAAGGGGCAGAGCATGCAAAGGTCCGTTAAACATGGTGGGATTTTGCAGTTTCGGGAAGAGTGACCTTCTTCAAAAAAACATAAATGCGCTGCTAATAACCTATGCAGGCACCAGGCTGCAGCATCCATTGTATTTGTCATATCTACACAGCAAGATCTCATAGAGAGATCTTTCATGTTTTGAAAAGTTTGAAATTTATTCATTCGTGTCACGAGTCAGCAAATATCAACACTGCAATTAAGTTATTGTGAAGAACCCTTGTCGCCACTCTCTGGTACCTGTTCAGTTACACTGAGGGGGAATTTAGCAAAGATACCACCTATCCAGTACAAATTTCAGAGCGTGGGAGGAATCGGGAGCAACTGAAAACAAAACATTTAAGCACAGGGAGAACGTTCAAACTCTCCATAGACAGTAGCCAAGCTTGGAATTGGAACAAGGTATCTGGTACTTCGAGGCAACAATGCTATCTCCTACAAACTGTCCTGCATTTACCGAAACACAAATGTACATGCATTCTCACGCGCCCATACATAAATACACACATTTGCTGATAGAAGTAATCCGATTACTTACTCCCACACACACAAATTCCAGAATAACCAATATGTATAGTACTCCCAGAATCACGCTAATTTAGTTGTAAATTAGCAGTCTTTTGCTCGCACACACATAGACAAACGACACACACACACACAGATAATGATAGAGATAATCTTGAACACGTATAAAAGGTGGGGCGGGAGGGGTTGGAGTGAGATAACACTACTTCCTCCCCATTGATGGTGGTATTTACAGGTAAAATCAAACAACAGACTATAAACCAGATCCAGGCCCAATTTCCAGCCTCTTGCGAAATTAACGGTAAAGGATATGCAATGGGTTCAACCTGCTGCCCATTTCGGGAAAGAGGCTGAATAAATTATTTAAAAATATTTTAAAGTAAATTTAAATAAAATTAGCGATCCTGAGATAGAATTGTATGGCACACTTGCCTTTCCAGCCTCACTGGGAGAGGTTGTGTCCAATGAGGAAATCAGCTAGCCTACACGTTGTGATGATCTTCCCAGTAGAATTGAAGACCATTGAGGACACCGGGCAAGAACAGGAGAATAGGTCGGTTCGCCTTGCCCAGTGCCCACTTGGTAGTGTCGATCGGGTGGTACCAGGAATTGGTGCCTGAAATGGTAGTGGTGATGCGGATGAGACCTGAAAGGAACAGGTCTGATGGCAGTTTAACCCTTGGGGAGCAGGCAGATCTTGTAGGGAGGGTGGCTCAATACCAATCTGCACGTTTGGTGGTGGTGGTGGTGAGGGGGGGGGGAGGGGGGTGGGAGATGGTGGGCTGGCACTCAGCATGCGATCGATGGTGTAGGGAGTGCACTCCTATTGCCACTTAGCACCAGATTGTTGGGGGCTTAAGACGTCCTGCTTCCACTCTGCATGCAGTTGGTGAGGTAAGTTGGTGTCCACGCCATTCTCAAGCAGTTGTAGGGGGAAGAGGGTCCTTCTGTCACTCTGATGTAATTGTTGAAGGGTGGGAGTCTGCTGCTATTTGTGGGGTGGGGTAGCTCCCGGTGCTACTCTGCACAGGGTCCTACAACCACACTGTATGCAATTAGTGCGGTAGGGACTGGGAAATGTGGCTTCTCTGCATGCAATTAGGATGGGGGAGTGGACATTCAATTGTTCCAGGTGGTCGTAGGGTGGAAGTTATATTCGTGCGGAGCTTCTCACGAAGACCTGCGGCCCCCGGACTATCTGGGAGCCGCTGCTGTGTTGAATTTAGCTGCAGCAGCAGAAAGCTCTCTCAGACCAGGCAGCTCACTGCTGGCTCCAATTTAGCGTTTGCAACCACATAGGTTTGGTACGTGATTGGTGCTCCAGCAAGCGCTGAGAGGACTGCAAGTAATGGGGCCGCGGCTGAGGGTGGTCTAAAAAGCCGTCAAATCTTAATGGCACAAAATGAGGCTCTTTGGACCTTTACGTTGGAACTGGTCATCAAACATCTGTCAAATCGAATGCCGTTTTCCAGCTCGCGATCCACAGCCTTGTGCACTCTGGCGTGTGAATTGCTGTCTAAATGCCTCTTGTAGTTGTTCCCGCTTCTACCACCCTTTCAGGCCCTGAGCTGCAGATCCCAGCTCCCTGTAGATGGAAACATTTTCCTTCAAATCCAAACAGAAATCTACCCTTTAACTTAAATCCAAGTTCCTCTTGCTATTGACACCTCTCCTAAAGGGAAAACGTTTCCTCCTCTCACATCATTTTGTACATATCTCTCAGGCACCCCTCACCCTCACGAACTGAAAGCATTCCCTACCACCATCCACTACACCCGCTCCCCTCTAGCCGTCTCTGCTCCAAACAAACAAACAAACCGAGCCTAATCAGCCTCTCCTCATAGCTGAAACTCTCCAGCCCAGGCAGCATCCTAGTGAATCTCCTCTCCACCATCTCCAGTGCAGTTACCCCTTCCTGTAGTGTGATGATCAGAGCTGCACACGGTATTCCTGCTCTGGTCTAACCAGCATTTTATACATTTCCATCATTACCTCCCAGCTTTTATATTTTATGCTGCTGCGCTGAAATCAAATATCCTACATGTGGTATTATCCACCTATCTGTCTTGCTGCCTTCAGGGATCCTCACATATCCACCCCAAATTCATTCTGGTCCTCTGCACTTCCTCACAGTCTATTGTTCATTGTACATTTCCCTGTCCTGCCAGTCTTCACAAAATGCACTGCTTCACATTTTTCAGTTTTAAATTCTATATGCCTGTCTGACCAGCCTGTCCTTTTCCTCAGCACGCTGGTACACTGGTTAGCTCTGCCGCCCCACAGGACCAGAGGAACGTGTTTGATTCCTGGCTTGAGTCAATGTCTCCATGGGGTTTGCACATTTTCCCCGGGTCTGTGTGGATTTCCTGCGAGAGCTCCAGCTTCCTACCACATTCTAAAGATGTGTGGGTTAGGTGGATTGCCCAGGCTAAATAGCCCTTAGTGTTAGGGAGATTCACTGGGGTAAATGAATGGGCTCATGAATGGAGTTGGGTGGTATTGCCTTTGGTGCTGACTCGATGGGTTGAACGACCTCCTTCTGCACGAAAGGATTCTATGATTCCTGTAATCAGAGAATTTTCTCCTTAATATTTGTCACATCACCAATTTTTGTACCATGCGCGAACATACTAATCATACGTCACACATTCATGTCTAGACCATCAGTGTACAGTACAAACGACAAAGAACCCAGCATTGATTCCTGTGGAGCCCCAGTGGACATAGACTGGCAGTCAGAAAAACAACTTTCGACCATCACCTTCTGCCTCACATCTCTCAGCACTTTTGAATACAACTTATCAAATTGCCTTGGATCCATCGGTTATCACTTTCTTGTTCAGTCTCCCATGAGCAATTTCTTAAAAGCTGTTCTGAAATCCATGTACACTACATCGATTGCACTTCCCTGATCTACTCATCCAATCACTTCCTCAATATTTTTCAAGCAAATTGTTAGACATGTTCGCCCCCTGGTAAAGCCATGCTGACTAATGTTCATAATTCCTTACCTCTCGAAGTGGAGATTAATTCTGTTCCTCGGATTGTTTTCTGATCACTTCCCTATCACAGATATGTGCTAATAGTGTCCTGTTTGGATGTCTCTAAGGCACCTTACAGGATGGGAATATGGCACAATGGTTAGCACTGCTGTCTCACAGTATCGGGGGCCACAGTTCAATCGCTAGGATTCCATCATCAGCTATGAAGCTTTATTTTGACTTTGAAACTAGTTCCATTCTCAATAGTGCCTGCTGGGATTTGTCCTGCTACAAGAATGTGTGATGTTTCTCTGGAAATGATCCATTTTGAGCAAGTCTAGTTTCTCGCAGCTCCCAAATGTCCACATTGAGTCTTGCAAATTCATTCTCGATCACAGCAGTCCCGTGTACATCACTTATCTGCATAAGCTCATTGATAAGGACATAGAAACAGAAAAACTACAGCACAATACAGGGCCTTCAGCCTACGAAGTTGTGCCGAACATATCCCTACCGGAGAGATTAATAAGCTTACCTATAACCCTCTATTTTACTAAGTTCCGTGTACTTATCTAATAGTCTCTTTAAAAACTCTATTGAATCCAGCTCCATTACCTTTGCTGGCAGCCCATTCCATGCACCCACCAGTCTCTGAGTGAAAAACTTACCCTTGACATCTCCTCTGTACCTGCTCCCCGGCACTCAAAACTGTGTTCAGTCTGATATGTGGAAGAGTGATTTGATTTCATCTGCTTAGATATGATTTATTATTGTCACGTGTATAGGAAAAATGAGCAGGACAGGACTGATGTCCTAAGGACAGTGTTTGCTCGAGCAGTTGGGGAGGATTTCAACAAATATTCCAGGTAGATGGGAACTTACGTAAGATTTCGGAGAAGAAGGAGGGAGCAAGAACAGAATGTGTGGAGAAAGTTCCAGCTACGTTAAAAATCAAAAAAGAAAATGTCAAAAGGAAGGAGAACCGAGGAAATGTTATTTATGGAAGTTCTAGAATTCAAAAAAAAAAACAAGGTACAAAAATTGGCATAAGGGCACTTTATCGGAATGCTCGTAGCATTCGAGACAAGGTAAATGATTTGATGGCACAAATCATTGCGAATGAGTATGATTTGGTTGCCATTTCAAAGACATAGTTGCAGGATGATCATCACTGGAATTGAATATTTCATCAAATTGTTGAGAGGGACCAGTAGGAAGGTAAGGGAGGTGGTGTAGCTCTGAAATTTAAGGATGACATCAGGGCAGCAGTGAGACATGGTATAGGTTCTATGGAAAGAAAAGGTTGAATCCATTTCGAAGGAAATTAGAAATAGTAAGGAGAAAAAGTCACTGATAGGTGTAGTCCATCGGTCACAAGTAATGTCATCATGGCGGGGTGAGAAATAAACAAAAGAAAAATAACAGATGCATGTAGCAATGGTACAGCAGTTATCATGGGGGATTTTAATCTACCTCTCAATTGGTCAAACCAGGTCGATCAAGGCAATCTTAAGGAGGAGTTCACAGAATGTGTCCGCGATATCTTCCTCAAAAAGAATGTAATGGAACCTACAAGGGAGGAAGCTATCCTAGATCTGGTCCTATGTAACAAGTTGGGAATAATTAATGATCTCACAGATTGGGATCTTCTAGGAAGAAGCGTTCACTGTATAGTTGAATTTAAAATACAGATCAAATTTGCAAAGGTAAAATCCAATTCCAGTGTCTTGTGCTTAAACACAAGAGACTGCAATAGGATTAAGCAGGAGTTGAGTAATGTAGTTTGGAAGGAAAAGCTTTTTTGGTGGGGCAATTGAAGAACAGTGGAGGACTTTCAAAGCCATATTTCGCAGTGTACAGTAAACGTATATACCAGTGATAAAGAAGGAGTGCAGGAAAAGAGATAATGAGACATGGATATCTAAGGAAATAAAAGAGGGTATCAAATTGAAAAGAAAGTTTACACAAAATGGCAAAGATTAGTTAGAAACTGGAAGTTTGGGAAAACTTTAAAGGTCAACAGAAAGACATGGAAAAAAAAAGAAAAGGTAAGATGAGAGTAGACAGGCTCAGAATATTAAAACAGATAGCGAAAGTCTCTACAAATAAATAAAACGAAAAAAAATGGCTAAAGTAAACATTGGCCCTTTAGAGCATGAGAAGGGGGAATCCAATAACTGGAAATGAGGAAATGGCTGGAGCAATAACAGGTATTTTGCATTAGACTTCACCGTGGAAGACACAAATAACATATTAAAAATGATGACAGGAAGGCTAAGGGAGGTGATGATCGAGAAACTATCACTACCACAAAAGAGATAGTGTTGAGCATGCTATTGGTTCAAAAGATAGACTAGTCTCTTCGCCACGATGGAATGGGTGCTAAAAGAGATAGAGGGAGAAATAGCAAATGCACTAATGGTAATTTACCAAAACTCACTGGACTCTGAGGGGTGGTTCCCGCAGATTGGAAACAACAAATGTGACACCACTGCTTAAAAAAAAAACATAAGGCAGACAAAACTATAGTAACTATAGGCCGGTTAGCTTAACTTCTGTAGCAGGGAAAATGCTTGAACTATCATCAAGGAAGAAATAGCGAAACATCTGGATATAAATTGTTCCATTGGAAAGATGCAGCATGGGTTCATGAAGGGCTGGTAATGTTTGACGAATTAGTGGAAATCTTTGAGAACATAACATGTGCAGTGGACAATGGGGAACATGTGGATGCCATAGAACATAGAACATAGAACATAGAACATTACAGCACAGAACAGGCCCTTCGGCCTTCGACGTTGCGCCGACCAATATAAAAAGCAATGCCCCTCCAAACTAAACCATTCCCTTCTCTTCCATATACTTATCAACTAACCTCTTAAACGCCACCAAACTTGGCGCATCTACAACTGCTGCAGGCAGGGCATTCCACTCCCGAACCACCCTTTGGGTAAAGAACCTACCTCTGATATCCGTCCTATAACTATCACCCCTTAATTTAAAGCTGTGTCCCCTCGTGCTAGCTTTTTCCATCCTAGGAAAAAGGCTATCACTGTCCACCCTATCTAAACCTCTAATCATCTTATATGTTTCGATCAGGTCCCCTCTTAGCCGCCTCCTTTCTAACGAAAACAACCTGAAATCCCTCAGCCTCTCCTCATAAGACCTGCCCTCCATACCAGGCAACATCCTGGTAAACCTCCTCTGTACCCTCTCCAATGCCTCCACATCTTTCTTATAATGCGGGGACCAGAACTGCACACAATACTCCAAGTGCGGCCGCACTAGAGTTTTGTACAGTTGCAACATGACGTTGCGGCTCCGAAATTCAATCCCTCTACCAATAAAAGCCAAGACTCCATATGCCTTCCTAACAACCTTCTCGACCTGACTGCCTACTTTCAGGGATCTATGCACATACACACCAAGATCCCTCTGTTCATCTAGACTACTAAGAATCCTACCATTTGCCCTATACTCTACACATTTATTATTTCTGCCATAGTGCATTACCTCACACTTTTCCACATTAAACTCCATTTGCCACCTCTCGGCCCAGCTCTGCAACTTGTCCAAGTCCCTCTGCAAACTATAACACCCCTCTTCACTATCTACCACTCCACCGACTTTAGTGTCATCTGCAAATTTACTAATCCATCCTTCAATACCCTCATCCAGATCATTTATAAAAATTACAAACAGCAGGGGCCCCAAAACAGACCCCTGAGGTACACCACTTGTCACCGAACTCCACGATGAATATCTCCCATCAACCACCACCCTCTGTCTTCTATCTGCTAGCCAATTCCTAACCCAATTAGCTAAATCACCCTCTATCCCATACATCTGCATTTTCTGCAGAAGTCTTCCATGGGCCACCTTATCAAACGCCTTACTAAAGTCCATATATACCACATCAACCGCCTTACCCCCATCCACCTCTTAGTCACTTTTTCAAAAAACTCAATGAGGTTAGTAAGGCACGACCTACCCTTCACAAAACCATGCTGACTATCTCCAATCAATTCATTACTCTCTAAATAACTATAAATCCTATCCCTAATTATTCTCTCCAATACTTTGCCCACCACAGAAGTAAGACTCACTGGCCTATAATTCCCTGGAAGGTCTCTCTTCCCCTTCTTGAACAACGGGACCACATTCGCTATCCTCCAGTCCTCCGGAACCACACCGTAACCAACGACGACCTGAAGATCAGAGCCAGAGGCTCTGCAATCTCCTCTCTTGCCTCCCAGAGAATCCTAGGGTAAATCCCGTCCGGCCCAGGGGACTTATCCAACTTCAAACCCTCGAGAATATCTAGCACATCCTCCCTATCTACTTCGATACCTTCCAGTTTGCTACCCTGTACCTCAGTGTTCTCCATAACTACATTTACATCACTCTGCGTGAATACCGAAGAGAAATATTTATTCAGTACCTCTCCAATCTCTTCAGGCTCCACGCACAACTTCCCACTGCTGTCTATGACTGGCCCTAATCTTGCCCTAACCAATCTTCTATTCTTAACATATCTAAAGAATCATATCTAAAGAATATGGGTAACATATCTAAAGAATCTAAAGAATCTGCCATGTATCTGGGTTTCCCGAAGACATTTGACAAGGTGCCACATCAAAGATTGTTGCATAAGGTAAAGGTGCATAGTGTTACGGGATAAAGTATTAGCATGGATAGAGGATTGGTTAACTAACAAAAAAACAAAGAGTGCGGGAAAAAGAGTAATTTTACGATTGATGATCAGTGAGTAGTGGTGTACCTCACAGATCAATGTTGGGACTGCAATTGTTTATGATTTACGTGGATGATTTGGAATTGGGGACCAAGTATAGTGTGCCAAAATTCACAGATGACGTTAAGATAAGTAGCAGAGCAAAGTGTGCAGAGGACATGGAAAGTCTACAAAAGGATATTTTTAGTCTAAATGAGTGGGCAAGGGACTGCTAGATGGAGTATAATGTTGTTAGATGTGAGGTCATCCATTTTTGGAGGAATGACAGCAAAATGGACTATTATTTAAATGGTTAAAATGCAGCTTGCTGCTGTGCAAAGGCACCTGGGTGTCCTTGTGGAAGAAACAAAAGGAGTTGGTTGGCAGGTACAGCAGGTAATTAAGAATGCAAATTGAATTTTGTCTTTCGTTGCCAGAGGGTGGAGTTTAAAAACAGCGAGATTATTTTGCAGCTGTATATAAGGTACTGCTGAGGCCACGTATGGAGTAGTGTATACAGTTTATTTGAGAAAGTATATACTGGTTTTGGAGCGGTGCAACCAGTTTCACTCGATTGATGCCGGAGTTGAGAGGGTTGGCTTATGAGAAGACATTGAGTAGGCTGGGGCTATACTCATCGGAATTCAGAAGAATGAGGAGAGTTCATATAGAAAATGTAAGGTTATGAAGAGATTAGATAAGATAGAAGTAGGCAAGTTGTTACCACTGGCAGGTGAAACTAGAACGAGGGGGAATGGCCTCAAAAAAGAGGGGAGAAGATTTAGGATGAGTTGAGGAGGAACTTCTTCACACAAAGAGTGGAATTCCATGCCCAGTAAAACAGTCAACGCTATCTCATTGAATATTTTTAAGGCGTGGATAATTTTTTTTTGAACAGTAAACGAATTAAGTACTATGGTGAGCGGACAGCTAAGTGGGGCTGAGTGCATGAAAAAAGATCAGCCATGATCTTATTGAATAGCGGAGCAGTTTTGAGGGGCTAGATGGCCTCTTCCTGTTCCTAATTTGTATGTTCTTATGAACCTGCTCTTGGGCCAAACAAGCTATTAACAAGTTGAGGCAGCGGATGACTGAGGGGGATGTCCAGACTGACTATCTGCCCCGCTACCGTGGCTGCATTCATGGCTGTGTGTCTCTGGACAGGGAACATGTAGTGACCGAGGGCATTGCCCAGGCATTCCGTGCTTGTTGTGCACCTCAGAGATCAGAGAGGATTATTGACCATTTAACCACATTTTTATTTCAAGCTCTGTGTCCTTTCTGCTGCGTCGTTTGTTTCGTGTTTTCCCTTTTTTATGAGGGGTTTGCCTTTCTTGCTTGTCTCTCCACTTATTTATTTGATTTGCCAAAATGATTGGCTGGGGATGGTCACTTTTTTGCCCATTTTGGCACGCTCGCTGTCATACTGAGTAAGTTATGCAAATAGAGCAACGGCCAGATCAAGAAATGCTGTCTCTCCTACTAAGACATCTACTAAAAAATCTTAGAATTGTACTGGAAATGGCATCTACATACAGACGGAACTGGACGCATAGTCACAGATCCCTAAACGTGGCAACATTTGAGGGGGGGGGGGTATCGCTGTTGGGAGGGTGAATTAGGGAAGATGCTGATGGGTGAAGGAGTCTTTCGGCATTGGTTTTGATGAATGGGAAAGCGGCTGGGGTAATCCATTTAAGGGTGGTGGTGTTGGGCTCAGGTCCATGTAATATTGAAAGGGGCAGGTTGAGAGGAGGGGATTGTATATCAGGGTTGGCTTATGTTGGGTACTAGGGGGTTGGGAGAACTCTCTCTATCTGCGGCAGTTGGAGAGGGGTTGGATTCCCACTGTGAGGATGTGCATTCTGTGAGATATTTCCTTAGTTTTGCTTTGGATTTTTCTTTCTCTTCTAGTCTTTCTTGTCTTTGCCTTGTTAGCTTTGGAATGTTCAGAGTGGGATGGACCTGCCCCCGACCTGGGGGTTGATGGAACGGGGGGATGTGTCCCGCTTTCTTCCTTGTTTCTCCATTTGAAACTCATCCAGTTCGCTCCATCCTTTATAGTTCATCGTCCTCAGTATCCTGGCCGCTGTGCTCTCTTACTGTGTTCATTTCTTTCTGTCTGTTTTTTTATTGTGGAGTTTTACTGGCGGTGCATGGTGAAGATCGTGTTCTGATGTCCAGGTATGTGGAAGAGGGGGAACGGAGGATGTGGTTTGGATGATTTTATTATTTTGTTGAGGGTTTGTTTTGTTTTGTTTTGATTTTGACATATGTCCCTCTTTATTCATCTTATCCATGTAACTGTTTAAATGCTTTTTAAAAGACAAAATTGTACCCATTTCCATTGCCATCCCTGGCAGCTCGTTCCAGGCATTTACCACGCTCTGTGTGAAAGAATTGCCCCTCTGGATACCTTTGTATTTCCCCCTATCTCACCTTGAAGCACACCCTCTAGTTTCAGACTCCTCTACATTTGGGAAAAGATATTGACTATCTAGCTGATTTGTTATTTTATATATCAAATTGTTGTTATTTTATAGATCTCTATAAGATCACCTCTCATCCTTTGACAAAAAAAAAGTTCCAGTCTACACAGCCTCTCCTTATAACTCAAGCCATCATGTCCCAGTAGCACCTTAAGTAAATATTTTCTGCACTTTTTCTGGTTTACTGATTTCCTTTTTGTAATAGGGTGACCAGAACTTTACACAGTATTCCAAGTGTGGCCTTACCAATGTCTTGTACAATTTAGACAAGACGTCCCAGCTCCTGTTATCAATGTGCTAACCAATGAAACAAAGCATGCCAAATGTCGAATACCTTCTTCACCACACTGTCCACTTGAGACAGCACTTTCAACGAGCTATGAACATGTACCCCTTAATTTATTTGTTCTGTACCTCTCCCCAACGCCCTACCATTAAATAAGTTCTGCCCTGGTTCAAACTATCAAAATGTATCACCTCACATTAATTAAATTAACTAAATTAACCTCCATCTGCTATTTGTCAGCCCACTGCCCCAATTTTTCAAGATCCCGTTGTAGTTGAAGATAACTTTCTTCACTGTCCACTATGTCACCAACTTTGGTGTCATCTGCAAACTTATTAACCATGCCTCCTATACTCACATCCAAATCATTAATATAAATGAAAAAAGTAACAGTGGACCCAGCACTGATCACTGAGGTACATGGCTGGTCACAGGCGTCCAGTTAAAAAAAAATCCTCTACAACCAACGTCTGGCTTCTGTAAAGAAGTGAATTTTGTATCCATTTAGATACCACATCCTGGATCCCGTGGGATTTAACATTATGCAACAACCTATCATGCCGTATCTTGTCAAAGGCCTTGCTAAAGTCCACGTAGACAACATCAACTGCACTGCCCTCATCTACCATCTTCACAGCGCCAGGGACCCAGGTTCGATTCCTGGCTTGTGTCACTGTTCTGCACGTTCTCCCCGTGTCTGCATAGATTTCCTCCAGGTGTTCCGGTTTCCTCTCACTCTGTGTGAGTTAGCTGGATTGCCGAAATTTCCCCTCAGTACCAGGGGGCACTAGCAACAGTAAGTAGGGACAGCTGGCATAGAGCTGAGTGGTTTGTGGTCTGTGCAGACTTGAAGGGCCGAATGGCCTCCTTCTGCTCTATAAGGATTCTATGGATAGAAAGACCATGATCTAGTCGGGTTGTTTTGACAGCATGTTGTTTTTTTCCCCCATGTGAAATCAGGCTTCCTCATGAATCATTCCACATGAATCATTGAAACAGGAATGGGATTTAACAGCAAGATTCTCGTTCAGCTTGGCAATTCAGCAGAGCGCTGTGCTGAGTGACATTTTAGCATGAAATATTGGCATTTTTGTTCCCACTCTTAGTTTCCATTGTCATGGCAGCACCTTTTATCAAGATAGCTTTAGTGGAACCGTAGAAGATTTTTTTTCTCTATTCATTCCTGGGACATGGGAGTCACTGGCTGGGCCAGCATGTATTGCCCGTCCCTAGTTGCCCTTGAACTGGGTGGCTCGCTAGGCCATTTCAGAGGGTAGTTGAGAGTCAACCACATTATTGTGCCTGTAGTGTCACATGTATGTTAGACCAGGTAAGGTCAGCAGGTTTCTTTCCATGAAGGAACCAGATGAGATTTTTATGACAATTGACAACGGTTTTGGTGTAATCAGTAGATTTTTAATTCCAGTTTTTTTTATTGGATTCAAATTTCACTATCTGCCGTGGCAGGATTCAAAGCCAGATTCCCAAAACATTAGGTGAGTTTCTGGATTTATAGACTAGCAATAATACCAATCGACCATCACTTCCTGAAGTTGTGTTGAGAATATTGCAATAGCGGTTTGGTTTGGATAGAGATAAAGAGGAGCTCGGCGTATGTGTAAGTGTATTTTTGTAATGTCACAAGTCGTCTTCCATTAACACTGTAATGAAATTACTGTGAAAATCTCCTCCACCACACTCCAGAGACTATTCGGGTATACTGAGGCAGGACTCAGCATGGTCAATGCACCTAACCAGCACGTCTTCCAGACTGTGGGAGGAAACTGGAGCATCTGAAGGGGAGGAGAATGTACAAACTCCACACAGGGATCCAAAGCCGGGAATCAAACTCGGATCCCGGGCACAATGAGGCAGCAGAGCTAACACTGTGCCTCCCCAATGAAGTCTCCAGTGATTGTGCATACTATGTTTCAAGTACTCTAAATCCTGAAAAAAAAACTTAGTGAAATATTTTAGTGTTTAATAATCACCTCAAAAAATTATTGCAGATGAACGATACAAAGTTCAATGAACTGTGTTATCCTTACAGTAATATTTAAGGCCATATCACAAGGCAAATCAAACAGATTTATGTTAAAGTCTGATGTAAATTATGTCGAAACCAACAATATTTGTGCATTGAGAGGCACGTTCTGGTCTCAATATTTAAACAGTAAGATTGATCTTAAAAGAAAACATGTACAGTGATTATTCCAATGCTGGTAAAATGGTCTGTCAAAGAGGCGGTGCAGACTCAATGGGCCATAGTGTTTGACCCACCATTATTTCCAACTTTCCATACCTCCCTGACCCTCAACATCCCATCTAGGCTGTAAATTTTCTACTTTGGGGGCAAAAAGTATTGGATTGAATGGAATTACGTGAAACTGTATGTTTAGTGACTGCAATAGATGCGAGTCTCCATGAATCTGATTAGTATGCCTGGAGGGTTTTCCTCTTCTATTAATAAGGGATTCCATTCAATGCGTTGTCCCGTTGAGTCAGCAGGAGCGACAGCTCCGACAGTAACAGAGATCAGCGGCTGTGGAAAAAGGAGGGAGAAGAGAGATCAGAATATCTGGGAGCAATGGACTGGAATGTTCCAACAATGGATCAGAATCCGAGAACATTGGATTAGAATGTTCCAACCAAGCACAGAAGTTTATTCTATTGGATTTCTACGTTTACTGCATATGATTAGTGGATAACATCAGCTTATCAGATTGTTTTTTTTTTAACTGAATGAGATTCAATGATTTTGCTATCCCCTTTTGGCGATTGTTGGTGTTGCGGGTAAGTCCCTGGCTGGAACTGTACCAGCCCAACCACCATTGGAATCAAAGCAGGCGAGGGTCGGAGCATGACAAAGTCGTAGACTGGATTGGAAATAGGCCCTTCAGTCCAAATTGCACATGCCCCCTTTCTTTAAACCTATAGCTAACCCCAGTTCCCACCTTTGGCACATATCCCTCTATGCCCATTATACCTATCGAAGTAAAAATGCTTTTTAAAACACAAAATTGTACCCGCCTCTACTATTACCTCTGGCAGCTTGTTCCAGCCACTCACAACACTCTGCGTGAAAAAAAGACTGCCCTCTGAACACTTTTGCATCTCTCTCCTCTCACTTTAAGCCTATGCCCTCTAGTTTTAGACTCCACTGCCTTTGGGAAAACATGTTGATGATCGAGCTGTTCTGTGCCCCCTATTATTTTATAGAACTCTATAAGGTTCTACCTTCAGCCTCCTATATTCCAGAGAAAAAAGTCTCAATTTATTCATCCTCTCCTTATATCTCAATCCATCAAGTTTTGGTAGCAGCCTAACTAATCTTTTCTGCAGTTGTTCTAGTTTAATAATATCCTTTCTATAATAGTGACTAGAATTACACACAATATTCCACGCGTGGCCAATGTCTTTTGCAGTTTCAACAACGCATTCCAATTCTTGTATTCACTATTCTGACCAATCAAACCAAGCATGCTGAATGCATTTTTCGCCACTGTCCATCTGTGACTCCACTTTCAAGAAGCTTTGAACATATACATCTCGATCTCTTTATCCTGTAACTCTCCCCAACTCTACTATTAACAGAGTAAGTCCTGCCCTCGTCCAATTTACCAAAATGCAAGATCTCACATTTACCTAAATTAAACTCCTTCTGACATTCATCAGCCCACTGGCCCAATTGATCAAAATCCTGTTGCAGTTAGGGATAACTTTCTTCAATGTCCCCTATGCCACCAATCTTGATATCATCTGAAAACTTACTAACTATGCCTCCTATAATCTCATCCAAAGCATTAATAGAAATGACAAGCAACAGTGGATCCAGCACTGATTTCCAAGTCACACTGCTGGTCACTGGCTTCCAGTTTGAAAAGAAAAAAATAATCCTCTTTCAAACCCAGTTTAAAAAAAATCCTCTGGCTTCTGCCAAGAAGTAATTTGTATCCATTTAGATACCGCATCCTCGATCCCATGAGATTTAACCTTATGCAACAACCTACCAAATCGTATACGTTGCCAATGGCCTTGCTTGATTCCTTATAGACAACATCAACTGCGCTTCCTCATCTACCATCTTGGTTACCCCTTCAAAAAACTCAATCAAATTTGTAGGACATGATTTTCCACTCAACAAGCCATGCTGAAAATCTCTCAGCAGTCCTTGCCTCTCTAAATGCCCGTAGATCCTGTCTCCCAAAAATACTTTCCAGCAACTTACCCACTACAGATGTGGAGTTCAGTGGTTTGTAATTCCCAGGCTTTTCCCTACAGCCCCACCCCCTTTTTTTAAACAATGGCAAACATATCCACTCTCCAATCTTCAGCCACCTCATTTGTGATGATTCAAATATCTCAGTTAGGGCACCTGCAATTTCCTCGCTAGCCTCCCACAATGTCTTCCCACTACATCAGGTCCGGGGGATTTATCTACATGGATGCACTTTGAGACTTCCATCAGCTTTTCCTCTGTATTATGTCAACTCCTGTATTATCTCCATTGCAATGCAGATTTCCGTAAACATAGACAAGGGTTATGGGTGAAAGTGGGAACGTTAAAATGGTGGTGCGGGCTCGTTGGGCCGAGGGGCCTGTTTCCCGTGCTGTGTTGTTCTTCGTTCTTTGTTCTTCCAGACATCACTATTAATTTCGCCAAATTCCCTAACATCGATGCCTTTCTTGACAGTAAATACTGATAACAAATTTTCATTTAGAATTTCTTGTGGATTTGCACACAGATGACCTTGTTGATCCTTAACAGGCCCTACTCTCTCAGATACTCTTTTGCCCTTTATGTATTGTAGAAGCACTTTGGATTCTCTGTTGAACACGGTCAGGATTTTGCAGCTTTTGGTAGAGTGAGTCTGTAAGGTCCCGTCGCCTGTGTCCAGTTCCTAATTCTAGACTTTCTGTTTAACATATTGATTTCCTTGCCATTTACTGTACTCGGTTTGCAGTTCTTGTTGTTTCTGTTGAATCTCTGTATGCAGTTATTAATTCTTTCGACAACTGACAATTGTCTCAGGGCCTATGGGCCATGATGTTTTCTGTGTGCTGTGACTCTCCATAGACATGTGACTTCCAACACTATTCCTTCGTGAGTAAAAGATTGAAACAGTACTCTCTTTACCCTCTGCCAATAATATCAGTTCACGGCTAATCCCCCATCCAGTCACCAGGCCTCAGAATCAACTTTAATGGGCATGTGTGCACAGCAAGATCTACAGAGAGAGAATATATAACATAGAACAGATAGAACGTAGAACAGCACAGCACAGTACAGGCCCTTCATTCTTCGATCTTGTGTCGAGCTACGTCCGAACTCAAGATCAAGCTATCCCCATATCTCTATCATTCTGGTGCGTTCCACGTGCCTTTCCAACATCGCTAAAAGTTCCTAAAGTGTCTGGCTCCACTATTCCAGCAGGCAGTGAATTCCACACCTCAACCACTCTCTGAGTATAGACAGCCCTCTGATATCCCTCCTATATCTCCCACCATAAGTTATTCCCCCTAGTAACAGTTACATCCGCCAGAGGAATTAGTCTCTGCACGTCCACTCTACCAATCACCCTCATCATCTTATAAAGTTCTATTAAGTTTCTTCTCATCCACGTCTGCTGTAAAGAGAAAAGTCCCAGCTCCCTTAACCTTTCCTCATATGACCTATCCTCCAAACCAAGCAGCATCCTGGTAAATCTCCTCTGTACTCTTTCCAATGTTTCCACATCCTTTTTACAGCTAAATGACCAGAACTGTACATAATATTCCAAATTAGGTATCATCAAGGTCCTGTATAGTTACAGCATAACCCCACGACTCTTAAACTGAAACCTCCTGTTAATAAACTTTAACACACAATAACCCTGCTTCACGGATCTATCCACTTGAGTGGCAACCTTCAGAGATCTGTGTACATGAATCCCAAGAACTTTCTGTTCCTTCAGATTCCTCAGAACCCTTTCACCGACCCTGTAATCTGCATTCAAGTTTGTCCTACCAAAATGAATCATGAATGAATATGTTTTGTAAAGTTGATTCATCAGTGTTACAAGTGGGCTTACATTAACAGTGCAATGAAGTTACTGCAAACGTTTTCTAGACAGAGTACTCCAATGCCTGTTTGGATACACTGAGGGAGAATATGACATGATCAATGCATCTAACCAGCACAACTGTCAGGGAGTGGGAGGGAACCAGAGCAACCGGAGAAACCCCACGCAGACACAGGCTCTGCACAGACAGTAGCCAAGCCTGAAATTGAACCAGGGCCTCAGGTACTGTGATAATACTATCCTCTGTACCACCACAAACTCTCCTAGGATTACATAAAAACAATCCCCCGGGCACAGCCACAAACACTGACATAAATACACACGTGCTGGGATAAACAATCAGATTAAAACACTTACTCCCAATCATAAGCAAACTCAAGAATAACCAAAATGCTATAACACTCCAGAACAACGCACACTTAAGAATGATAAACTCGTATGGCACTTTCTTGCTCTCTCTCTCTCTCAAACACACATGGTAGGGTGAGCAGCAAAACCGTGTGACAGCCTAGAACTCAGGTCCATACCCGATTTCCCACCTCTTGCCACTTCACTGATAACAGATGTTCATCGGATTAAGCCTGCTGCCCTTTTCTGGCAAGACGCTGAATAAATTATTCAAGCTTATTTAATAACAAATTTAAATAAATTAAGCAATGCCAGGGTGGAATTGTGCAGCACACTTGTCTTTGCAGCCTCGCCGGGAAGGTTGTGTCCGGTGTGGAAAACAGCCAGTCGTCAAGTATACAGACGAGTTGTGATGACCTCGCTGTTGAACCGAAGGCTATTGAGGGCACTGGGCATAGTCGTGGTCAGAGTTTGGTGCCCCTTGGACAATGCCCACCTGGCAGTACCAAGGAATGGGGAATGAGATGGCAAAGTTGCAGGAGCGGAGGCTGCAGGTAGTGGGGCCTATTTGGTTGGTAGAGGGTCCCATTACCATTCTGCACGCTGTCTGTGAGGTGAGGTGGTCCCCACTGCCACTCTGGGTGCGATTAGTGGTGTTGGGGAGGGGGTCTTGCAGCCCCTCTGCATGAACAATCGGGTAGGGAGAGGTTCTCACTGAGTCTGCATATATAGTGGGGTAGGGAGAGGATCTCACTGACTCTCTGCATGAACAGTGGGTTTGGAAGGGGGTCTCGCTGCTTCCCTGCATGAACAGTGAGGTTGGAAGGGGGTCTTGCTGCCTCTCCACATGCACAGTAGTTTCGGAAGGGGGTCTCACTGCCTTTCTGCATGCACAGTGGGTTAAGAGGGAGTCTTGCTGCCCCTCTGCATGTACAATGGAATAGGGAGTGGGCTTCGTTACCTCTCTGCATATACAGTGGATTAGGAAGAGGGCCTCATTGCCTCTTTGCATGCGCAATGGAGTAGGAAGCAGGCCTTGCTGTCCCTCTGCATGGACAGCGGGATAGAGAGGGGTTATCACTGCCTCTCTGCATGCACAGTGGGATAAGGAGGGAAGCAATGCCGCCTCCCTGCATGCAAACTGGTATAGGGAGGGTAGCATCGCTCCCTCTCTGCATGCACAGTGGGATAATGAGGGGGTCTCACTGCCTCTCTGCATGAACAGTGCGTGGGAGAGGTGGCCTCACTGCCTCTCCGCATGCACAGTGGGGTAGGGAGGGATGCCTTGCTCTGTCTCTGCATGCAATTGGTGTGGGGAAAGTGTGGATGATTGATCAGTGTGGTGGGAAGGGGGTTAGTCGCTATATCCAGTCGGGGACTCCTCATGGAGATCTGCGGTCCCGGACTATCGGGGACAGCTGCTGTGTTGAAGCGAGCTGCAGCAGCAGAGAGCTGACAAATATCTCTCTCAGACCAGGCAGCTCATTACTGACAGCAATTGCAAATTTGCGAACACATAAATTTGGAATTTGTTCGGTATCCCAACCAACATTGTGAGAGCTGCAAGTAACAGGGCCACTGCTGAGGGTAGTCTAACAGTCATCGAGGTTTACCAGCACAAAAAGAGACCCTTCAGCCAATTATGTCAGAACTGGTCATCAAATGCCTATCCAATATGAATCCAATTTTCCAGTACTCGATCCACAGCCTTATATACTCTGGCGTTTGAATTGCTGATCTAAATGCCTCTCGTGGTTGGTCCCGCTTCTACCATCCTTTCAGGCCCTGAGTGATAGATCCCAGCACCTTTTGGATAGAAACATTTCCCTCAAATCCACACAAAAATCTGTCATTTACCTTAATTCCACACTCTCTAGTTGTTGACTTCTCTACTAAAGGGAAACATATTTCTTCTTATCTCTGTGCCACATAATTTTTTACATATCACTCATGTCTCCACCCTCCCTCCTCCCCCCACAACTTAAAAACTGTCCCACCACCACCGACTATACCCGCCCCCCTCCAGCGTCTCTGTCCTAAGTTAAAAAAATCCAGCTTAACCAGAATTTGTAGTTGGTGAGAGTCGCAACTGATATGCCAAATGTCCATAAACCTCAAAGAAAATAGAGGTGTTTGTAGTTTTTTTAAAAAATTATACTGGGTCATCGAGGAGGCAGGAAAGGTTATTGGTGATCTGGACCCTAAAACCTGAAGCTCTCGACCATTTCAACTTCATCCCATTGATGTAGAAAGGCACATGTACTCCACTATGCTTCTTAAATTCGATTTGCTTGGTTGACATTGATAAAGAGTTGCCAACGCAGCTCATCCAGATTCTCTGTCTCTTCCTTTTCTCATCGTTGTTTCAGATCTGACTCACTACAAGTGTCATCAGCAAACTTGGAAGTTGATTTGGAGAGGAACTTGGCCACACAGTCACCAGAGTATGAGTATAGAAAGAGGCCGAGGACACCGCTTTATGGGGCACCACACTGAAAGGATGATTATTGAGGAGGTGTTGTTGACTGTCCTCATTTATTGCTGTCTGCGCGTCAGGAAGTTCAGGACCAAATTGCAGAGGCAGGAGTCAAGCCCCAGGCCAGAAGATTTGGACATGAGCTTTGTCAGAATAATGGTGGTAAAGGCTGAGGAGCTGTAGTCAAGTTGGTGTTATAGGGTTGATAGTGGGGTCAGGAAAATGACATTTGTGGACCTGTTGTGGGTGTAGGTGAACTGTAGTGGATGCAGGCAATCTGGAAAGCCGGAACTGATTCATGCCATGACTAAGCTTTTGATGCATTTCATAATATTGGATGCCAGAATCGCTGGATGATATTCATTGAGGCAGCCTGCTTGACGTTTCTTTGGTACTAGTTTTGTTTGAGTTTTTACCTGGTGCATAGATTGGAAACCTTCCTGCCGAGAGAGTATTCACTGGAGCTGCACTGGTCCAGTAGACCGAAGTGGGACAGCAGCAACCACATTGAGTATTATGGACGACAGCTATTCGCTGAACCCTGAAGTTTTCATTCACTGTTGAAAGCAAGCCCTGGTACTTGTGTTCTCTGCCAATCGAGTGTGTGAT
Organism: Sphyrna mokarran; assembly: GCA_024679065.1. Taxonomy (NCBI): domain Eukaryota; kingdom Metazoa; phylum Chordata; class Chondrichthyes; order Carcharhiniformes; family Carcharhinidae; genus Sphyrna; species Sphyrna mokarran. The sequence continues at coordinate 8,794,937 of JAGIQG010000040.1, forward strand.
TACTATTCCGTCCTGTTGTGGTCTCCTGTCCAGGATATAGTTCTGTGTAAATATAATAGAGATTCTGTGCTGTCAAGGCCTCCCTCTGCCAACTGTTAGCATTGTCCAGTGGAAAGGGTCAAACCAGCACTGTTTGGCACCAGATCTCTTGGGGGTGGGTGGGGGGGGGTTGTCAGTGAACTGTCTGAGAGACAATAAATTACCATGTATAGGACTCCACTCTGGATTTTCTGCCAGAGTGTAATCCCTCAGACTTTGTACCCTGCACATTCCCCACAAGTTATAGGGGTTATTTACGTTGCTGAGTAAGGGACAATGTTGTGGACTTTCTCCCAAATCTGCTACCATTATGTTGCTACCATGATGGCAAAGTGGTTAACACTGCTGAACCACAGCATCAGGGACATAGGTTCAATTCCAGGCTTGGGTCCGTAGCTGCGTCGAGTTTGGACCATCTCCCCGTTTCTGTGCGGGTTTCCTCCGGATGCTCCACTGTCCTCTCACACTGCAAAAGACGTGCTATGTTAAAAAAAGATTTAAGCGATTTTATGTGAGTACTTTATTTTATATTTTAACACATCATCAGTCTAAATGGTAACTTTCCCCCCTGAATCGTGTCTAATTTTATTCTTTATTTCCCTTCCTGACAGTGAACATAATCACAATTGTGACACTGGCGACCAGAAATTGTGGTCTGTCCAAATGTGTCACTCGTTACCTGGTGGCCATGTCAACGGGGGATCTGCTGGTTGTAATCCTCGACCTGATATTGAGACAGATTCCCATTCTTTATCAGGAACAGTTTTCCTTTCTGCTGTCGCTCCCCGTGTGTAACATCCATGCTGTCCTGCTTTATGCAGCCACTGACTGTTCTGTCTGGTTCACTGTCAGTTTCACTTTTGATCGATTTGTGGCCATTTGCTGCTCCAAGCTGAAAAGTAAATATTGCACTGAGAAATCGGCAGCTGTGGTTCTGGGAACAGTAACGACACTGGGTTTTTTAAAGAACATTTTCTGGTATTTTATGTTATTAAATAGATATTGGCTGGCGAATCTCCCCTGGTTTTGTGATATCAAAATAGAGTTTATGTTTTCTCCAGTCTGGGGAATAATCGAGTTCCTCCACCACATTTTAACTCCGTGTGTTCCATTCATCCTAATTCTGCTACTCAATGCTCTCACCGTCAGACACATTTTAGTGAGCAGCAGAGCCCGCAGGAGACTCCGGGCTCACAACAGTGGAGAGAATCCCAGAGATCCAGAGATGGAGAGTCGAAGGAAATCCATCATTTTACTGTTTGTTATCTCAGCCAATTTCATCCTCTTATGGTCGACATTCATGGTATTTTCTATATGGACTCGAATATTTTTTTTGGGCTATTGGTCGGTAACATTAGATAAGTTTGTTATGGAATTGGGATTAATGCTCCAACTGCTGAGTTGCTGCACAAATACTGTCTTTTATGCTGTGACACAAACTCACTTCAGACAGCAGCTAAAAAATCTACTGAAATATCCCTTTATTGCAATTCTTCAACGTATTTCCCCCGAGATAAAACTATAACATCACGATGCCTAACTCTTTCTATTGGACATGCAAACTGTAAATCACCAAGCAGCCTCACAGTGACAGAATGACTAGACTGAAAGAGAGCGGTAAGGATAGCAATAGCGAAAGTGATAAAGAGAAATAGATTGAGAGAGAGAGGACATCACACAGGGACATGAAGAGCAACAGAGTTTGAAAGAGTTCCTAAAAAGTACACGAAATAAACAGACTGATAGAGAGACAGAGGGAAAGAGCAGAGACGGAGAGAGAAACTCTCACAGAATGAGAGAGACAGGGATAGAGAGTGTGGGAAACAGTGAGGGAGATATGCACGCAATGAAAAAGAGAGACAACGGACGACTGATTGGAAGATATAAGAAAAGAGGGAGGCAAAGACAAAGCAGAAACAAGAGACAAAATTGAGGCAGAAACAAATAGCCAGAGACAGAGAACGAGAGATACAGAGACAGAATGTGAGCGAATGAGAAAGAGTGAGACTGAGAAAGTACAATGGACAGAGCGAGAGAGGGATAGAGAGACAAATAAGTAAAAGAGGGACAGAGATGGAGAGGGAAAGGGAGATTGAGACAAAGTAGAAGAAGGAGAAAAAGAGAGACCGAGGGGGGCAGGAGAGACATATAAAAGGGCTAGAGTGAGGGAGACTGAAGAAGAGGCAGAGAAACAAAAAGAGGAGCATAGAGAGAGGCGAAGGCACAGAGAGAGACAGACATTCAGACAAAGAGAGCTGGAGAGAGAGATGCAAAGAAGGACAGAAAAAAACAAAGAGATATATTTAATGACTTTAACGGTAACCATCAGTTTCTGTTATTGTGATATGATCTCCCTGATTGAGGTAGTTCATGCTGTCCAAACCGGGAGCTCTGTCGACATATATAATATTGTGCGTGTAACTTACCAGAACTCAGGATGTGTACTCTCAGGGTATGGACTGGGGGTTTTATGACTGGACTATTAATGCAGAAACATAACTAATGCTCTGGGCACGCGGGTTCCAATCCCATCAAGGCAGATGGTGGAATTTGAATAAATATATCTGGAATTCAGAATCAGCTTGTCACCAAAAAAAACCGTCAATTTTCCGAAAAAAAGAAACATCTGGTTCATCAATGTGCAGAGAAAGAAATCTATTTTCCTTCCATGGTCAAGACTAAATGTGACTCCAGGACCACAGTAATGAGGTTGACAATTAAGTTGGCACTTAATTGCCTTCTGAACATGGGAAACCAGAAGGCCGAGTCGTTAAGGTAGATGCCTTGAATTGGCTACGATTAAATACACTCGCTGTACCCCCAATGGAAGAGACAGGAATCATGAAATTTTTCAAAACTCTTTCAGTGACTGCCAATAATTATCAGCTGTGAATACAAAATTACCGAATCCTCAATTGAGGATCTAGTGATGATGGAAGAATCTAAAAGGATACTACACCCTGAATAGTAGCTATATTGCAGTGCAAGAGAGCAGCTGACTGTGGAAGATGACACATTCCTATGGGATTCAGGAGTGTTAATCCGAGCCAAAGTTTGCCATTCCACCCTGACTGAACTTTATCATGGCCACAAAAGAGTGGCAAAAACCCACCAAACTGCCACATCTGGGGCAGGTATGGATATGTGTATTTTCTCGTGGGTCAGTGTTGGCAATATCAACAAGGGCTGAACTGTCACCAGTCACTACTCTTCACACCTGGGAATGGGCAGGACGGCCATAATTGTGGATCCTCATGAACAGTGCCAATCCTTGCATAGGATCTATGTTCCTAGTAATGGTAGATATAGATTCAAAATGGATGGCCATGCACAGGGTGAGTTATTCAAACACAAGTAAAACAAAGTAGAAACTTCACGCCTCTTTCTTGACATCTGCAGATGTTGGTTTCTGAAATTAGACCACCCTTCATCAGCCAGGAATGTGTACATCATATGTAAAACAGAATTTGACAAGTTAGGACAGTGCCATGTTACCTATCATTCAACGGTCTGGCAGAAAGAGCAGCCCAAACAGTAACAACAGGTTGAGAAAACCATCCCACAGCCTCCTTGGACACCAAACTATCCAGATTTCTCTTTAATTGTAGGATGACATAACCCCCTCCTCTTCCCCCTCCCCCACCCTACCCCATCTTCAACGACTGGAATAGCCCCAGCACAGTTCTCATGGGAAAATGACTCCGCCCACGTTTGAATCTGATCCTCCCGAGGGTGTGAGGTTGGCAAAGCATCAAGGCACAGTGATGACCCCACCATCCCGGAGACAGATTTAAAGGCAGTTGATTGGTTATTAGTAAAGAATCATGGCAATGGATCCGTGCGGTTATAAGGCATGTTCGATTCAGAAACAGGACAAGTTTCCTCCCGAATCTACTTGGCAGATACCATCCTATAGGAATGCTTCAATCACCTGCAAGCCACGAAACCCTAAGCCATGCAGGAAAAATCAATTCCCAGCACACCAGGAACGTTAGAAAGAATTCCAGGTACTCTGGTTCCTGCTCTCCAATCTGAAGATGGAGTCTGAAGTCGACACAGCAGATTTAGCCTCTCGACCACATTGTCTCCCGACAAAGGGAACTCAGGCCACAGCCCTTATGTGGAAGAGGTAGCGCTAGTTTGCTGAACCCCATTCACTTCCCAGGCTGAGCAGGAAGAACCGGACTCAGCACTAAAAATTCCAAAAAAAGACTTCCAAGGCCGTCAGCTCTCGGCGGTTGCTCAGACGTAGAATGGGAGGCATGCAATGACTTCAAACTAGTCCATGAGTTGGACATGCCCAAACATAAATTACTGAACGGAGGCCTCTGAAATCTGCCCACTCAGGGAGCTCCACAGAGTACAATCTGCAGAGGGTGAAATGCTGAGAGTTGGGGTAAGTGTGAGAGTTTAGGGAAGTGGGTGGAGAAATGTTGCTGTATCTTGAGTCCCTTAGTACCCGCTCCCTTACTTGCAGTTCCAGTGTGGGTAGGTGTCGACCAGACATTACAATTCAGAAAATGATGTGGGACCAACAGAAGCAGCTGACTGTTGAGTAAGCTGCTGAAGGAACATTAAGGGAATTTTCTGAGTAGCTCCTACTGATGTCATAGCTTCAGGAAGGATTCCTGATGTTGTTAATGTTCTGGGTATGAATCTCATCACTGCAGCTGATGGAATTTGAATTGAATAAAAATTATCTGCAATTAAAAATCTATTGATGACCATAAAGCCATATTTGGTTGTCGAAAGAACTAATTTCGTTTACTAATGTCCTTTAGGAAAAAAAGAATCTGCCGGGGAGGCGAATAAAGCAAAGGTGAATTAACTGAAGTGGAACTAGAAAATAGAGCCAGTAAGACTCAGAGAAAGGGCAGGCACGGTTTGGCTGCTAATCAAAGAGATTCCGGCAGACTGAAGTGCATTTGTTTCAATGCAAGAAGTGTCACAGATAAGGCAGATAGACTTAGAGCTTGGATTCGTACTTGGAACTGTGATGTTGTTTCTGTTACAGAGATTTGGTCAAGGAAAAAAGAGGAATCGCAGCTTAACGTACAAGGATACAGATGATACAGGCAAGATAAAGGAGATTATAAAAGGGGAGGGGCATTTTCACGACTGATAAGGAGAATATCACAGCAGTTCTGCAGGACAGCTGTATCTACTGTACTCTGGAAGGTTCATACAGTGAGGCAGTAGAGATCAGGATTGGGAAGGTGTAGTCACAATATTCGAGGTTTACTATTGGCCCCCCAACAACCAGCTGGAGATAGAGAAACAAATGTGAATGAGATTTTGCAAGGTATAAAAGTAACAGAGTTGTTATGGTAAGGAAGTTGACTGGGACTTATTTTGTCCTCAGTGCTTGGATAAGGTAGAGTTTGTAAGGAGCATCCAGGAGAGCTTCTTGAAACATTATATAGATAGTCCAACTTGGGAAGCAGCTGTATTGGGGAATCAGCCTGGCCAGGTGGTCGACATTTCAGTAAGGGATTAGATCGGGACGAACGACTCAGTAAGTTTGAAAGTACAGATGGATAAAGATAAGTGTAATCCTCAAGTGAAGTTCCTTAATTGGCAGAAGGCTAATTACAACAATATTAGGAACTGAAGAATGTAAATTGGGAGCAGATGTTTGAGAGCAAATCAACATCTGGCACATGGGAGGCTTTCAAGTGTAAATTGATAGGAATTCAGGACTGGCATAAAACCTGTAAGGATGAAGGACAGATTTCATCCTGTAAGGATGAAGGACAGATTTGGCACATTTCAGGAACATTGTATAACAAGAGCTATCATGAGCACAGTCAAAGTGAAAAAGGAAGAATTTGTCTGCCCTAGGAAGACCCAAAACATTTATGGAATACAAGGAAAATAAAAAGAAACTTAAGCAAAGAATGAAGAGACTAAAAAGGAGTCACAATAATTACTTGACTGCAATATGGACGAAAATCCCAAGTCGATTTAAACGTATATAAAGGACAAGAGGTGAGCTAGGGAGAAAGTTGACACATTCAAGGTCGGGTGAGGGAATCTATGTGTGGTGCCAGGGAAATGGGCGAGGTATTAAATACATAACACCAGTATTCACTCAAGGGAAAGACTTATTGCATGCTGAGTCTGGGAAAGGATGTGTAGATACTTTGAGTCATGTTGAGATCAAAAAGGAGGAAATATTGCGGTTCTTGAGAAACATTAAAGTAGACAAGTTCCAAGGCCTGATGACATTTGCCGCAGAATACTGAGAAAGGCAAGGGATGGAATTATTGGGGCCTTGAGAGAAATGTTTGTTTCCTCACTGGTGACAGGAAAAGAGCACAAGGATCGGAAATTAGTTGATTTTTGTTTCAGAAGAATAACAACCATACTCCAAGTTAATACAGACCAGTAAACCTTACGTCAGTGGTCGGGAAATCTTTGAAGAGAAATCTTCGAGACAGGATATAATCCCACGTGGACTCTTTTGGTCAACTCCGAGCAGCTGCTTGTTGTGTTTTTATTTTAAATAAATGTTCCGTCGTTGTATATAAATCTACGTGTCGTGAGTTTTATATTGTCTGTTGGTAAATACAGTATTGGTCACCTCACATTATCCTGCAACACAAGTCATAATTTGAAAATGCGTAATTTATTATGTGCTTATGTGAAATACATCTCAGTCTCTTTGTTTCATTTCGTAGTTTGCACTTCTGCTCTGTATGTGTTCTCGATCTAGCTTGTGGCATTCCTGCCTTGAAATTGTTTCATCGGACTATGTATAGAGAAACCGATGTTGGAGTTCCTCTGACAGTGTTTTAAGTGACAGCATAAAGGAAATTATTTCCTGTCAAACACTATCCTGCATCGTTGTCTGATGAAGCAGAGCCTTTGCTGTTTAGAATTACTTGAAACTTGTCAATAATAGACCAGTGTATGAGTGAATTCACCGATATTCTTCTCATTGTCCACTCATTCTGCCTCTGAATTTTCTCATAAAAAGGCAGAGATGAAGGTGTCTTTACACGGATGGGTCACTGGGTGGCGGTGTGACTGTTTCACTGAACGACTCTGCATTCAACCACATCCCTCACATGACTGGAGGAACATGCCTGTCTGGGAAAGGCGGGGTGGGGAGGCAGCGGGGGGAGGAGGGGGGCGGTGAGGAAGAGGGAAACCGTATAATAGGGAAAATGGAGCGGAGTGGGTGGGTTTTTGATTACGGAATTAAGCCAAACCAGAGACAGTTAAATTTTCATTCAATGTTTATTTAAAAAAAATCAGAAAATATTTTACAGAGAAATTACTTTTTTGAAGTTAGAAAAGTGAATATAACAATTGAGCTTCACATTGAGAACAGGGAAATCATCAAGATTTGTACATCTATTGCATACACCAGGAAGAGATAACAGGACCTTAATAGGAAGAGGAATTGACAAATGTGAATAAGAAATGAGAAAAGTTTCTTAATTAAACGTGATATTTGAACTACGGGGAAACTATTGACCACAACTACATTATAACAAAAAAAGTCTCATACATTTCACACTGAAAACTGAAATAATAAGATAGCCTCAGTTACAGATTCAGAATGACAAACTGAGAGCAATTTACTGATAGAGTCACCGAGAGCTGATATTTTATTTGAACCATACAGACATCTTGATAATCAGCTGAAGGAAATCTGCAGCCTCAAAAATTCAACCCATCATTTAATCTGTAAAACAAAATTACAATAATGAAGCAGGTGTTTATGATGTGGGACATTAATGTTAGGGTTTTTAATCAGTGAAACATTGAGAGATTTTCAAATCCATTCTGCCAGTTTGAAATGTGAGTGAGTTGAATCATCTCACCTTCACCAGAGTGACTGCAGTGCTGTAGAAAATGCTCAGGAAGAACAGGACGATGAATGTGGAAGCGGTTGTCCAAATGTTGCTGTTATCATCCTCATTGTCTTCAATCCAGATGCGATTGGAAAAGTCTAGGGGACAGAAAATGAAATTAGATTATTTATCCAGGTAATCTTATTGTTACTTTCCTTTCCCCGTTTTCCTTCATGAGCTGTTAATTTATTCTCTGTGTAATTTTCAATGTATAGCTACTGTTAAATTCAGGACACTCAGTAGCCGACCTCCATAACTATTTTCACACCTGATTAGTATGCACATTCATTGGACAGTCCATGTAGAAAACACTGAAGATGTTTTCTTGAGTATCCGTTCAGTTTTGTTCAATTTGGTACTATCCCTCATTGAAGAATATTCTGTCTGATATCGAGGAACTTTCATTGATCAATGAGTGTTTTTACAGATGGTGACTATATGTAAACTGTGATTGTTGCTTTTTGAGAGCTGGGATGAAATTTCTGATCTCTTATTTATGGTGGAAATAGTTAGTAGATCACTAGCTTAATTTAGTTTCTGAACGTGTTTTCGGTGCAATGTACATTGGGCAAGTTGTCAATAGATACGTCCATTAAAATTCATGTTCAGATTTTACTTTCTTCATTTACCTACCATTTGTATTTAAGATTTTGCATTTGTGTGCGTGTGCAAGATCATACCTGGTCTGCATTAATCTTTGGCTTTGAGTTAGTATATGTACAAGAGCGTTAATGTACTGTTCATTTGCCTGTGCTTGTTGATGTGTAGTTGTATGCCTGCATTTCTGTATATATTTTATTTTTCTGTCATTGTGTATGTATGGCTCTATCATTGTGTTAAGACTATACATACATACATATATATATATATATAAATGTTACTCTTAACGGGTGCATATGTGTTTCTGCCTATTACTATGTGTTAATTTCTGTCATTCTAAAAATGTTTGTTTCCCTTTCTGTGTGTATCTGTTTTCCCATGTGTCATTGTGTGTATTTGTTAACATGTGTGTTTGTATATACGTGTTGATAGTTCTTCATAACAATATCACGACATATGTTTATGTGCCACGGTGTTCTATTCTGTATGAGCCTGTTAATGTTTGTGTCTACATGTTTGCGTGAAAATGTTTTGCTGTCAATTCATCTATACGCAGTCTGTTTATTTATTTATATGCATTTCCATATGTGTCTGTTAATGTATGTAATATTGTGTATCTCTATGTCTATATATAGGAGATGTTGGGGATCTAGAGAAGTATAAGGCTTAAAGAAGAGAGCTTAAAAAGGAAATTAGGAGAGCCAGAAGGGGTCATGAGATGGCCTTGGCTGGTAGGATTAAGGAGAATCCCAAGGCCTTCTACAAATATGTGAAATGTAAAAGGATGAGAAGAGAAGGGATAGGACCTATAAAAGGTGAAGGGGGGAAAGTCTGTATGGAACCGGAAGAAATGGCAGAGGTGCTTAATGAGTACTTTGCCTCAGTATTCACGGTGGAAAGTGATCTGGGAGAATGCACTACAAGTTTGCGGCAGAGTGAAAAGATTGAGTATGTAGATATTAAGGAAGCGGATGTGTTAGAACTTTTAAATGCTATGGAGATAGACAAGTCTCCGGGACCAGATGGGATGTACCCCAGGTTATTGAGGGATGTCATTGCAGAGCCCCTGGCGATGATCTTTGCGTCGTCGATGGAGACGGGAAAGGTTCCAGAGGATTGGAGGATTGCGGATGTGGTCCCTATTTTCAAGAAAGGGAACAGGGATAGTCCTGGAAATTACCAACCGGTGAGTCTGACCTCAGTGGTTGGTAAGCTGATGGAAAGGCTTCTGAGGGACAAGATTTACGAGCATTTGGAGAAGTTTAGGTTGATTAGAAATAGTCAGCATGGTTTTGTAAAAGGCAGGTCGTGCCTTACGAGCTTAATTGAGTTCTTCGAAAATGTGAATGAACACATTGACGAAGGAAGAGCAGTGGACGTGGTGTACATGGACTTCAGCAAGGCATTTGACAAGGTCCCACATGCAAGACTTCTTGAGAAGGTGAGAGGGCATGGGATCCAAGGGGTTTTGGCCTTGTGGATCCAGAACTGGCTTGCCTGCAGAAGGCAGAGGGTGGTTGTGGATGGCTCTTTTTCTGCATGGAGGTCGGTCACCAGTGGAGTGTCCCAGGGATCTGTTCTAGGACCCTTGCTGTTTGTCATTTTCATAAATGACCTGGATGAGGAAGTGGAGGGATGGGTGAGTAAGTTCGCCGATGACACGAAGGTCGGTGGTGTTGTGGATGGTCTGGAGGGATGTCAAAAGTTGCAGCAGGACATCGACAGGATGCAAGAATGGGCGGAGAAGTGGCAGATGGACTTCAACACGGATAAATGTGTTGTGGTCCATTTTGGCAGATCCAACGGGATGAATGAGTACACTATCAAAGGTAGGAGTCTTATCTGTGTGGAAGAGCAGAGGGATCTTGAGGTCCGGGTCCATAAGACTCTCAAATCGGCCTCCCAGGTGGAGGATGTGGTTAAGAAAGCTTATGGTGTACTGCCCTTCATTCATTGAGGGATTGAGTTCAGGAGTCAGGAGGTAATGCTGCAGCTTTATAGGACCCTTGTCAGACCACACTTGGAGTACTGTGCACAGTTCTGGTCGCCTCACTATAGGAAGGACATGGAAGCTATTGAAAGGGTGCAGAGGAGATTTACAAGGGTGTTGCCTGGATTGGGAGGCATGTCTTATGAAGACAGGTTGAGGGAGCTGGGACTGTTCTCCCTGGACAGACGAAGGTTGAGAGGCGACCTGATAGGGGTTTACAAGATGTTGAGAGGATTAGATAGGGTGGACTCTCAGAGACTATTTCCCAGGGCTGAAATGGTCGCGACGAGAGGGCACAGATTTAAGGTGCAGGGAAACTAGTACAGAGGGGATGCTAGAGGAAAGTTTTTCACTCAAAGGGTGGTGAGTGAATGGAATCGGCTGCCATCGGTGGTGGTCGAGGCGAACTCGCTGGGGTCTTTTAAAAGACTTCTGGATGAGTATATGGGATCCAATGGGATCGGGGGTTATAGATAGGTCTATGGCTGGGTAGGTTTTGATGTGTTTGGCACAACTTGTGGGCCGAAGGGCCTGTTTGTGCTGTAGTGTTCTATGTTCTATATACTTATTTGAGCATCTCTATGTGTTTGTCCATTTATGTGGGTCTGCATGCCTATGTATCTATCTGTTTTGTGTCTATGCATGTGTGTGTTTGTGTTTGGATCTGAATACCGACTCACGTAAGTATATGTACCTGTGTGCTTTATCTGTATATGTATGGGTATATTTGTGTATATTTGATTGTGAACGTTTGTTGTTGTTTTAGTGCCAGCTTGAACAAGCACGAGTCTATACATTCATATGCGTATGTGTGCGCGCGAGAGCGCGCAGGTGTGTGTGTGTGTGTGTGTGTGTGTGTGTGTGTGTGTGTGTATGTGTGTGTGTGTGTGTGTGTGTGTGTGTGTGTGTGTGTGCGTTTGTGTGTGCTTTTGCGTGTGTGTGTGTGTGTGTGTGTTTGCGTGAGTGTGTGTGTGTGTGGGGGGGGGCGGGTGGTGTATGTGTACGCCTATAATGTGTATTTATAATTGTGGCAGTTTTCTGTAGTATTGTCAGTGGGTCTATTTTTGAATTGTTGCTTCAACTTTCACCGGCAATCATTAACTGAACGTGATCCAAACAATCCGAGTAATGGAGCATATTTTCAGAGTTTGCTGTTTAAATTTCTTTTATGTGAGTGACACTGTGATATCAGGAGAGCAAATGAATTAATTCATTGATGCATCTCAGAAACCTTAGTCGTTGGTCAGTGAAAACCCGGGAGGATTCAATTATGTTTAAATTTGTATTATGGGGAATCAATATCAGCACATCATTAACAGGAACAATAGTGTTGAAACATTTTTGAATTATGTTGCATAAGTATATATATATGTATAAATGTATTGTATTATATACTTCAAGGGTACTTTAATAATGATAATGATACTTCAAAATTTGTAGCGAGTAAACCGGAAGGCAACTGTTGACAACTGAGTCCTTATTGCAGAGAGCCGTTCCCTTCCAAACACGCTACTTGAGATGGAGGAGAGTGAGGTCGTAGTTTCCCAATCCCTGTCCGGTGATGCAATGTCTCTGATGGTTCTAACCATTGAGGAGGTGGAGGTGCAGTAGAATAAATAATGGAATTTCTCCTCTTTTCGTTGAGGAAGTTGTGGTACATGGGTTCACTATTGCTTCTCCCCTCTCTTTGTTGGGTGAGTAGGAATCCAGTATGTTAACAATTTCACACTCACTCAATCAGATGGGGGGATTATTTCTCCATGTTTCTGTGTGACACTCACTTCAGTTCCCAGTGGATGTTGTGCAGGAGCTTAAATCTGACTTCAGTGGATAAAGGCATGGACAATGAGAGAAGCAAGAACAACAAGATCTAAATATTGAGAATGTATGCCAGAAATTTGAAATTGTTGGATATTTCCTCAGGGAGGAAAGTCGGTAAAGACATTTTGGAGAAACGTAATAAATGTGGTCTACTCTGTGTCTAAGACAGGGTGGATCTAAACTGGACGCGTTGGTTCAACAAGACTTTGATCAGAAGCCTGAAAACATGTTACTGAAACCAAAAAATATCTATTGGAAGTAAAACTGAAGAAAAAAAAATCAATGAAGCAATTGGGTATTTCATTTATCGTTAAGGAAAAGATTTTATTCTTTTTTACTGAAGTTTTTAATGTAACCGAATGATTTTTATTGACATGAATTAACGGTATCTATCAGTGCAAGGGAAATGTTCACAAAACTGGGTTTACCGCTGGATTTGTCGACTGTTCTGTTGATGATCTTCACGGGGATGGCTTCATGTCCCACCACACAGGAGTAGGAAGCGCCGCTGGACCATTCCTCTGCTGCAATGGATAACAGGCTGTACATGAAGAAGGAGTTATTGCCGTTCTCCGCCACCACCTCGGTGTTCCTGTAGTTCCCGGGATTCACCAGCTTGTCGTTGACGGTCCACTTGACAAAGATCTCTCGGGGGGAGAAATCTCTCACTAAGCAGCTGAGGGAGACGAATCTCTGAGCGGAGACTTCTTCTGCCGAGGGCAGGAGGACAGAAACGAACGGTTCCCGCGGATTTGGATCTGCGAAAAATGTACAATAAATGTCAATGAACTGGAGAATTCAGGAGATAATGAAAGCGCTAGTTAGATATCAGGAAAGTGTGCTTCACTTTCGATTTTAAATGTTTCCATTTTTTTACTTCCAGCTTGGACGATAGGTGAACACAATTGTTTTTATTGCTATTGGACCCAACTACTTTGTTTTTCTTTAATTTTCCTTAATTAAATATGATCGTCCTTTTTTTAAAATCTAAACCCAATAACATCGCCTTCAGTTCACTTTTCATTCACCAAAAACATCACATTTCCGCGTAAATATATCTACCGGCCCAGATTCTTTTAGTTAGTAGAGTTTCCACTCAGGGGAGACCATTAGTGCACTGAACAATAAATATTGACAACCATACTTACAAATAGAGACAGTAACACATTTATTGTTTCAATCTCTCAGCTCACCTGTTTCCTTGTGGACAGATGTTCTTAAAGGAGTCGGCAGATCCTGATGGCTCACCACGCACTCAAACACAACCGCGCTCAGCCAGGCTTGTGTCGAGGTGTTTAATTTGCTGATCACGCTGTCAGGTTCGGCTCCAGGCTTTTCGGCAATCTCCGATTTCAAATACTTCCCCTCTCGGATCCAGGACACGTTAACTCCATAAGGAGCATTGGAAATGATGCAGGTTAAGGTCACAGTAGCCTCCAGTAAGACCTGCTCTATTGGTGGTGGTTGTATCTTCACTGTGGCATCATGGCACTGGGAAGGATCTGTAAATGAAAAATGAAAATCAACCCTAGATCCCTCTTCAGAACCAGGACAGCAATCTTCAGCCTAAAGAAGATGAAGTCGCCTGCAATATATCAATCTCTAACTATCACCTTTCAATTTCAATGGATTATGAAAAACGAGCTTGCTCTATGAAATTATTCAATTTATTAAAGTATTGTAGCAGCGGTATCATTTTCATGAATCAGCATTGCAGTATTCCCAAACAAATACACCATCCTGAACTCAGGGAAAAAGTACTGTCGTTAGTTTATAAATATGGTGGATGCACTTTCCAAAATTTTACCCCTAAGCTGTGAGCTGTGAAACAGTCTGATACCTACTATCTCTCCAAATCTTACCAGCTGTCTCAGGAAAAAGGTGACATCAAGGCCACCTCACTCACCATATTACTTCAAACCGAAAGGGAGCTCTCTTTCAAGGGGAGGCAATGGCATATGGTATTCTCAATGACTTGTAGTCTAGGGCAGGACTCTGGGGGCACAGATTCAAATCTCATCATTGCAAATATGAAAGCTGAATTCTATAAAAAATCTATAATTAAAAGTTCAAATGATTATCATGAAGCTATTGCTGTAAAATCTCTCCAAGTTCACAAGTCCTCTTCAGCAAAGTAAATCTGCTGCCTTTATCGAACCTGGCATGCATGTGTCTCCATATTCACAACAACGTGATTGACACTTAAGTACCCTGAGGTTTGGGAAATAAACGCACATCTCATGAAAGAATAATGAACAATTGCTTTTCTGATGAAATTCTGAACGAGGCAGTGTCCTAATGCAGCAAACTACATGACAATAACTTAGACGTTGTACTATGGTTTTGTACCAACTGTAATAGATCCCTAATTCCGATTAACATCGGAATGATATATTTTGTCCTCTATTTGAGTCTCTTACCCACAGATCTACTGATGTTCTGACTCTGGATGAATCCTTGATGAGTGACCTGGCAGGTATAGACCGCATTGCTGAACCATTCCCGAGCGGAGACTGTCAGCCGACTGCTGGCCGAGAAATTCCTGTGCACCTGACAAGTGGGAGAGGTGACAATTCCTGAATCTATGGGTTGCCCATTCTTCAGCCACTTCACCGTCATTGACGCTGGCTGGAAATCAATGATTGAACAGACGATGGTTGCAAATTTCCTGCTTGCGATTTCTTCATTGGAACTCACGGTGAGGATAATGGTTGGAGGGATGTCACCTTCAACAAACACATGTTTAGACGTTACTTGAAGATTCAATTAACAACAAATCAAATTAGTTATTCTATTTCAGCACCAACACTGCCGATTTGGGAATTATATCTATGGTATCGTTGAACTAGTGGGGACATGGCGAATGGAATTAAACTGTCAAAAGTGTCACACAATGCATTTGCGGTGGGTAAACAAAGCAAGGAAATATTTAATAAAACAGAAGGTTGAGAGAGATTGAGGAAATGCAAGACCTTGTAGCGCATGTCCACAGTTGCTTGTAGATGGTAGAGCAACTGGACAAGGTGATCAAGAAACATTTCGGAATAATTTCGCCTATGTGTGAGGTATTGAACACAAAATCAGTGATGCAATGATGGAGCTGTATAGAACACTAGTTAAGCCATGTTTGGAGTTTGCTGCACAATTCTGGCCACCACAGGAATGACGTAATGACTCCGGAGAGAGATGAGGTTTAAGAAAATGTTGCCATGGGCTGAAAATTGTAGCCATGAGGCGAGATTGGATAGGCAGAGGTTGTTTTTATTAGAAAAAGAGGAGGCTGAGGCGTGGCATAATTTTGTGAACCATAATTACAAGGGACGTGGGTAGAAGTGATTTATTCGCCAAGTGCAGGGTTTAATTATTGGGGAGCATGCTCATTTCAAAGATATCTGGATCTGCATCTCAAATGCACCTGCAAGGATATGAAACAAGGATTAGAAAGTGGGCTTAAGATGCATGGCTAATTAATTTGTTCTCCCTTCTCGCCAGCATAGATATAATGGGCTAAATGGTCTCTATCTGCACCACAACATTTCAATGGTTCTCTAATGTTGAGCGACTTTTCAGTCAGTAGACATTTACTTGGATTTTGCACAGTTTTTTTTTCAGAATGCTACGAATCAGTTATAGCTAAGACCATATACAGTCCCACCACAGCGCCCCTCTCTTACCAAAGTTTCACAACACTTACATGGCATTTCAACGCTCTTGACTGAGTCACGGTGTCTAACCTCACAGTCAATTTTGGGGCATTCTCCCTCTGAGTCGCTGATGGTTAACTGGCTACTCAGGGTATAGGTTCCCTTCGTGTTCCTCACTGATGGGTAAGTCTTAAACCCAGTGTTGATCTGCTGCCCATCTTTCTTCCAGATCAGTTTGGAGACATCTGGAGAGTAATCCATCGCCAAACACCCGTAGGTGACGGAGCCGTCGGAGTTCTGTTGCTGACAGGAGGAGACCAGGCCGTAGAGAATGGGCGGAGATGGTGTCACTGGGAAAGAATAGGCGATTGAACAAGTTAGACTCTTGTTTCTGTTTATTAAGTCATTAAACATGTTGCCTCAAATATGTTTCTATGTTAGATGTAGCTCTTGATGTTAAAGGGATCAAGGGATATTGGTAGTAGGTGTGATCAAAGTGAATGGAGAAGCAGTCTCAAAGGGCCAAATGATCTACTCCTACTTTTCTTCGATGCTTCTATCTCAAACATTTTCTAGAATTATAAACTTACCCTATTATTTGCCGATTAAAACCTACATCCACCTTTGAGATAACGTTACTTCTATCATTTGAGAATTGTCATCTCTGTAGAAACTCAAATCCCTGTCTCCACCTCTATCAGATTAAAAAAAAATTCTGGTTTCCTCAAAATGACTTATCATTCATTGGATTAACAGAGAAGAGCAAACATTTTCTTCATCGTTGCTACCACTATTTCTTTCTCAAACAACAGCACCTTGTGATGAAGAAGTTCTCTCTTCATTCATATCATCCACTCAACTGATGAAGGAGTTCCAAAACTCACAACTCCAAATAAACCTGTTGGACATTAACCTGGTGTTGTGAGGATATTTACTATGTCCACACCAAACTAACGCCGGCATCTCCACACTAGTTTTGGAAATTGCCTGTGTTCAAACTGATAGATGCCCCTTTCTCTCTCCAACTCACTGTCTCTCACTCCACAAAATGGAGATTAGTGACTTTGCTTCAAAAATACCTTCGGAATGAATACTTACTGAATGATCAGAAAACTCTAAATGTGATTACAAATTCAAATAAATACGACATTGACTAATTGAAGGATCATACATTAATAACAAGAGTTGGCCATTCGGGCCCTGAAGTCTCCTCCATCATTCATTGAGATTACACATGAGCTGATCGTGCTGTTCACTCTATTTTGACCTCCTCAGTCAGCCTGTCGATCACCCACTCTCTGCCCATTTCCCCCGGCTGTTTGCCCTTTCCCCTGGCTTTCTGACTTCCCACCTCTCCATATCTCTGGACAGTGCTCTTTTCCCCTTTCATCCGATTCTCTGTATTTCCACCTGGCTCTCTAAAATTCCCTCCAGCTCTATGTCCTCTCCTATCTCCTGCCTCCCTGCCCTTTTTCCTGGCACTCTTACCTTTTCTCACTTTCTCTGTCCTTTCCCACGGCTCTCTGATCTTTGTCCTGGCTCCTTGCACTTTTTCCTGGCTTTCTGCCCTGTTCTCCGGCAGAGTGTCGTTTCCCCCTACTCGCTGCCCTTTCCCTCGGCTGTGAACCCTTTCCCCCCTGACTCTCTACCCTCCCCCACCCCTCTGTTCTCCCTTGGCTCTTTGCCATTGTCCCCTCCCCGAGCCCCCAGCAATTCCTTCCAGCTCTCTGCACTCCCAGAGCAGCTTCCACATTTAAACACCAAACGGCTACTTGAGATCTTTTCTCTCTTTCATTGCAGGCCACCACCCCCCCTCCTGCCCCCACACAGATTCAGTGAGTGTGAGTGAGAGAATGTGAGTGCATGGTGGTGAGTGATTGAATGAGTGACAATGAGAAGGAGTGGAGCGGTGATTCAGTGAAGACAGCTCATAGATAAAAGGGATTTTTACTTAGCCTTTTCTCGGAATTTTATTCTCTGAGCCGGGAGTGTAAAACCGGAAGTAGGCTCCAGTAAGAACTGGGAATTTTATTTTTTCTTTTAACCTTAGAGCGTTCAATAATCTCATTGTTTCCAGAGGAGCAGTTGGAGTGGGGAGGGGAGGGGGTGTGGGTGAGTGAGTGAGCGAGAGAGAGAGAGAGTAGATGAATTGTGTGGGTGGATGAGTGAGTAGTGGTGGGTGGGTGGGTGAGTGCGGGTGGGGGAGTAAGTGAGTGAGTGAGTAGAGGTGGGTGTGGATGTGGGGGTGGGTGAATGAGTGAGAGAGTGAGGGTGGGTGGGTGATTGAGTGAGTGAAATTAAGTGGGTGTGTGAGTGAGTGGGGGTGGGTGGGTAGTTGCGGAGTGAGTGTCAGTGGACCACCTCTTCCTCCTCCTCTGCATCGATCTTTTTCCGATTCTCTACTTTGATCAGCTTTCAGCAAAAGGGCTGTGTAAAGTCAGGGATCAGTGTAGATCACCGGGCAGCTGTTTTAATGTCGGTGCCTTTCTTTAAGAAACAGTGAACAAATAGACAGACTGAGGGAGCTGGAAGGGAAGCTTACAGTAAAACTAGGGTCACACAGGAATCAAACACCAAGTTTACACCAGTATTGGGAGCCAGACGGACTTAGTCTCAGGCAAGTTCCTTCTTGTTTATTGTGTTTATACGTCCGGTGTAACACATGGAAATCTCCACTTCTGACCTCAAGTTGGATAAAATGACTCATTGATGAAGCAATAGAAGATTGTTGGTCCCAGAACAATTGGTCCTGCCGAGCTCCTGCAGTGATATCTCAACTTAGATGTTTGACTTCCAACAACCAATACCATCTTGCTTTGCGTTAAATATGAATCCAAACACAGAAGAATTTCCCGGTGAAAATTATTCACTTGAGTTTTACTCGAACTCGTCATTCGGACTCTCATTCAAATTCAAATGGCGGTGATTGGGGGGGAGATCATGGGCACGGTGTCACAGTGATTAGCTCTACTGCCTCACAGTTCAATTCCCATATGGGTTATCATGTGCGGAGTTAGTAAGTTCACCTCGTATCTCCTTGGTTTCTGTCGGGTGCTCCTCTTACCTCCCACAGTCCAAAGATGTGCGGGTTCGATGGACTGGTCATGCTACATTGCCCCTTAGTTTGAGGGGCACTAGTTAGAGTCAATACATGTGGTTGTGGGGATAGGGCTTTGTCGGGATCGCTGTTGATGCAGACTCAATGGGCTAAATGGCCTCCTTCTGCACTATCGGATCCTCTAATTCTATCCTATGATGTTAAGGACAGCCACTCTGACGTACGTGAGATGGAAAGTGTGTGAGATCGCATTTATGTGTGTTTGTGTGCGCGCGAGAGACAGAGAGGGTGAATGTGTGTG
Organism: Sphyrna mokarran; assembly: GCA_024679065.1. Taxonomy (NCBI): domain Eukaryota; kingdom Metazoa; phylum Chordata; class Chondrichthyes; order Carcharhiniformes; family Carcharhinidae; genus Sphyrna; species Sphyrna mokarran. Next base: position 8,814,252 of record JAGIQG010000040.1, read on the forward strand.
TGGGTGTGCCTGTGTGGGTAGTTTGTGTTTGTACATGTGTGAGACAATGGGCTGAGTTTGCAAGAGGGGACAGTGTGTCTATTAGAAAGCAAAATAATGTGTTCGTGAGTGAGTGGAAGTGTGCATGGGATTATGTGTGAGTGTAAAAGATATGGGCAATGTGTGTAGGTGATAGAAGTAATATGTGTGTGTGCGTGTGTGTCAGAGAGTTTTCGTGGTTGAGTGTGAGAGAGGCGCTGTGAATGAGACAGTGTCAGACACATGAGTACTTTTGCAAGTGTGTGAGTCACTGATCTGTGTCTACAAGAGGAGAGAGTGTGCATGAGAGACAGGATATGTGAGATAGAGAATGTATGTGTATGTGTGTGAGAAAGAGTGTTTGAAGAGTTATTGTTGATGTGTGCGCGTGTGTGTCTCTTCTTCAAATTGTTTCTGTGCGTGTGTGTGTGTGGGGGGGGTGGGGGTGGCGGGGAGAGAGTGTGCGAGTGAGAAAAAGTGTGAAAATTAGACAGTGACTGCGTGAGTATGTGTGAATATTAATTGTTGAGAGAACATGAGTCTGTGATAGGTGGAGTCCTTAAGAGTGTTTACATGTGTATTCGTGTGTAAGAGATGGAGAGACTGTGTGCGTGTAAGAGCAGGGTGTTCGTGAGAAAGCGTAATTGAGAGCAAGGTCGTGCATGTGTGAGGCAATGTGTGAGCGAGTGAGCGTGTGAAAGAGAGAGAAATATGTGCCTGTATGAGTGAATCCGCCTGCAAGTATGAGAGAGAGCATGTGAATGAGCGGGAGACAGGAAGAATACAGATGAGAAATTGTGAGATGGATAGTGCGTGTGTGTGCGTGTGTGTGTGTGTGTGTGAGAGAGAGAGAGAAAGTATGTGTGCGCAAGTTTGTGCCTATGTGAGAGACTGTGTATGTAATAGTGTGTTAGAGTGTGTGTATGGATGTATGTTTCTGAGAAAGTGTGAGAGAGCTAGTGTATGAGAGCAAGAATGTACACGTGCAAGATAGTGTGTGCAAGAGAGATAGAAGTAAATGCGTGAGAGAGAGAGGGAGATGCTGTTCAAGAGGAATTGTGAGTGTATATGAATAATTGAGACATCTTGAGTGCGTGTGAGACAGAGCGTGTGCAAAACCGTGAGGCTGTGCTTATGTGAGTGTATATGTCTGTGTGTAAGAGAGAATATGTGTGGGACTGTGTGCGTACGAGTGCTTTTGTGTATGAGGGTATGAGAGGCTAATTGAGAGAGCGAGAGTGTGTATGTATTTACATTTGAGGGAGTGTATGTAGACGACGAGAGAAAGAGAATGGTATGAGAGTTATCGTATAAGAGAGAAAGTAAGTGTGTACATGTGTGAGAGGATATGAGTGTATATATGAGTGTATTTATGTGTGTGAGAGTGTGTGATGTGTGTAAGTCTCTATCTGGCTGATTCAGTCTGGAAAAGCACACTCACTCCACACATACCCACTCACACAGTAAGTGGGAGTGAGAAGTAGCTAAATATGGACTCCGGGACAAGGGTTGGAAAAAAAAACATTTAAATCTTTCACAAGTCAGTCACAACTGAATGATTTCCTCTTTCCTCAATGAGCGAAACCTGTAAAATCTCACGAAATTTGACACAATCCAGGGCAAAACCACCCACAAGATTATTCGCCCTCTCATTCACCCTCCTCAACAAATCCATCACTAACAAGCAGTGTCAGCAGTGTATATCATATACAACATGCACTGCAACAACTCACCAAGGCTCCATAGAATACACTGTCCAAACCCGCTGACTTTACATCCTAACAGGGCAAGGACAGCAGCTACATATAAACATTATCACCTGCAAGCTCCCCTCCAAATCACACACCATGCTGACTTGAAGCAATATCTCAGTTCATTCATAATCGCTGGGTCAAAATCCTGGAACTTCCTCCTTAATATCAGGGTGGATGCCTGCAGCATTTGGACTGCAGTCATTCAAGGATGTTTCATATCAACACTTTCTGAAGGAACAATTAGGGAAGATTAAAAGTTCTGGCCAAGCAAATGACTCGAAAATGTCTTTAGAAGATTAAAAATAAGCTGCAAATAAATTTGACCCTTTAATTGTCATACTAAACAGATCAGGGACTGCTGTAGTGCGGAACACAATATACTAAGTCTCACTTTACATTTGATCATCGAACATTCTGAAGACCGATTCATCACTGCTTAAAAATCATCCAATTCTCCCCCTACAGGCTGAAGTTTCTGCTCCCTCTGATGGTCACAATATGCTTTAGGGATTTCATTTCTGAGACGCTGAGTCAAACATCAAATCAAACTATCACATTTTTCACAGATACAAGTTTCTTAAAGGCATAAATCAAATTTCATTCCCGAAATACAGCAGAAGGAACCAGAAGATTTAAAAACAGTCAGGCAGATTCCTGGCCCCAAAATAGTGGCCACACGCATGGAAACAGAACAGGCACAAACGGTGCAAATGCTGATTGCCCCGTAGATCAAAGTATTCAATCTATCAAAATCATTTAAACGTTGGATTCTAATTTATCAACAGCCAACTTACAACAACAGAAGATCAATCACCTATTTTAAGTTAACCTGATATGCAATTCAATTTCTGTGTCTGACTTCTCGAAGACAATGTAAAAATGTAATTTCGCTGAAAATGAGCAAACAAAAATAACAGATTCAGGACAGTTCAATATCCCAAACAGAGATGCAGTGACACAGTAACAGTTCAATGTTCCGAGCAGAATGCAGTGACACAGTAACAGTTCAATGTCCTGAACAGAGATGCAGTGAAACAGTAACAGTTCAATGTCTCTAACGGAGATGCAGTGACACAGGAACAGTTCAATGTCTCGAGCAGAATGCAGTGACACAGCAACAGTTCAATGTCTCGAGCAGAAAGCAGTGACACAGTAAGAATTAAACACACCAAGAAACCGTTACATAGAAAATCATTAACGGATTCGAGTTAATTTCTTAATTAAGTGTAATCAACAAAATAATCAAGGCAAAATACTTTATCAAGCTGACTATGGCTGAGTAAATAAATGTACTGTTTCAGAATTAATTTTTAATACAATTAAATACTCTAAAACGGATAATATTTTGCATGTCGGTGTAATATTCAAGGTCTTTAATTTTGTATTAATCAGCACCAATATTATATCCAAAATTATTGTTCATTGCTAATTAGCTTTCCCTTGAGCTGAATTTTTTTCTCTGTGTAATAAAATGAGTTTTCAGTCATCCAAAATATGTTCCTACCTCCAAAATTTTTAAATAATTTGGGAACAATTCAATCTTAGACAATGTTAAATAATAATTACAAATTACTGAATGGAAACATTCAGAAATCTGTCATTCATTCACTTAAATCTAATCACATTGTAATATTTCATTTTTACTACAAGTGATTTACCATAACGTACAAAGGTCATAAAAATACATACTTCTGAGTTTGTCTAGACTGTAATGGCCTGGCCGTTATTTGAAACCATAATACTGCTTCCCAGATTTAGTAATTTAGAGAATTCATATAACTTTTAGACTGAACACATTGTTTAATTAAATAAGATCTGAATTAAACAGTGCCACACAAAGAAGACAATTGATTCAATCCTCTATAGCACTAAAACATGATGCAGAAATAAATCCAGACTTTTTCTTCATGGTAATATTTAATAAGAATTTAACATAAGTTTCAGATAGAATCATTTGTTCTATTCTGTCATCTATTCTTCCCATAATTCTACACTTGTTCAGCAGTAATGGGAGACATAATATTATACTATTACTATAGTATTTATTTTATAATTTTTTATATTAAATAATCTTTTTTGAATTTCAAACATTAACTTGTAAATCTCCAGCGCGTTTCTGTTGACACTTTACTACAACACAAACACAATTATATGAACAACTACTTGAGTGTCAGCGAATTCCATCTGTCAGAAAATTCTGTTCGCTCTGTCGAATTTATTTAAACTGTTTGATTCTAATTGGCCAAAAGTCAAATTGCAACAACAAAATAATCAGTAAAAATTTTAAATTAACCTGATGATCATTTTAAAATTCCTTTTGCCTTTCAACAATTTTCCCTGTCAGCCTCAAATCCCAAAAGCTAGGCAAAAATGTATTTTTTTCTGAAAATGAATACATAAAATATAACAGAAACTTGGTAGTGTGATGTCTCTAACAGAGATACAATGACATTGAGAATTGCAATTCGTGATTTATTTAAAAGTTCAAGTCTGAGTTAACACGAATAAAAGCTGTAGAACAATGTTTGGTGAATATGGAGTTATATTAACGATCAATAATTGTTTGATTTATTTTATGATTGAAATTGTTATTGAGAAGTTTGTAAATGCAGAAACGATTTAGTGTCGAAATGAACTTTGTAAGTCATGATTTATTTAAATCTGTAAACATTAGTTAAAGTTTATAAAATTGTGATATTTTTATTCCATTTTTTCGCAAAACCTGTCTGTTTTCTACGACATGGATTTTCAAACTTATAAATTCTTTGCATGCAACCAGAAAACGTGTAACCGCTCAATGCCACCGAGTTTAAACAATGCAGCAACAATGTCGAAATATCAAATCACTTCGCAAATTTTAAATTTTCAATGTGGCCGAACCACAGAACCTCCTGAACAGAAACACACCAAAGCACATCACTGAGAGAATGATTCCGTTTCTTAAGAAACAGGTGAAGTATTCATTCAAAATAATCAAATGCAACACAATCTCAATATCGAATACAGCAAAACAGCTCGTCACCAAATGTATGAATTATTAAAAAAAAACAGAATCCGGAATAATAGCAATAGCATAATGAAGAGATAGAATATATCGAAGAAATTAATATGGAAACTTTACCGCATTTATTTCACATTGGATCGTATTTAAAACATATTATTTAAACTGTGGATGATAAAAGCTGCAACAATCACTGAGATTAAACATTGCAGGTAACCCAAATAGTGAATGCAGTGGCAAACTATATTCTGAACAAACGGCGTAAACTGTGATTTAGTTCCACCTGCAATTATCGATTATGCTTTTCAAAAATACCAACGGGATTAAGCCTGCCTGATTTCAACCTATTATCATGCGTCAAGCAGTTTCAGACGCGAAGGCTGTTTGTATTCAATCACAAAGGGTACAACGGCACAGTGTCACAGAGTTTTAATATTGCAGAATCGCAAAACCATTTCAAACATTTTACTTATTCAAAGTCTCTCAGATCCACAATCTTCTCAACAGAGAGAAAAAAATGCATTACTAAACCCCGCTTCATGCAGGAGCAGCTCAATTCTACAAACATTTCCAACAGAATCAAATGTAATATTGACAGAAAATCTCAAACTTAATTCCAGCCAATCCAACTCATCACAAACTAATCAATAATTAAAATGAACAGAAATATGTCAGAACCACGTCAGCATTGCGAGTAAGCGGAATATGATCACACAATTAATACAGAATATTTAGCACATTTTGTCAATATTGGGTTATGTTGTAAATGTGTGTGCAATAGCTGGTACAAACCGCAGCCAGATGTCACCGCGTTTATACGTTGCAGTAACGTCGAACTGTTTAACAAAAGTTAGACAGTAACTTTGAAACTAAATCAGCCACACAATACCTTCAGCAATAAACACCAAAATACAACAACCAAGGATTGAGTTCCTTAACATCACCTTTTGCCCTTTAGTGGCAGAATTGTATAACCCCCATATTAAGCAGAATCACATGAAACATGGTTAAGATTTTTAGCACAACATTCACCAAATCTCATTTCAGTGAACGAATGAATTAATAAAATCGACAAAAAACATAAAACAAAAGCTCAAATAAAATCGTCACTAAATAATTGCGTGGTGCTTACCTGCAGTCACCGTCACCATGGTCCCTTGTCCCCACTTGTCACAGTGTCACATTCGCTTGGCTGGGTCAGACAATAATTGGCCCTGCAAAACATAGACAGAAAAACTACCATTATTTTAAATATTCACAAACCAGAGGAAAAGCAAAGTCAATTACCATTCATGAAATTATTATTGTAGTTGTGGATACGGTTCGGTCTACATAAATAACATTAATATTCTATATTTCACAGAGTATCACATGAACGTGTTTTTGGAAACAGCAAATCATAATTCAATAGTTTTCATAACTTTTCCCATTTGATTCTCGTTATTGTGCAGTGCTGGACACAAATAATACAGCATTGTAAATAATGTTGGATTATAAAACAGAGCACGGACCCATACTCGGTCAATTAGCGCTGAGGGTTTTTGTATTGAGAGTAACTGTTGTGCTACCCTTGTTATCACAGTGAGATACAGCATGACAGATACTGTGCCTGATTGCTATCTGTAAAATACAGAGATTTAATTTCACTGCTCTCTCAGAAATTTCCTGCCTCTTCTAAGAGTGAATGAGTGAGATATTGTAACTTGTCCTAGTCATTATATTTACAAAGTGCGTCGGAATACTGTTAAACCCTCTATTTAGATTTGGCATCTCGTTCAACCCAGATTTTACAGTATTTAAGATTTCTATACTTTTTCACAAACAGGCAATACTTCTACACATTATTTCATTGAAGCCTTGTTTACTTTGAAAATCCTGCTGTAGCACTGATCACCAATTTGAACAATCTCCTTCTCTGAGGTTTTTGTATGAGGCTGTCTCTGTACTCAGCACTGTGATCCCCATAGTATCACAGTGACACACAGCCGCACAAAAACTGCACTTACTCTCTGTTCAATTCTGCCGCTCAAAATCTACTTCGAATATTCCTGATGTTATTTACAATTTATGCAATAGTTTACAAAGCGCAATCTCGAAACGTCTCCTCCAAGTATCAGAAATATTAAAACTATCATTATATCCAGGCCTGTAATTGCTGAATCTGTTAGCAGTGAATATACGCAGAGTGAAAGGCACCATTATTTCTGTGTATTTGCTCGGTTTAATGTTTAATTTTCTCTAAGTTTGTCAGAAGCGGTTTGCGTTTTGATTCTGATCAGCGTTGTTAATATATTTAAAACAGGTAGTTACCTTCAGATTATGATGAAAGTTGCTGAATTCCCTCTTGAGCTGTTCTTGTTTGGGTCCAGCCCTGGTTCCTCTCACTGTGCCCTGCTGCACAGTAATAGATGGCGGTATCTTCAATCCTCAGACCGGTTATGTCCAAAGCGAAGATATTATTTGAAAGGTCTTTGGATGGAGTAAATCGGCCCTGAATCCCTGGGGCGTAATTATTGCTCGATGAACTTTGGTACTCCAGGAGCCATTCGAGCCCCTGTCCTGGAACCTGTCGGATCCATTGCATCCAGTAGCTGCCAAGATTAAAGCCGCTGGTTCTACAGGTCAGTTTCAGGGATCGTCCGGGACGCACGGTCTCTGCCGCTGGCTGGGTCAACACAACCTCCGACTGGACACCTGTAAATATAGATCAAAAACCCAGAGGGTTATTCGCGATGCATTGATTTCTGACTCTGAAACATTCCAGAGATAAACTAACGTTGAGACAGTAACAGTGAGAGACTTCGTCAATAAATAAACTGCTCACCAAATAAGAAGCTCAGCAACAAACTGAGAGAAATCGCCAACCTCATCTTTCTGGTGATTTGGGGGAAATGGTTGTGTCAGGAACTCAGTGAACAAACCAGCTCCCGGACTGTTGGATTCCGGTCCCAGTGAGCAGTATTTAAATACCCAGCAGAAGGAGGCGGCTTTCCAGGCGCCGCCTGTTGATTCCATGCTGGAGGCGGCGCCTGGATCCACGTCCCACCTTCCACACCCCCAACAGAATGAACTCCGAGATTTACAATATATTTGCTTGGCTGAATCTGCTCATTGTATTGTCTCCATTATCAATGATGGTGATATTACAGTTCAGCATTCCTTGATTTAAAAATCTAATTCCATTATAAGTGTGATGATGTTATTACCACGCACCTAACAAGAAAACGAATCTAAATATGATTAAACAACATTTTCAGAAAAGTAAAAAAGACCGTCAGTCAGTTTTGCAACAATTGCTGGTCTCTGTCACATTACAATAATAAAGCAACATTTAACAAATGAATTGTTATCGATTTCAGTAACTAAATGCAGGGGATGAACAAAGTGATTCGAGTTGCAGTGTGGATGGCTATCACTGTACAATTTGAATTTGGAGATGAGAAGAAACTCTCACACAATACAGTGTTTCTCCTTATATTTGTCAAACTGTCCCAATCTCGAAGTCAGTTCTTTGAAAATAACAGGACTCCCGGCCTCCTGATAATTAAATAGTGAGTTGACAGAGAAACATGGAATTAAATCGGCATTTGACAGAGATGTTAATGAATCGGAACGGGCACGGACATCACTAAAGTTCTCTTTCAGCATCTAAATCATTGCAGCTCTCTCTATTGCCATCGGCTGTCTAACATTCGTTAGTATTGTGAACACAGGATATTAGGTCTTTGCAGCGCATTGCACTGTATCACAAGACAATGTTTTATTTTCCATTGAATCAGGTTATGAGCTGATCATTTTTCCACTCATTGGCAACCATGAGAAGAACTCTTCGATAACAGAAATCCGATCATACTGTACAATAGATACATTTTTGCATTGTTCTGATCTCAATTGGCAGAATTTGGAGGATCAACATCTCTCGCATTTCATGAAGTCGTTAATAAACAGAATTTTATTATTGGAGGGGCAATTACTTGAAAGTTATACAAATGTAAAAAAAAATCCGGTCACTTTGTTGTTTTGCGATATTATTTATTCACATAATGAACAGGACATTGAATGAAAATATTTGATGAGAATGATTACGATTTAAAATGTGTCTTTCTTCTGGGAACGAAACATTAATTGTTCAAATAGCTGAATCCCATTTTGTCTGTTCAGGTTCGCGCTAATCTGTCCCACACAGTATTTGGCAGCAATCCAGGCTGCTGTCAAATACTCAAAGTTATTGACAGGAAGCATCTGGGGGTGTTTATGCAGTAGATCAAAGATCTGCTTCCTCATTACTGACCGCTTGGCTGCAAGCCAACTTAAAACCTTTCACGTTATCAATGAGGTCTATTTATAAACAAATCTACCTAGGAACAATACTGGAGGCACTTTAATTTTTAAAAGTTGTAAATGTAGATGATTTTTCCCATCTCTATCGAAAGGAAAGTAATGCAGCTCTGGCACCCTGTCAGCAACAAGAATGATTTTCCCAACACATGAGGATATTGTGATGGATGGATAGAAATAATTAAAGGCAAACTAAGAGATGTATGAGAGAGACAATACATGAACATATATGTTTGTATTTTCTTTCCATTTACCTTTTCATGGGATGTTTGGTTGGAAAGACCAGCACTTTTTGCCTGTCCCAAATTCCCTTGAATTGACTGGTTTTCTAGGCCACTACTGAAGATATTAAAGAGTCAGCTATTTCGCTGTCTGCCTGGCATTTTTGTGTAGCGATGACAGATTTCCTCCATTGGGAAATCAGAGAGGTTCCAATAGTCGCCATTAGTATCCATTTCTGATTTATTAATTGAATTGAAATTCCACCAGCTGCAATGCTCCGATTTAAATCCCTGTTCTTACACCATCGCCCTGGGCCTCTGGGTCATTGAATTAATTAAATTAATATGAAGTCACAATCTACGCAAATAATAAATGTATTACTGTGTTGATGCAGGAATGAATTATATTGGAATGAATGACGTTTGGATGAATGACAATTTAATGCCTGAATATTTTGATTGAGGAATCAATGAATGGATTCTTAGCAGCAGTAATAAATGGCATTGAAAAATGCTCTTCTATATTCCCATATTTGTGCTTGATTATTACATAAATTGAATCAGCTCTTTATTCCATTGCTGTCAGCTTCAATTCTTCCAGACTGTCTGGGTGAAATCCATCCTGAGTTTATCAGGAATTAGCAAGCTGATGCTTACGGAGAGAAGAACGAAACATTCCCATGGCTCGGATGGTTCATTTCTCTGCTGATTCTGAACTTTCATATCCAAGATAAAAAGAGTGAAGATAACTGGTTTGAGGAAGGAGGATTGTAATATTTGAAATATGTGTTTTTTCACATACAGCAAATCACTCAATATGCCCTCACTCAAATTAGTGGAAGTAACAGGATGAAAAACAAACAAGGTAGCAACAGAAATATTGTGAGACTCACTGGACAATTACAAGTGTTACATTACTTCCCAAAACATCTAATAGTATCTGTGGAGCCAGAATACAGCCAACGTCTGGAGTCTGGGTGACGCTTCGGCAGAGTATTCCTGATGCGGTGTAGAGCACGTCATTGTTTCTGACAAGGTGTCAGAGAAGATGCATAACTTTTCTGTGAGATAGGAATAGTTTACGTAGTTACTGGTTGATGATGATATACACCATTTCGAACCACATACAAGTTACATCAATTCACATACCAATCCCAAATATCATAATCAACTTTTCCATCCTAACTAACCTAATCAACGTTTCAATCACTATTAATATCTGAAAAAAAACTTCCAAATCCCTATTCACCCTCATCATTTCCAAATTTAAACCTCCTCTTCAAATTTCTCCAAATATACAACCAAAGATCTTCCTGACTCAAAACTTTGGCTCTATTCTCTCTACACAGATGTAAGACATGTTGAGATTTTCCAGAATTTCGGACTCCTCAGGTGTTGACACAGTCTGCGTCCATTTGAAGCAAGACTGAGAAAACATTCAGTCTTGGGCTAATGAGTGCCAAGTAACATTAATGATGTAGAGATGCCGGCGTTTGACTGGGGTAAACACAGTAGGAGGTCTGACAACATCAGGTTTAAATCCAACCGGTTTATTTGATAGTAAACTTACAAGCTTTCGACCCTGTGGTCTTCGTCAGGTGAAAGAGGGGATCTGGCCCACAACAGCACTCATAACAGCACTGACTGTTTACAGATTACTGATTAGAATGTGAATCTTTACACCTAACCTGCTATTCAAGTCTTAAAGTGGCTAACAATATGAGTGGAAGGAGCACTGAGCACAGGTTAAAGAGATGTGTATTGTCTCCAGACAGCGCAGAAAGTGAGGTTTTTTGCTAACCCAGGCAAGTCACGGGGGTTACAGATAGTGTGACATAAAGCCAAGGTCCCTGTTTATATTACTCCCTAGACATTCTCTATGGATACGTAATATTCGATACTGACCCTGTATATACTTCAGTAGAATGTGTCAGTGTTATTCCTGCACTTAAATGAGGCTCTATTTGAATTATGTCTCTGTTATGACAAAGTTCTGCGAGAAGAAGAGGTAATATGTTGGGATAAACATATTGCTATCGGGCAAGATCCAGAGTCGGGCAGCACTGTTTCGACCGTATTTGGTTGGTGCAATCATGGAGGGCTGACGGGCCTTTTCCTGTGCTGTAATTGTCTTTGATTTTTATTTCTTTTTGACAGTGCATTCTACACAGGGATTGGTATCCATTTTCAGTGCAGTCAGCAGAAGTAAATTTCAGATATTCCTTCTTCTTTTCCAGCGCCCAAAATCTCACAGAGTTTGCACATGCAGAAGGAAGCAGAGAATTGTGTAATTCCAGCCAGTTTTATCACTACTGGCCTTGACCAATGCAATGAAAACTGAGGCCGAGTCCAGTACAATATAAATGTGGACATGGTCAAATGAAGAAGTCAAACTGCATCTAGTTTGATACAAACAGAGAAAGATCTAAATTAATATAAACAGAGGCAACGTCTCGCTTTACATAAACAGAAACACGGTAACGTACAACATTAAGAAGGACAGCCTATAACTTAGTATAAACAGATAAAAAATTCAGTTTAATATGAGTAGAGACAGGCAATATGAAATTCTACGTGCAATATAAAAAGAGTTAGAGTCTAGTGAAAAATAAAGAAAGACATGGCCTCATAATATAAGGTGACACAGGGTAAATTTCCTGTAATGTAAAGAGAATTTCAATTCTCATGAAATTTGCAGAGAAGGCCTACTGTCCTATCAAAAACTTCCAGGACAGGAGTAACATGGTGTTAGCTGCAGAATGCAAAGTTCTCTCTGCATTGCCAAATTAAACACATTTAAGCCTGAAATAGCATGAATTAGATTCAAAATGAATCTCCCTCTCATTCCAAGAACAGTATACTGTCTAGAAACAGAGTGAAATTCCCTCTACAACGTCTGCTCAAACAAAATGAAGGCAGAAAGAGAATAGATTCTCTTCTACGTAAAACCTCTCCTGCACTCTTCCTTTCGATATTCGGGAGGCAGATGCTAGGTACAGGGGAAAGATTGTCTACACAGTTCCATAAAACACACCCAGGTCAGGTACAGCAGAGATTAGATACGGATTAAATTTTGATATCGATAAAGTCATGTCAAACTTTAGGCGGGTACAGTGAGTTTAAATGCAGAGTAAATATTCCTCGACACTGTCCAGTCAAATACTCCAAGGATAGGGGCAACACCTGCTAAATGTAAGGAAAAATCCTTGGTGCTGCCAGATCGAATCCTTATCACGAGCTACAGCCGAGGTTAGATGCAGAAGAAAATGTAGCAAGAACTTCAATTCATAGAATGTTCCAGAGACTTTTTTTAGAGTAAATCTCATTACCCATCCCAATTTATTGCATTACATTTTTTAAGAAGCTATAACTCTGGCTGAGAGAATACATTGGACTGACATTGACTTTATGCTGTGGAATGAAGACCATAAGCCGTCGTGGAGAGACAAGACACAGAACCAGACAGGAGAAAGATAGAGAAAGATGAAACACAGGAAATTCCCACATACACATTTGCCGTGTCATTATATTTCGGGGTCAGAGGGATTATTTCCTAATTTTGAACATAGATATCATATAATGTTTTTCCTCACATAACAGATGAATAAATAATGTTGAAAAATAATCATTACTGGAATCTGTTGATTGATTTGCATGGTTGTCTCTATTTCTGTGCTGCATTGGTGGGGAAATATTTGTTGTGTTTTTGTCAGTCAACAATCTAATCTAGAATTTCTATTTTTGTATTTATTTACATAAATATCTCACTGATTACAATGAAATGTTCATGACAGCAAAACCAGTTAAACCGCCACTTTTTGATCAGTTTCAACTTAAAATATGGTTTATTTTAAGAATATTAACAGTTGGTTCAAAATGAATGGAAACTTTTTCAACATTCATTACACCAGTTGCATTTAAAAAGATGATACATTCCATTTCAAAATTAGTTCTGAAAGTTCTGATGTCACAATTAATAAAGTCACCTTGAACAGGCAGATATTCCACTGAATGTTAATTTGATTGAGAATTTAATCTGTTTAAACCGGACAAGTTAATTTTTTAAAAAAATCTGATGACTGAAGTACTCCTATCACACACTCACACGACAGAAGAATAAAAAATCCAATATGGTTATCACTAAGATAATTGACCATAACTTTGCGATTTTGTTACAAAAATGAGGATTTGTGTAGAACATCGAGCACAACAGCCTTGCTCTTTGTATTTATATCAAGAGATTTTGCATCCTGGCATCGACGTTAAATGTGAATCTGGTTCTCTCTTTGGTGATGCCCATTGAGCTGCCGAGTAGTGTTTTTTATTGTTTTTTTTGATTTTTGGAATCTACAGCACTTTGCTCTGTTTTCATTGATCTTCTGGATGTGAGCATCACAGACAAAGCCAACATTATTTATCCCTGCTGAAAAGGCGATTGTGAACTACCCTGGTGAAACTTGCCCTCCAGATGATTTTATTGTTTGACTCTCCATAAAAACTGGATGGCTTGCTCGGCAATTTCAGTGATGGTGAATTTCATCACAGTGGAGCTGGAGTCTATGTGGGCCAGACAGGGTGAAAATGGGAATCTTCGGTTCTCGTGCGATTTCTAAATAACAGTGTTGTTTGAAGTATAAAAGTAAATTACTGTGTATTCTGGAATTGAAAGCAAAAGAAAAAAGAAATACTGGAAAATCTCAGCAGGCCTGGTAATGTCTGTAAGGAGAAAAAAGAGCTGCCGTTTCGAGTCCAGATGGACTTTTGATAAACCTTTAATGAAGGGTCTTTGGACTCGAAAATTCAGCTCTTCTCTCTCCTTACAGATACTGCCAGACTTGCTGAGATTTTCCAGCATTTTCTCTTTACGATGTTTTACGTGTCTTTGGGCGGAGTGAATTGATTCTGAATCTCTGGGACGAAAAAATTTTTAGGTTGATCCAAGACTGTTGTACTGAAGAAGATATTATAAACAATGTCCAGGGAGCTGTGGGACCCAGGCTATGATGTAGAGGTGCCGGCGTTGGACTGGGGTAAACACAGTAAGAAGTCTGACAACACCAGGTTTAAATCCAACCGATTTATTTGATAGTAAATTTGCAAGCTTTCGACTCTATGGTCTTCATCAAGTGAATGAGGTGTTCTGGTCTGTGCTGTTATAGAACATAGAACATAGAACATTACAGCACAGAACAGGCCCTTCGGCCTTCGATGTTGTGCCGACCAATATAAAAAGCAATGCCCCTCCAAACTAAACCATTCCCTTCTCTTCCATATACTTATCAACTAACCTCTTAAACGCCACCAAACTTGGCGCATCTACAACTGCTGCAGGCAGGGCATTCCACTCCCGCACCACCCTTTGGGTAAAGAACCTGCCTCTGATATCCGTCCTATAACTATCACCCCTTAATTTAAAGCTGTGTCCCCTCGTGCTAGCTTTTTCCATCCTAGGAAAAAGGCTATCACTGTCCACCTTATCTAAACCTCTAATCATCTTATATGTTTCGATCAGGTCCCCTCTTAGCCTCCTCCTTTCTAACGAAGTGTGCTTTTGGAAGTGTTATGTGTGCTTTTGGAGACCAGAACACCTCATTCACCTGATGAAGACCATAGAGTCGAAAGCTTGAACCCAGATTATCCAGCTGCTGCCAATATTCAACGTGTTGGCTTTACAGTTTAGTCTCAGGGGCTCTCAGGGACGCCGGGTTTCTGCCTCTGGCTGAGTTAACATAACCTCTGATTCGATACTTATAAAAATATATATTTTTTTAATCTGGAATAATTCTCTATTGCGAACGTGGCAGGAAATTATGAAGACACGTACAAACCGACTAAAAACAGCTTCTTTCCTGCTGCAATCAAACTTTTGAAGGGCCTACCTCGCGTTAAGTTCATGTTTCTCTACATCCTGATTGCAACACTACATTCTGCAATTTGTCATTTCCTTCTCTATGTACGGTATGCTTTCTTTGTATATTGTGTAAGAAACATTAACTTTCATTGTGTACTAATATGCATGGCAGTAATAAATCGACTGAAACCAAATCAAATCAAATCTTATCAAATAAATGAAAAAAACGAGGATTATTCCCGATGAATTGATTGCTGACACTGTAACATTCCGGGGCTAGACTAATGCTGAGGCAGTAATAGTGAGATCCATTGTCATGTCTCTGCTAATTCAAGAGGTGGATTCGACATGTCAACTCTTTTCTCTCTTTACATATATTACGAAACCTGCTGAGGTTTTCCAGAATTTTATCTTTTGGTTTCAATTGCAGAACCATGTCTACTCTGTCTGCCTAACATAGACTCCAGTTCCAATCTGTTATAGAGGAAAAGAAAACAAAAGAAAAAATATTGTAAATTTATTTCATTTATTTGCCTCTCCAGAAGGGAATAGATATAAACAAGATGACATTATCTTTTCAGGGGAAAGATGTCAATCTGATTTGCAGTAATTCTGTGTCTCTAACATATTGCAGCAAATATATAATTCATTAGAGGAATTATTATTCATTTATTGTATTTCGGGTGAGGATGACTATTACTATAACTGGGATTGGATATAAAGAAATGGGAAGCAATGGCTTAATACTTTTTTATCACTAGACAATTAATTCACAAACTCAAATAATGTTCTCAGGATCCGACTTTAAATCCCATGCAGCAGACAGTGGAATTAAAATCCAGTAGAAGCATCTGGAATTAAGGATGTACTTATGACAATGATATCGTTGCCGATTGAGTAAAAACTTTTCTGGTTCACGGATCTCTTTTAGGGAAGGGGAACTGTGGTCCTTGCTTGGTCTGGCATACATGTGATCCCAGAGCCATAGCGATGCGGTTCTCTTTCAACTGCCTCGGACAAGGAGTGGACAATTAGTGATGGTCATCCAGCCGCACCCATCTCCATAGAATCTTTACAGAACAGAAGAAGGATTTTTGGCCCATGTGGCCAACCACTATTCCCACCTACGCCTTATACCCATCACCCCACACATGTTCCTTGACACCATGGGAAAATTTATCGTCGCCCATCAGCCTATCCTTGGCCCATATGAGTAAATGGATAGACAACTGGAGTATGTATAGACTGCATAGAGACAATGACTCCACACAGACCCAAACCGGAAATTGAAGCCGGCTCCCTGGCGCAGTGAGACAGAAGTGCAAACAACTATACAACCGTGACACCCACGAATCAATTCAGAAAAAGAAAATCCTCATGTATTCCAATGTTACACCTTATATTTCTCAAACTGCTCCCTAAGCCTGTGAAAATTGAAGGCGAAAGAAACCTGGTTGGCTTATAATTAATTGAGTTGACAGAAAAACATAAAATTGAAATCGACTTTTGACAGAGAACTCAATGGATCAGAATGGGCACATCAGGATTTTCTGGCGTATTGCACAATATCAGGAGAATAAATCTTCCACGGAACCAGGTTGTGAAAGATTCATTTCTTCATAGATTGGCAGCTCCGAGAGGTACTATTAAATAATCGAAATCATATTATGCTGCACAACAGAACATGGTGCTAATCAGATGTAAGAACCTTTTTAATGAGGGGCAGAACAGTGAGAATATTCCAGGAATCGGCATTGTTCAAGGCAGATATACGACTTGCTTTTGCTTTTAATTATTTTCAAATGTGGGCCATTGCACTGACCTCACTGGACTGAGGGTTTGGGGACATCAACATCTCTTTTATGCATTGCATGAAGTTGCTCACCAAGTGGCTTTAATTGTTGGAAAGACATTTACCTGGAAGTTATACAAGTGAAACAGCACAATATCAATTTACTAGTTGTCGATACTATTTATTCATACAATCAATAGCGCAGTCTTTTAAAATATTGCTTGGAATAAATACCATGTAAAACATGACTTTATTGTGGGAATTAAACATTTATTGTGTTACTGTTAAGTCCCATTTTATCTTTACATGTTCACGTTAAGCTGTCCCAGGCAGTATTTGGCACCAGTCCAACCTGCTGCCAAATACCGAAAATATTTACAGGAATCATCTGAAGGTGTTTATTCAGAAACTCAAAGATCTGTTTCCTCAGTACTGAACAGTTGGCTGCAAGCCAGCTTCAAACTCATAGCATTATCAATGGGCCTATTTATAAACAAATCTGCCTAGCAACAGTACTGGAGGCAATTTTAAATTTGTAAACTGGTATGAATATTTCCCATTTGTTAGGAAAAGAAAGTCATTCAGTTCTCTGGAACTTTGCTGGCAACAACACACTCTATCCAACTCAACAAAACACTGTGATTGAAGGATATAAATAAATACAGGCAGACTGTGACAGTTAAACCAGAGATGCGGTATTTTTACACTACATATATATGCTTATCTTTTATTTCACTTCTTCCATGGGACATGGGAGTCTCTGAAAAAATCAACATTTGTTTACTGTGCCTCATTTCTTTTCAACTGAGTGGTGTACTAAAGTATTCCAGAAGGCATTGCCTAGTTACCCATGTTACTGTCCGTCTGCAGTCACATCATGGTGAGAACAAATAGGGATGGCAGATTCTTTAACTGCGGAATCAGAGAGGTTTATCAGGTCTCTGTCAGAATGATTTATTGATTGAATTCAAATTCCATCAGCTGCCATGGTCGGATTCAATCTGGTGTTCCCACATCATTGGCCTGGGTTTCTGGATTACTGGCATTTGCGTAGGCACCATCTTCACAATTTTTTTAAACTGCTTGGGTTGAGACAGAGATGAAAGATAGTTGGGTGCCTAAATGCTTTGATTGAGGAATTAGTGAATGGATTTACTGATCTGACGATAGCTGGTCCTGAAGTTTACTGTTCTACATTCGCATACGTTTGTTTTACCACATCAAAAATCGAACAGATCCCTTATTACAATTGTGTCAGCCTATAACCTTTAGTCCTTCCAGATTTTCTCGGTAAATTCTATTCCCGGCATGCCGGGAACAAATGAATTGAAGCTTTTTCCTCCATGTTGATAGCAGATCGTGAAACCCAAGATGGAATGCGGAAACATGAGCAGATTGCTGAGCGCGGATTGTTATAGTTGTAACATGTGGCCTTTCTAGTGCAACAAATCATTCAACAGATCATCACCCAAATTAATGAAGATAACAGGCTAAAAAATAAATCATGTGGCAACTAAAATATTGTGAAATTCATTGGAAAGTCTCACGTTTTAAATGAGTTTCCAGAACTGTTTAACAATGAACCCTTATTTTAAGCTTTTATAACCAGAGAGGTGGATGGGGGTAAGGCGGTTGATGTAGTATATATGGACTTTAGTAAGGCGTTTGATAAGGTGGCCCATGGAAGACTTCTACAGAAAATGCAGATGTGTGGAATAGAGGGTGATTTAGCTAATTGGATTAGGAATTGGCTGGCAGATAGAAGACAGAGGGTGGTGGTTGATGGGAGATATTCATCGTGGAGTTCGGTGACGAGTGGTGTGCCTCAGGGGTCTGTTTTGGGGCCCCTGCTGTTTGTAATTTTTATAAATGATCTGGATGAGGTATTGAGGGATGGATCAGTAAATTTGCAGATGATACTAAAGTTGGTGGTGTGGTAGATAGTGAAGAGGGGTGTTTTAGTTTACAGAGTGACTTGGACAAGTTGCAGAGCTGGGCCGAGAGGTGGCAAATGGAGTTTAATGTGGAAAAGTGTGAGGTAATGCACTTTGGCAGGAACAATAAATGTGTAGAGTATAGGGCTAATGGTAGGGCTCTTAATAGTGTTGAGGAACAGAAGGATCTTGGTGTATGTGTCAATAGATCCCTGAAAGTAGGCAGTCAAGTGGATAAAGTTGTTAAGAAGGCATATGGAGTCTTAGCTTTTATTGGTAGGGGGATTGAATTTAGGAGCCGCAGCATCATGTTGCAGCTGTACAAAACTCTAGTGCGGCCGCACTTGGAGTATTGTGTGCAGTTCTGGTCGCCACATTATAAGAAAGATGTGGAGGCATTGGAGAGGGTACAGAGGAGGTTTACCAGGATGTTGCCTGGTATGGAGGGCAGGTCCTATGAAGAGAGGTTGAAGGATTTGAGGTTGTTTTCGTTAGAAAGGAGGCGGCTAAGAGGGGATCTTATTGAATATAAGATGATTAGAGGTTTAGATAGGGTGGACAGTGATAGCCTTTTTCCTAGGATGGAGAAAGCTAGCACGAGGGGACACAGCTTTAAATTAAGGGGTATGAGTTATAGGACGGATATCAGAGGTAGGTTCTTTACTCAAAGAGTGATTAGGGAGTGGAATGCCCTGCCTGCAGCTGTTGTAGATGCGCCAAGTTTGGTGGCGTTTAAGAGGTTAGTTGATAAGTATATGGAAGAGAAGGGAATGATTTAGTTAGGAGGGGCATTGCTTTTTATTTTGGTCGGCACAACATCGAAGGCCGAAGGGCCTGTTCTGTGCTGTATTGTTCTATGTTCTATGTTCTATGTTCTATAACTTTACATTAGATACAGATACTTTCAGTTATGCAGCCATTTTAAAACTGATCACACAATCCAGTTGTATATCAGGAATTTCTGTGTGATGATGGGATGAGTACCTGTCAATAAAGCGTAAATGCTGCTCGGTAGCTGCTCTTGATCCTCGATCTGAATTAATTCCATTTCCCGCTGAAGTGTAGGGCAGATTTGATTCTTTCGTGACAGAAAGACCAATGTGATCTTAATTTATGCGAATCTCAATAAATTATATTAAATAAACTGCAGTTGTATTTGCATACAATAAAATATTGGCAACAATGGCTGAAATGTTGATTTAGATTTGTGAATTAAGATTATTGGTGATATTGGCGCCAGGCAGTGACCATTTGCAAAAAGAGAGAATCTGACCATTGCCCCTTGTCACTCAATGACATTACCATATTGAATCAACCACTATAAATGTCATCGGGGCTACCATTGGCTAATTGCTGTATTAACTAGGTATGTACATGCTCCGGCTGGAATATCAGGTCAGCCTGCTGTGAATAACCCACCTCCTGACTCCCCAAACCTGTGCACCACCTACACGTCAGGAGAATAAAAGAGTTCTCTCCACTTGCTTGAGTAAGTGCAGTTCAAACAACATTCAAACATCTTTGTACTATTCAGGACAACGCAGCCGACTTGACAGGTGTAACATTTGCAAATGCTCAATCTGTCCACCACAGAGAGCAGCATTATGTACCATCTACCATTTTCACTTCCGAAACTCACCAAGACTCCTTAGGCAGCACCTTCCAACTACACAACCACCTGAAAGACAAGGGTAACAGTTATCAAGGAATATTACCTATAAATTCCCATCCAAGTCAGTCATATATCTGAATGGAAATGTATCACCCTTCC
Organism: Sphyrna mokarran; assembly: GCA_024679065.1. NCBI lineage: Eukaryota > Metazoa > Chordata > Chondrichthyes > Carcharhiniformes > Carcharhinidae > Sphyrna > Sphyrna mokarran. The sequence continues at coordinate 8,834,932 of JAGIQG010000040.1, forward strand.
TTCACTGTCGCTGGATCGAAATCCTAGAACTCCCTCTGCAACAGCACTGTATGTGTATCTAAACACAGGGTCTGCAGCCTTCAAGAAGGCTGCACACCACCAGCTTGCTAAAGGCAATTAGGGATAAGCAACAAATGTTGAATTCACCAGCAACGCCCATATCCCTTAAAATAAAATTTAAACGCATTAATGTTTATGATGGATGATAACCTGTGAACAAAATTGTGCATCTTTGTGAATGGATGGCAACTGGTGAAAATACATATCAACATTCTGATTACTTATAACCTATTCTTTCTCTGTCAGAAGATAGGTTCCGTTCCATATGAGATTCATGATTCAGAAACATCATACTATCCAAAGACTTGGCCGACACAAGAGAAAGCAACATCTGTAGGTATATCTCAATCATAGCATTACGGGAAAGGTCTTCGGTGGTATGACAATTTTGTTACTTATCTGCTTGAAGACCGGGATTAACCTGAAGCACAGTGTTGTGTTTGTTTTCAAAGGTGTACGTATCATAACCATACATTCGTGAATTTCAATAAGACATTCGACACTAGCATCGGAGCAGAGACTACAAGATTTGGGGGAACTAAGCTCTCCATCAAAAAAAAACTTTGGTATCATTGCTGATATAGAAAAGGACAATTTACGACACAACTGTTGGCTTCATGTTGAATCAATCTCTAAAAAATTGTCCTCCACAGTCATCAACAAAATGTGTCATATGAAAGAGAAACCAAACTGAAATGAACGTGTTTACTGTAATTCTAACTTCTATTGTAAATGGAAGGATGCCTGTTATCATTGTGACATTGATTTGTAAACTATATTACATTTATCAGACAACACACCCAAGCGCACACACATATATTCTCGCTTGTTCTCATTCCTTCTCTCTCCCTGACACACACACACACACACACACACACACACACACACACACACACACACACACACACACACACACATTGTCGTGAAATTGTTTTGTAGACAATATGACATATTTCAGACAACACACACACACACTTCCTGGAGGCTTCAGTGACAATGACCCCCATTATCTTTTACATGGAATGATGCACTTATAAGCTTTCCCCAACGCCATGTTTACTCAGCTGGACGTCAATGGTCCGGTGCTCTCTGCACCCTGGCCAACAGCCCTCTTTTTAAACCGAAATGAACTGCTGCCTGATAGCACGAGGGACCTGACTTCACTTCCCAGCTATGATGACTGTCTGTGTGTCATCTGCATGTTTTCCCTGTTTCTGGATAGGTTTCATCCCGGTCCTCCGGTTTCCTCCCACAACCCAAAGGATGTGCTGTTTAGGTGTATTTTGGCCATGCTAAATTTTCCTCTAGATTCTATCCGAACACGCAACTAGGGATTTTTCACATGAACTTAACTGTAGTCTTAATGTAAGCCTTAATGTAAGTCTTAATGTAATGTGACACTAATAAATAAGTTTTAAAACTTTAATCTGCCTGTGTCTCAATTCGTACTGCATCAGAACGTATATCTGTGTATACTAAACTGAAATAACATTCTTGCACTACAAATGATTCAGTCACATTATTTGCTTGAATAGTTCATGAGATTAAATGAAATCGACCTTGTTTTGATTAGAAGTTGCCTATGAGGAAATGTTGAGGTTTCTGGGACTGTACTCGTTGGCGTTTAGAAGGATGGCAGAGAGGAGATCTTATCGAAACTTACAGGATCCTGCCAGGCCCTGGATAGAGTGGACGTGGAGAGGATGTTTCCACTAATAGGAAAATCTAGAACCAGAGGGCACGACCTCAGGCTAAAGGAGTGATCCTTCAAAACAGAGATGAGGAAGGATTTCGTTAGCCAGAGAGTGGGGAATGTGTGGAACTGTCTGCCGCAGAAGGCTGTGGAGGGCCAGGTCATTGAGTGTCTTTAAGGCAGAGATAGATAGGTTCCTGATTAATAAGGGGATCAGGGGAAAGGTAGGAGAATGGGGATGAGAAAAATATCAGCCATAATTAAATGGCGGGGTAGACTTTAAGGGCCGAATGGCCTCATTCTGCTCCTGTGTCTCAAGGTCTTATGGGTCAGGTCTTAACGCTGCATAAATCCATGTATGTGTCTCGTTAATCCTGACTCTGCCTAAATTTCATGCGACCAGGTGAAAACTTTTATCGATGTTCATAATCATGAAGTTGTGATTGGGTTAATTAAAGAGAGAATCTTTCAACTTTGAGGACGGTCAGCACCCAATGGGCACAAAATTACTTTATTGAGCAGGAAGACAGAAAGATAGTTGCTTGCTTTTACAGAAGCGTTGTTATGAGCTTGAAAAGGTGATCAAATTAGATTTCACAGAAATTTTGGAAAATCAATTAAATATATCCTTCATAATGAGCCTTCCTCATTCGCCTGACGAAGGCTACAAATGCCGAAAGCTCGCATATTTACCATCAAATAAATCGGTTGGATTTAAAATTGGTGTTGCCAGACTTTACTGAGTTTACCCATCCAATGCCGGCATCTCTATATCATGTCTGGCAGAAGGCAGAAATTGGGGATGAAGTAATCTGTTTTCAGGATGGCAGCCAGTGACTAGTGGTGTGCCTCAGGGCTCAGAGCTGGGAATGCAACTTTTCACAATATACATTAAAGAATTTGAAGAACGAAATGAAGGCACTGTTGCTAAGTTTGCACATCATACAGAGTGACAGCGAGTATTGAGGAACTCGGGCAGGGGAGGGGTGGGGTTTGGAGGGCTGCAAAAGGACTTGGACCGGTCAGAAAGTGGGCAAAGAGGTGGCAGATGGAATACAATGAGGAAAAGTGTGAGATTATGCACTTTGGAAGGACGAATTGAGGCGTAGACTTTTCTAAATGGGGAAATACTTACAAAACGAGATGCACAAAGGAATTTGGGAGTCCTTGTTCAAGATTCTCTAAAGTTTAACCTGAAGGTTCAATCGGCAGTTAGAAAGGCAAATGGAATGCTGGTATTTGTGTCGAGAGGGCCCATACCAGGCTTGGGCCCACACTAGGCTCGAGCCCACACCAGGCTCGGGTCCACACCAGGCTCGAGCCTATACCAGGCTCAAGCCCATACCAGGCTCGGGTGCATACCAGATTCAGACCCATTCAGGTTCAGACAGAGACCAGTTCAGATTCACACAAGTTACAAATTCAGACGATGTTCAGAGTTACACAAAGTCCAGACGCAGACCATGTGTCGACTCATTTCAACTTCACAATCATAGAATTATTGAAATATGGTAAAAGTGGGAGTAGGACATTCACATTTTCGATCTTGCTCTGTCATTCGGTTTGATCATAGCTCATCATCAACTTCAATATCCTGACCATCCCTTCCTCCCATATCTCTGATCAATTTAACCCCAGGAGTTATACATCATTTCTTCCTGAAAATACTAAAGGTTTTGGCCTCGAATACTTTCTGTGGTTGTGCAGCCCAAAGGTGATTTGATGGAAAAAATTCTCCTCATCTCTGTTCGAAAAGGTTGATGCTTATCCTCAAATCGTAAACGTTAGTCCTCAACTTCCTGAGAGTCGGGGACAATCTTTCTGAATCGCCCCTGTCTAAACCTGTTCCAGTATTATATGTTTCAGCCTGTTAAGATCCAATGAATAAAGCCGTAACTGACTTTGTCTCTCTTCATATCACAGATTGTTATCCCAGGAATCGGCCAGTTGCTGTACTCTCCCTGAGAAAGAACATCCTTCCTCAGATAAGGACACCAAAACTATACACAGTACTCAAAATGTGGCCTCAGCAATGCCCTGTATAACTGCAGTGACACATCTCTATATCTGTACTGAAATCTTCTCCCTCTAAAGGTCATCATACCACTGGCCTTCCTTTCTGCCTGTTGTACATGCGCGCTTACTTTCAGTTACTGATGCATACAGACATCAAGGTCTTGCTGAGTAGCTACTTCTCTCAATTTACACTCATTCAAATAATAATCTGTCTTCCTATTATTGCTGCAAAGAGATAACCTCACACTTACTCACATTTTACTGCAACTGCTTTGCACATGCCCACAGATTGAACCTGTTCAGAACACACTGAAGCATGAATGCAGATTTCTCATAGCTCAATCGCATTTACCTTTTATCATCTGCAAATTTCGTAATAATGCATTTAGTTCCATTTTCAGATTCAATTAATATATACTGTCAACAGTTGTGTCTGTGCACAGATTCCTGTAGTATCCCACTCGACACTGAATGCCAACTCTTTGCTTTCTATCTGTTAACTAGCTTTCTATCCATATCAAAACATTGCTTGCAATCCCATCTGCTTTCACTCTACATGGTAGTCTGTTATGTGAGCCCTTGTCGAAATCCTTCCAAAAGACTCAATAAAACTATTGGCTCACATCACTTCCTGAACTGTAATGTCTCGGAGATTCCTGCCTGCACTGGACCTGGTCGTAAAGGACACAAGACACAGCAACTCCACTCCATCCACTTCCTTAAACTACCATACATTACCCCAACTCTCGGTGCTTCACTCTTTGGAGCTTGGAGCTCCCTGTGGAGCTCCCTGAGTAGGCAGATCACACAGGCCTCAGTTCGGTAGTTTACATTTGGGCATGCCCAACTCATGGACCAATTTGAAATCACTGCACCCCTCCATTTCTAGATCTGAGTAACTGCTGAGGACTGACAGCCTTGGAAGCCTTTTTTTGAGCCTCAATGCTGGTCCAGCTCTCTTGCTCCGTTTCTGTATTAATAATCCAACAAAATAAAACCCACCAGTCCACACCCTGAGTGTACACAACCTGAGATCTGGTAACCAAGATCCACAAGTTATATACATCTGCAGGGTTGCAGGATTGGACAACATTAACTGCCTTAATCAGGGAGCTCATATTCCAATAATTCGACCTGATGTTCAACGGTAAATTCATTAAATATGTCTCTCTGCCACTCCCTGTGTTTCTCTCTCTTTCTCTCTCTCACTGTCACTCTTTCCCTGTTTCTCACTGTGCCTCTGTCTCTCTCAATATTTCTCTCTATCTCTTTCTGTCTCTCCATCTCTCCTCCACTCTCCCTCTCTCTACCATCTTCCTCTGTCTCTTCTTCTCCTTCTCAGTCTCATTCTCCATCTACCACTCTCTGTCCCCCTATTCGTCTGTCTGTTCCCCCCCCCCCGCCTCTCTCTCTCACACACACACTCGCTCTTGTTGCTCTTGTCGGTTCCACTATACTCATTGAGTCTCACTGTTTGCCATTTGTTCCTGCTCGCTGTTTCTATATCTGCTTCTCTCTGTCTGGCTATTTCCCTCTGTCTCACTTTTTGTCTCCCGTTTTCCATTCATCTGCCTTTCGCTCTCTTATTACAATCTCTGGTCTGTCTTCTTCTGTCTCCCTTTCTCATTTCCTGCATATAATCCTCATCATTTTCTCCATTGTCCACCCCTGTCTCTCTCACTCTGTGAGAATCTACCTCTATTCTTTTTCTCTCTGTCCATTTCTTTCCCTGTATCTGTTAGAAACTCTTTCAAACTCAGCTGTTCTTCATGTCTTTGTGTCTTTCCCTTTCTCTGACAATCCCTCTCTATCACTCTCACTGTTGCTAACACTGTCCTCTCTCTCTCTCTATCTATAACTATATCTATTTCTGTGAGGGTGTTTTGTTGTTTACAGTATGAACGCCCAACAGAAAGAATCAGGGGAGTTGTGGTTGTAGTTTCCTGTCAAGGCGTATTGAGTTGAAGAATTCCAATAAAGGGGTATTTCAGTAGATCTTTTAGCTGTTGTCTGAAGTGAGTCTGTGTCACAGCATAAATGGCAGTATTTGTGCAGCAGCTTGTGAGTTGAAACATGAAGCCCAATTCCATAACAAAAAGATGTAACCTTACTGACTGATAGCCCAAGTTATACATCCGAATCCATATTAAATAAACCATTAATGTCGACCATAAGAGGATGAAATTGGCTGAGATAACAAATAACAAAATGATGGATTTCCTTCGACTCTCCATCTCTGGGTCTCTAGAATTCTCCCCACTGTTCTGAGCCCGGAGTCTCCTGCGGGCTCTGCTGCTCACTAAAATGTGTCGGACGGTGAGAACATTCAGCAGCAGAATCAGGATGAATGGGATACACGGAGTTAGAATGTTGTGGAGGAACTCGATTGTTCCCCAGACCGCATATTCTGCAGCTTCCAATGTGAAACCACAAAACCAGGGGTTGTTCGCCAGTTGATATCTGTTTAATAACATAAAATACCAGGAAACGTTTTTTAAAAAGCTCAGCACTGTCACTGTTCCCCAAATCACTGCCGCCAATTTCTTACTGCAATATTTACATTTCAGCTTGGGGCAGCAAATGGCCACAAATCGATCAAAGGTGAAAGTGACGGTGAACCAGACAGAACAGTCAGTGGCTGCATAAACCAGGACGGCTTGGATGTTACACACGGGGACTGACAGCAGGAAATAAAACTTTCTCCAATAAACGGTGGGAATATGTCTCAATATCAGGTCGAGGATAACAACCAACAGATCCCCTGCTGACATGGCCACCAGGTAATGAGTGACACATTTGGACAGACCACAGTTTCTGCTCATCAATGTCAGAATTGTGATTATGTTCACTGTCAGGAAGGAAATAAAGAATAAAATCAGACCTGATTCAGGGAAGGAAGTTACTATTTAGACTGCAGATGGAACAATTAAAAAATGTGCACACACACTGAATCACTTAAATCTTTTTTTTATGATCCAGTATGTCTTTTGGAGTATGAGAAGAAAGTGGAACATTTGGAGGAAACTCACGCATACATGGGGGGAAGGTCCAAACTCGATACAGATGATGACTTGAACCTGGAATTGAACCCAGGTTCCTGCTGCTGTCAATCAGCAATTCTAACTATTGTACCACCAAGTTGCTCCATGCGAGGGACAAAATGGTATACATTTTGGAAAGAGTTTTCCGGGGGTCCTCAAAATTGACCCTCACTGAGCTGCAGGTAAATAGTCTCTCTACTTGTGGGCGATTTGGGGAGTGAGAAGGTTGTGGGGGTAATCCTGACAGAAAATTCAGAGTGGAGTCCTGTAGGTGGCAATCTGTTACCCTTCAAACAGCTTCAGCAGAGCTGGTAACAAACAATGCTAGAACATAGAACATTACAGTGCAGAATAGCCTCTTTAGCCCTCGATGTTGTGTCGATCAGTGGAACCAATCTAATGATCATCTAACCTAAACTGTTCCAGTGTTATCCATATGCCTGTCAAATGACCATTTAAACGCCCTTAAAGTTGGCGAGTCCACAACTGCTGCAGGCATAGCATTCCACACCCTTACTACACTCTGAGTAGAGAATCTATCTCTGACATCCGTCCTAGAATTATCATCCCTCAATTTAAAGCTTTGTCCCCTCATGTTAGCCATCACAATCTGAGGAAAAAGGCGCTAACTGTCCACCCTATCTAATTGTCTGATCATTTTGTATGCCTCAATTAGGTCACCTCTAAACCTTCTTCTCTCTGACGAAAACAACTTCAATTCCCTCAGCTTTTCCTCATAAGACCTTCCCACTATACTAGGCAGTGTCCTGGTAAACCTGCTCTGCACTCTTTCCAATGCATTCCAAAATGTGGTTCCTATTTTCAAGAAAGGGAATAGGGATAGCCCGGGAAGTTATCGACCGGTGAGACTAACGTCAGTGGTCGGTAAGTTGATGGAGAAGATGTTGAGGGACAGGATTTATGAACATCTAAAGAAGTTTAGTGTGATCAGAAATAGTCAGCATGGTTTTGCCAAGGGAAGGTCGTGCCTTACAAGCCTAGTTGAGTTCTTTGAAAATGCGACTAAACACATTGATGAAGGAAGAGCAGTGGATGTGGTTTACATGGACTTCAGCAAGATGTTTGATAAGGTCCCCCATGCAAGATTTCTTGAAAAGGTGAGAGGGTATGGGATCCAAGCGGCTGTTGCCTTGTAGATCCAGAACTGGCTTGCCTGCAGAAGGTAAAGTGTGGTTGTGGATGGGTCTTTTTCTGCATGGAGGTCAGTCACCACTGGATTGCAGCAGGGATCTGTTCTGGGACGCTTGCTGTTTGTCATTTTCAAAATTGACCTGGATGAGGAAGTGAAGTGATGAGTTAGTAAGTTTGCTGACAACACAAGGGTTGGTGGTGTTGTGAATAGTTTGGAGGGATGTCAGAAGGTGCAGCGAGACATAGATAGGATGCAAGACTCGGCAGAGAAGTGGCAGATGGATTTCAACGCGGATAAATGTGTGGTGGTCCATTTTGGCAGGACCAATGGAATGAAGGAGTATGATATCAAGGGTAGGAGTCTTGGCAGTGTTGAGCAAAAAGACGTTGGGGTTCAGGTGCATAGGACTCTTAAATCGGTCTCGCAGATGGAGGATGTGGTCAAGAAGGAGTATACTGTCCTAGCCTTCATTAATCGAGGGATTGAGTTTAGTCATCGGGATAATAATGCTGCAATTTCATAAGACCCTTGTTGGACCCCACTTGGAGTACTGTGCGCAGTTCTGGTCGCCTCATTACAAGAAGGACATGGAAGCTACTGAGAGGGTGCAGAGGAGATTTACAAGGATGTTGCCTGGATTGGGGACATGCCTTATGAAGATAGGTTGAGAGAGCTAGGTCTCTTCTCCCTGGAGAGACCAAGGTTGAGAGGCCACCTGATAGAGGTATATAAGATGTTGAGAGGAATTGATAGGGTGAATTCTCGGAGCCTATTTCCCAGGGCTGAAATGGTGGCTACAAGAGGACACAGGTTTAAGGTGCAGGGGGGCAAGTACAGAGGAGATGCCAGGGATAAGTTTTTCACTCACAGTGGTAAGTCAGTGGAATCAGCCGACGTCGGTGGTGGTAGAGGCGAACCCTCAGGGGTCTTTTAAGAGATTTCTGGATGAGTAATCATTGAGGGTTATAAATTGGGATTGAGGGTTATAAATAGGCCTGATAGTTATGGATATGATTGGCACAACTTCTGGACAGGAAGGCCTCTTTGTGCTGTAATGTTCTATATTCTATTTTTCTTATAATGCAGCGACCAGAACTGTACACAACACTCCAAGTGTGGCCGCACCAGAGGTTTATACAGTTGCAACATGATTTCATGGCTCCGAAATTCAATCCCTCTACCAATAAAAGCTAACATACTGTTCGCCTTCTTAATAACCTTATCAACCTGGATGCTGGCTTCACTCTTTCCTCTGCTAGCACGAGGGGACACAGCTTTAAATTAAGGGGTGATAGTTATAGGGCGGATATCAGAGGTAGGTTCTTTACCCAAAGGGTGGTTCGGGAGTGGAATGCCCTGCCTGCAGCAGTTGTAGATGCGCCAAGTTGGTGGCGTTTAAGAGGTTAGTTGATAAGTATATGGAAGAGAAGGGAATGGTTTAGTTTGGAGGGGCATTGCTTTTTATGTTGGTCGGCACAACATCGAAGGACCTGTTCTGTGTTGTAATGTTCTATGTTCTATGTTCTATGGACACTACCAGCAGTTGGCAGAGAGAGGTTCTAATGCCTCGACAACTCAGAATCTCTATTATATTTACAAAGAATGTACCCTGGAGGGGAAACCCACAACATTGCGACCTCCGTTCGCACAATATAAGGAAAAATAGTAATCTCTCACTGGAATGGCACAGAACACAACTACCAACGTTTGCTTTCAAAGCCTCAGGGTTCAGTGTATAGCTACTGTCCATAGTGCTCAGTATATTTGCTGCTGCCCCATCATGAACTGCTGAACAAAGGAAGCTCAGTGAATCTTCTCTCAGTCGGAAAATTCCTCGTCTGTGCACCAGGTTAAAAAACTCAAACCAAGGCCGCTGCCAAAGGAAAAAAAATCAAGCAGCCTGCCTTAATGACTATTGTCCAGTGATACATATGTCAATATTATGCAATGCATCAGAAGGTTAATTATGGCACGAATCATTTCCAGATTCCCAGATTGCCTGGATCCATAACGGTTCATGTATCTCTGAAACAGGTCCACAGATGTCATCGCCCTGGTGCAACAGTCAACACAGTAACACTGACTCCTATTTATCGATTGCACATTAGCCTTTAAAACCATTATTCCAATGAAACTCGAGCACAAAGTCAGGAACTAAACTCCTCCCTCTGCAATTTTATCCTGACAGTCAGCAATAAATAAGGACAGTCAAAACACCTCCTCCATAATCATCTTCATAAGCGGTGCCCCGCAACACTGTGCCCTCATCCCTTACTATACTGCTTAGATACCGATGACTCCATGGCCAAATTCCCCTCCAACTTGATATCCAAGTTTGCTGACGACACCATTGCAGTGGGTCAGATCTCAAACAATGATGATACCAAGAACAGGGAAGAGATGGAGAATCTGGTGAACTGGTGGGACCACAATAACTGGGAAGTGATGGGTTTGGACTGGTTGGGTTGGCAGGGATCAGGTTATGGGAGGGGCAGGTTTGAGAGGGATGTTAGAACGGAACCAATGTAACAACCAAAGGAATTATATTAGGTGTGTTACAGTGACCCCAGCTGTAATCTGTCTAACCAATGAAAAAATGATGTGGTTGTCAGCTGACTCAATGTAAGTAAGGAGGTACTGGGGTTTGTGGGAGCTTGGCATGGCCTAGGGTAAGACCTCGAGTGTTGGAGTTCCTTTACTAAAGCTTTTGTTTGCTTTACATGTTGGAGTAAGTTTTGTTTCATTTTATTGCTAAGAACTGAAGAATCCCTTCTGCCGGATGCACATTGAATACCGAGGGGTGGGGATGGGAGGAGGGGTGGGGGCAAAAGCGTGTGGGTCTGTTCCATATGCGGCACCTTTAAAATAAAACCCAACGTTACAAGAGGTTCCTCCCTCCTATTTTTCAGAGTAACTCTGATCTGATGTAAGTCATTGAAATCTGTATCCCAGATGCGAACAGGCACAGCACAATTCTCCAGTGGAATAGGCCTCCTGGATAATTGCCAGGTAGATACTTAAATCTCAGCGACACAGCAAGTACGATATAACCCAGCTCCCCTTCTCATTACCAAACAGCCCACAACCCCCTCCCCCACGAACCGTTCCCCCAGCCCAGGCTCCAATCCATTACTATTCAAAACTCTGTCTCCTCAAATTTATCAAATCCCAGCATCCAAAGTACTCCGACGTAATGACGTAGAGTACAAGAGCTGGCCTTTAATGTTGCAGTTGTATAAAACGCTGGTTAGACATCATTTGGAATAGTGCGTCCAGTTCTGGCCGCCTTATTACCGGAAGGATGTGGAGACTCTGGAGAGGGTGCAGAGGAGTTTTCCATACATGCCTGGTATGGAAGGTCTGAATTATGAGGAGAGATTAGGCAAATTGGGACTGTTTTCCTTAGAAAGACGTAGACTTAGAGGAGATCTGATAGAGGTATACAAGATTTTGAAGGGGATTGATAGAGTAAACAGGGTTAAGCTTTTTCCTAGGATGGACTCAAATAGCACGAGGGGTCACGGGCTTAGGGTGAGGGGGGTAAGGTATAATTTGGATGCTAGAGGGAGTTTTTTTCACACAGAGGGCGGTGGGGGTATGGAATGCGCTGGCAAGTAAAGTGGTGGAGGCAGGTACTCTGGAGTTATTTAAGAAATACTCAGATGGGCACATGAACAGAATGGGAATGGAGGGGTATAGAAAACTGATTTAAAATAGGGATCATGAGCCTTGGGAGTCCCTGGGAAGTGTGTAAATAGATGATGATATTGATGTACTTGTTTTTATCCTACAGGTGCTTTGGTCCACCTTGTTGTCTAACGAGGGGCATACACGCGATGGGTCGTGAGAGGACTGCTCTTGGACCTTTTGAGAGTATCCTACTGCTTCACATCGTTAGTGTATGCATGACCTGGACCATCTGATGGGCAACACGACAGTTCAGCTATCGCTGTGCTGTGCAGATACATGGATTTGAGCCTGTGTCTGTGGGAGTTTGCGCATTCTCCCCGTGCTTGCGTGGGTTTTCTCCGGGTGCTCCGGTTTCCTCCCACATCCCAAAGATGTGCTCTTAGGCTAGTTGGCAAAACAAATTCTCCCTAAATTGTCTCAGATTTGGTTTTTAATCCATAGATCTATAAACATAGACAGGGATCGCGGGTAGAGATGGGAACATGGGGGTGGCGGCGCGGGCTCGTTGGGCTGAAGGGCCTGTTTCCCGTGCTGTTTTGTTCTTTGTTCTTTGTTCTTTGAATTCAACTGCTTCGCCACCCATTAAGAGAAGTAATTTCTCCCCATATCTGTCTTAAATCTGACGATTTCAGGCAATCGGGCCCTGCTTCTGGTTGTACTCCTGGCTCCAAAACTGATGGATCTGCCCTGAAGGCAGATGAGCTTTTTTTAAAATATAATCCTAATTACCTATCAACAATCCTGGATTCAGATTGGCTTGAGGTTGTCAACAACAATAACTTGAAATAGGTCCCTTTTAGCTGAGTATTTTATTTAAACTCATGGGCTGGCACAACGCAAAACCATGATTTGGAGATGCTGGCATTGGACTGGGGTAAGCACAGTAAGAAATCTCACAGCACCAGGTTAAAGTCCAACAGGTTTATTTGGCAGCACAGCTTCTGGAACGCTTTCATCTGGTGAGTGGACGTTCTGTTCACAAGCAGGGCATATAAATATACAAACTTAATTTACAAAATAATGGTTGGAATGCGAGTCTTTAGAGATAATCAAGTCTTAAAGATACAGACAATGCGAGTGGAGAGATGGCCAAACACAGGTTGAAGTGCGTATTGTCTCTAGACAGGACAGTTAGTGGGATTTTGCAAACCCAGGATTTTTGATCACTGGGAGTGTCCTCTTCCAGTTCGAGAATACTTCACCAGTCACGAGTATTCAGCCTCTGATCTTCAGGTAAGCATTATCAAAGACGACCTTCAAAATACACGACAGTACAGCATCGCTGTACAGAAGCTGATAGTAAGTTCCGCACACATGAGGGCGGTTTCAACCGGGACCTTGTGTTGATGTTACATTATCTGTAACTTTCACGACTTGCCTAGGCTTGCAAAATTTCAATGACTGCCCTGATATGAGACAATAGACACTTCTTTAACTTATGCTTAACCGTCTCTCCACTCATATTGTCTGCACCTTTAAGACACTTGATTACCTGTAAAGACTCACATTCCCACCATTATTTTGTTAAGTGAATTTGTGTCTTTATGTGCCCTGCTTGTGAACACAGTTCCTCACTCGCCTAAAGAAGTAGCAACATTCCAGAACCTCATACTACCAAATAAACCTGTTGGACTTTAACCTGGTGTTATGAGAATTCTTACAGTGCTGATTGCAATGCAAAACCTGCAGTGCCAGTTACCAGGCAACCCCTATGCTTTTGGCCTTTGAAATAAGTGTTGCAACATAGAGGGTTTGCACATTCTGCAATTTAAACATCTTAGCGTCAAATTAAAACGGATTTTTTTAAAAAAAGGGATCACACACACGTTCCCCACTTCTACAGGTTTTCACAATTCTTTTATATCTCTCTAACATCTATTACATCTTTACAAACTCAAATTCACAACACAGGCAGCATTGGCATAGTGATCAGCGCTTTGTAGATGCGATTACTTGACAAGGACGCAGAACACATGCAACAGTCACAAACAAGGTAAAGCAGATGGCAAGAGTGGCAGAGTTAAACACAAGCTTCAACATTAATAACCAGTGAATATACTTACCAGGCACACCAACAACAGCCAGGATTGGATAGTAGAAGTATCAAATCAATTTCAGTGCATATTCAACTCCTTAGCTGTCGACAGCCAATCTTGAGAAAGCACGTAAAATGTCGAGTATAAATTCCTCCCAATTGCTGTAACATTCAGATCTGTGTCCCTCAGATGCTGATCCAATTTGGGAACATTCAGATTTACCTTTCCTCTATTCAGATCCATTGCCAAAAGCTTGCAATTTCTTTCTCAAATGTTGATCCCTTGACTCCCTTTCTGTGGAGATGCTTACACCGTTACACTCCAACTGACACCATGCGTAACACTGGAAGGCTTCCTTTATGAAGCATGGATGGGAATGCTCCTGAGACACGATGAGTACGAGCGGAATTAATTCCGACATTAATTACAGTCATTGAACAAACGTGTTATTTCCCATCCAAAATATTTCATGTAAATGCATTGCAAAAAAAAAAGTCTGGGTCTGTTTAAGAGTTCCTGACGGTAGGAATTTTGGAAATATCAGAAGGGCTGACCAGTATCTTTCATTCCTGCTGGGAGGTGGGATTGTGACCAAAAAAAGTGCAAAAGTTCCTCCAACCTCTTCGTAAAGGGAGAACATTTTAAACCTGGAAATATAGACCTGTCGCCATCCTATCAGTGAAAAAATTGGGGAATGTCTGAACCCAAAATGTAGAAGAAAATAACTTATGACCTCTAACACCATGGATGGGTCCGTTGTGATTTGTCATTTATATAAATGATTTGGATGAGAATTTAAAAGGCATGGTTAATAAGATTGCAGATGAACCAAGATTGGTGGCATAGTGGACAGTGAAAAATGTTATCTCGGATTGTAACGGAATCTTAATCAATTGGGCCAATGGATTGATGAATGGCAGATGGAGTTTAATTTAGATAAATGCAAGATGATGCATTTGATCGATCGAACCAGGGAAGCAGTTACTCAGTTAATGCTGAGTTACTGGGGACAAAAACATCTGGGGTGGGGGGGGGGGAGGTTTGGGTTCATGGATTCTTGAAAGTGGAGTCAAAGGTGGACAAAGTTGTGTGGAATACCTTTGGCATGCTTGATTTCATTGGCCAGAATAGTGAATGAAGGAGTTAGGGCATCTTGTTAAAGTTGTACAAGACATTGGTAAGGTCATACTTGGAATATCATGTTAGCCCAGGCAGACCCTGAGCTGCAGGTGTGAGCAGACCCCTTTGAAGTCCTCTGACAGATAGAGGGGATTAATTTGACTTAGCTGAGCGGGGGAATGATTTCAGGTGACTGAGGGAGATAGAGGGCAGTAGGGCGACCTCTTCTACCTCATAACGTCAGGGACCCAGGTTCAATTCCAACCTCAGGTCACTATCGTTATGGAGTTTGCACATTCTCCATGTCTGCATGTGGTTTCTCCTGGTACTCCAGTCTCCTCCGACACTCAAAGTTGTGTTCGTTTGGTGAATTGGCCATACTATATTAACTCTTGTGTAAGGGGAATTAACAGGGATAATATGTGGTAATGCAGCTTCGATGGACTGAATGGCCTCCTTCTGCACTGTAAGGATTTTATGATTACATGATTGGTGCAGAAAAGCGTAGCTATGAGGAGAGATTGGTTAGGGTTGGGATTACTTTCCTTGGAACAAAGACGATTGGACAATGACTTGATTTAAGTGTACGAAATTATGAGGGTAAGATATAGAATGGACAGGGTTAAAACTTTTCCCTCGCTGGAGAAATCCAGAACCAAGGGACATGGGGGAACATGAAACATTGTTGTTGTCCAGATTCACTATCTTATTTGCTGGCAGAGCCAGAGACCTTAAACTCTGTTAAAAGTGTCTGGATCTATAGATTATTATCTGAATGGCTTTATACTAAGAGAGGGGTGTGTGCAATGAGACTTGGGTGTCCTCATACACCAGTCACTAAACGTAAGTATGCAGGTGCAACAGGCAGTAAAGAAGGCAAATGGAATGTGAACCTTCATAGCGAAAAGTTTCGAATGCAGGAGCAGGAATATCTTCCTGCAATTAGACAGGGTCCTGGTGAGGCCATACCTGGAGTACTGTGTGCAGCTTTTTTCTCATTATGTGAGGAAGGATTTTCTCGCTTTGGGGGGGGGGGGGGGGGCGGAGGGTGCAGAGAAGGTTTACCAGACAGATGACTGGGATGACAGGTTTGACGAATGAGGAGAAATTGAGACTGTTAAGATTGTATTTGCTGGAGTTCAGAAGAATGAATCAGAGGAAGAAGGTAGGGTGGAATTTCATAGAAACCTATTAAATTCTAACAGGGTCAGACAAGGTAGATTCAGAAAGAATGGTGGGGGAGTTCAGAAGTAGACTGATGATAAGGAGTAGACAGTTTGGAAGAGGGATAAGGAGAAATTTCTTCACCCAGAGAATGGACAGCCCAAAGAAGTGGTTGAGGCCAAAATATTGAATGTTTTCAAGAAGCAGTTCGGTATGGAACTTGGAGCGGAGAGGGCCAAATGTTATGGTGGGGAAGGGAGGATCGGGGTGAAGTGGATGACCAAGTGGATGAAGTGGATGAGGGTTTGAAGTTGGATAAGTCCCCTGGGCCGGACGGGATTTACCCTCGGATTCTCTGGGAGGCAAGAGAGGAGATTGCAGAGCCTCTGGCTCTGATCTTCAGGTCCTCGTTGGTTACGGGTGTGGTTCCGGAGGACTGGAGGATAGCGAATGTGGTCCCATTGTTTAAGAAGGGGAAGAGAGACCTTCCAGGGAATTACAGGCCAGTGAGTCTTAATTCTGTTGTGGGCAAGGTATTGGAGAGAATTATTAGGGATAGGATTTATAGTTATTTAGAGAGAAATGAATTGATTGGGGATAGTCAGCATGGTTTCGTGAAGGGTAGGTCATGCCTTACTAACCTCATTGGGTTTTTTGAGAAAGTGACCAGAGAGGTGGATGGGGGTAAGGCGGTTGATGTAGTATATATGGACTTTAGTAAGGCTTTTGATAAGGTGGCCCATGGAAGACTTCTACAGAAAATGCAGATGTGTGGAATAGAGGGTGATTTAGCTATTGGATTAGAAATTGGCTGGCAGATAGAAGACAGAGGGTGGTGGTTGATGGGAGATATTCATCGTGGAGTTCGGTGACGAGTGGTGTGCATCAGGGGTCTGTTTTGGGGCCCCTGCTGTTTGTAATTTTTATAAATGATCTGGATGAGGGTATTGAGGGATGGATCAGTAAATTTGCAGATGATACTAAAGGTGGTGGTGTGGTAGATAGTGAAGAGGGGTGGTTTAGTTTACAGAGTGACTTGGACAAGTTGCAGAGCTGGGCCGAGAGGTGGCAAATGGAGTTTAATGTGGAAAAGTGTGAGGTAATGCACTTTGGCAGGCACAATAAATGTGTAGAGTATAGGGCTACTGGTAGGGCTCTTAATAGTGTTGAGGAACAGAAGGATCTTGGTGTATGTGTCAATAGATCCCTGAAAGTAGGCAGTCAAGTGGATAAAGTTGTTAAGAAGGCTTATGGAGTCTTAGCTTTTATTGGTAGGGGGATTGAATTTAGGAGCCGCAGCATCATGTTGCAGCTGTACAAAACTCTAGTGCGGCCGCAATTGGAGTATTGTGTGCAGTTCTGGTCGCCACATTATAAGAAAGATGGGGAGGCATTGGAGAGGGTACAGAGGAGGTTTACTAGGATGATGCCTGGTATGGAGGGCAGGTCCTATGAAGAGAGGTTGAAGGATTTGAGGTTGTTTTCGTTAGAAAGGAGGCGGCTAAGGGGGGATCTTATTGAAACATATAAGATAATTAGAGGTTTGGATAGGGTGGACAGTGATAGCCTTTTTCCTAGGATGGAAGAAGCTAGCACGAGGGGACACAACTTTAAATTAAGGGGTATGAGTTATAGGACGGATATCAGAGGTAGGTTCTTTACTCAAAGAGTGAGTAGGGAGTGGAATGCCCTGCCTGCAGCTGTTGTAGATGCGCCAAGTTTGGTGGCGCTTAAGAGGTTAGTTGATAAGTATATGGATGAGAAGGGAATGGTTTAGTTAGGAGGGGCATTGCTTTTTATTTTTGGTCGGCACAACATCGAAGGCCGAAGGGCCTGTTCTGTGCTGTATTGTTCTATGTTCTATGTTAACCATGAAAAGAATGAATGGGGGAGCAGGCTGGAAGGGCCGAATGACCTCGTCCTACTTCTAGTTTCGAATGTTTGTACGGGCTAGGTGCAAAAATCTGAGATTACAGTGTGTACTTGGGTATCCATGGGCCAGCATGAGCAAAATTGGCTGAATACCCACTTGAAGCTTAATGGAACCAAAACTACAATGTGTGTTATATGTAGACCACGCAGCAGTATCCCACAAGTGCTAGATGGGGTAAATGCTGAAATTAGACAACTGTGTAATCAAATCAGAGTGAGCATGGATGGATATTAATCCGAATGTAGTCTGGAGAAGACAGACAAGTACCTGTCAGGAAGATTTTATGGAGTAAGTGCGGAATCGCCTCTTATGGCAGCATGTCAAGGATGCAACAAGGGATCAAACATTACTGGATCTAATACTGAGCAATGAAACTGCTATAATTCCTGACCTAGATGTTTGAGAGCACTTAGAACATAGAACATAGAACACTACAGCACAGAACAGGCCCTTCGGCCTTCGATGTTGTGCCGACCAAAATAAAAAGCAATGCCCCTCCAAACTAAACCATTCCCTTCTCTTCCAGATACTTATCAATTAACCTCTTAAACGCCACCAAACTTGGCGCATCTACAACAGCTGCAGGCAGGGCATTCCACTCCCTAATCACTCTTTGAGTAAAGAAACTCCCTCTGATATCCGTCCTATAACTCATACCCCTTAATTTAAAGCTGTGTCCCCTCGTGCTAGCTTTCTCAATCCTAGGAAAAAGGCTATCACTGTCCACCCTATCTAAACCTCTAATCATCTTATATGCTTCAATAAGATCCCCTCTTAGCCGCCTCCTTTCTAACGAAAACAACCTCAAATCCTTCAACCTCTCTTCGTAGGACCTGCCCTCCATACCAGGCAACATCCTGGTATGTTGTCAACTTGTCAACCTTTGATCATCCAATGTCAGTGCCATCCCTTCACCCGACGGTGCAAAGCCAGCAAAGAAAGACAAAAACATCTGAGAAACAAAGAATCTGAAGGAGAATAAGTAACACACACATTCCATTCCCCAATCCAACCTTCCCGGCTAAACCTCCGTTTCCCTACAGCTCAAACATTCCTCCCCTATGCAAAAAAGAAACCCTCAACAAAACAGTAAAATCCTCCAGGCCACACCCTCCCTTCTCTCTCTCTCCCATACACCTGAGGATCAGAATACATTCCTCATCACACAGTCCAGTAAGACTCGACAATAAAGAAATAGAGAGAAAGAAATGAGCCCAGCTGGTAAGCATCGCAGCCAAGACAATGAGGACAAGGAACTATACAGGATGGAGGGAACTGGATGACTTCCAAATGGAAAAAAAGGAAGAGAAAGGGAGACACATCCCCCTCCTTACCAACCCCTCAATCGAGGACAGATCCATCCCACTCACAACATCCCAAAGCCAACAAGACAAAAAGAAGAATGCTGACGAAGAAGGGAAAGAAAGAGTCCAACGCAAAACAAACAATTATCCCACTAATCACCGAGTGAACAGCCTCATAATGGGAAGTCAACTCCTCCTCAACTAGCACAGATAGAGGAAGTTCTTCCAATCCCCTAGAGCCCAACGTGAACCAACCCTGACATATAATCCCCTCCTCTCAATCTGCCCCTTACGAAACTACATGTACCTATTTTCCCTTAGAGTATGTGGATTAGTCATGGTAAATGTGTGAGGCTAACGGGGAGATGGTAGAGGGGAGGACTTGGGTGGGATGCAGACTCGGTGGGCCAGATGTCTTTTTTTTCTGAACTGTAGGAATTTATAGTTCTATGTCTGAGAAATGTCAAAGACATTTGAGTGCTTATTTATTTTAAATAGACTGTTTTCTAATAACCCCTTTGGAGAAATGATCTGTTTTAGCACTTCCCCTTCAGTTTTACTAGTGATAACCTTCAGCTCATCTGTGCCTTCCATGAATGCATGGAAACACCAAACAGTTCATGTGTTTCAGCTGAAGAACATTTAATATGTAACTATTTATTGACAACCATTCTGTTGTGTGTTCTTGCGTACAAAATGATTTCAGCCTCACTATTTTGTTCCTGGTGTTGACTTATTTGTGTTTAGAGATCTGTTGGAAAATGAATAAATCACATCTCCAATGACGAGGAGATTGCGGAAATTGATATTCTCAGTGTCTCACTAAAGTTCCTGATATAGGACTCAATTGTGTGCTTGTTTGTGAACATGATGGCGAAAATGACCCTGGATATATTGCCAACAGGAGATAATTACACCCGTAATTCTCAAACTTCTTATTCCTATTGATGCAAAGGATTGAAACATCTGCCACTCTCCAGAAAAGAAGCAATGTACCTCGTTAACCCTTACATTCACCATTTCCATGGTAAGCATCCTAAATATTTTCTACTGTGTATAGGTTGTGCAATCTCGGAAATACGATGAATCAGAATAAGCTATATCATAAGGCCAGACCTTACGTGATATGAACAGTGATATTGTCCAGTGGACATGGACTGCAGTGATTCAAGATAGCAGCTCATCACCACATTGTCAGGGGCAATTAGAGAAGGGCAACAGATGTCACTGCTGCCCACATCCTATAAATGATTAAAAATTATGCAGTAACAACAGAGACAGAACCTAATTTAATATAGACAGATGTGCTAGCACAATGATGGGAGAGTCATGTAAATCAATGTGTGAGATCTCTAGACTAAGAGAGACAGACTGTGATATATTGAAATAAACAGTTTTTGTGCGTGTGATAATTCTAGAAAAAGTACTTTGTCCAATAATAACCGGCAAGTATCAAATGAAGCAATATCAGATACAGATTCTAATTCACAACGGATTAGGTAATTGTTTCCAAAACCAATCATAGAGGATTAGAATATTATAATTTGAATGATTGGCTCCAGTGTATCACTGACAGAGACAACTGGGCCTGGAATCAGACTGGGACCTGATATAAAGACGACTGCTCGGGTCTTGACGCAGGTTTCTTTGTCATGACGAGTGATGCAGGGATTTGTGTGCCAAACACGGATTGGAAGCCCTATGATAACGGCAGGAGTGGCAGACTCCACCTGAATAAGAGCTGTTATCCCAAAGAATGGGGTGGTTGTGGGGAGGGGGAGGTGTCAATCATGGCGAACTCCATAAAGTTTTGTTATCTGAAATAACAAAAGCGAATCTATCAGAGGAACAGAAAATAATCTGTTCCTTCCCATTCTTACTGGCAATTCCACATTTATAGACAGAATTAGGACCTAATATGAGATACTCCATCGGATGAAAAAAAAAACAGTGCAACAGATGTTTAAGGCAACTGCGTTTTTCCTAGGCAACTTCGATCCAATGCTCATCTGTTCAAAGTGATGGCTTGTAAATAGAATTGAATTTCGGAATGGTTCCTGCCAATTACACACACACACACACACACACACACACACACAATTGTTGTCAAAAGATATAAGAAAAGATGATAGCTGTAAAAATATTGTATTTATTCAGTCTTAATGAATGATAGGGAGACACACAAAGTGAATGCTAGGACAGTTATATAAACAAACCATCAAAATGCTCCCATTCCCAAATTTTAGCCTCATGAAGGACTTATCTAATTTATTTTCCAAAGTTTCTGTGAAATCAGCTCGATTAGCCTTTCAAGCTGTTCATTCTAATTCATAACAACACTTGTGTAAAATAAACAGTCCCGTTTCTGTCTCTCTGCTCAATAAAATAAACCTGTGCCCACGGGTTGCTGACCGTCTTCCCAATTGAAATATTCTCTCTTTATTTAACCCACTCGCAACTTCGCGATTTTAAATATTAATAAAAGTGTTCAAAAACTGACAAGGAGTGGAGAACGACACCGAGAGTTCGGAGAAAGAAAAAATGGAGTGCTGAAAGATAAATGCTTGGGAACAAAAAATAAATAGCAGATGGAGAGAAAATGATCAAACAATGAAAGATAATAACTATCATTCTCTTTCTTCACAGAACCCGGGGTAACTCAGTGACCCATCCAGTTATGTCCGGGAATGGAAACTCTGAACAGATCACACCAGACTCATTTGTAAATGTCATCGCAATGTGATCTGTGTGACTCTGCCCTGACTCTGTGGACAGATATAGGCCGCACTGACAGATGTTCTCACCAGATTGTGGTCTCTGGATTTATTTTCTGCTCAGAAGTGAGATGTGCGGTTTGGAACTGGCAGCATGAAACAGGAAGTTGTGTTACCTGAGAATGAAACAACCGGGGCCAGTTTGATGTTATCACCGAGAACAGTCTTCCTGCCTGTGAGGGTGAACTCACTCTGAAAGCATCAAGAACAGTCACACAAATTGCTGCCGGTCTCAGCATTACATTCACCACCACTCCCATTTTAATGTATCAAGAAAATTATCATTTGGGATTTACATATATTGATTGAAGAGAAGATAGACTGAAGATTATCACTAATAGAAAAGAGGGAAAATTAAAGCCATTTTTTTCCCTTCGGAGGTGTTCTAAAGTAGAAACTTTCAGTGTTTTATATGTTGTGTGACAGAAATCGAGGAGAGAGATTAAGTGAGTGAACTGGCCTGTTTCCGACACTGAAGTTTCCTCTGATGAGACTTTTTGCTTCATCTTTTCAGTCACAAGGCGCCTTAAACAACAAAAAAAAAAACCCTGCCCCCCCTCCCCGCAACTAGTAGCCAGATCGGCTTCTGTGCATTTGTATAAGTGAATTAATGGAGACTGACAGAGCAGCAGAAGTTTTGTAATTTAGTTGCAGTCTGAAACAGAGAGAGGAGAGAAGTTCAGTGAGTCATCTGAAAGCTGCGCTGCTTTGGCAGCGGAATGGCCAGCTGTACATCACATTCAGGAGCGTCCAGGACAATTCATTAACTTTGGATATTGACTGAGACATGGAAGGTATAACTAAGTACTGAATAAATTACCCACTGCATGTTCAAACGTAACAGTAGTTATTTACACAGTGGTTAGCACTGGTACCTCACACAGTTACTGACACAGGTTCCATTTCGGCCGTGAGTAACTGTCTGTGTGATGTGTGCAAATTCACCCCGTGTGTGCGTGGGTTTCCTCCATGTTTACCACTTTCCCCCTACAGTTCAAAGATGTAGAGGTTAATTGGAGTGGCCACGCTGAATTGCCTCTAATGCAACGTGGCATAAGTTTGATCTGTTCCTCAATCCCCTTTAAACAAGAACATGTTACAAGATTCATCGCAAGTTTTCAAGAAAATATTCCACACAATATGAGAGCAATTAGGTACGCGACACATTAGTTAGTAACAATAACGAATGAACTCCTTTCATCCACATAATTACATAAATTTTTAAGTTAATATACATCTATTCTTCTCACTCACTCTTTCTTTCATTCCATCTATCAGGCGCATTTTATAGAAAAGCAATTATTGAAATAGTCTCTGCTTTATTTTGAGGACTCAGTGTGATACAATGTAACGCACGGATGCGTTCATAGAGCCGAGCACAATAATATCCGAGATACAATTTCATATAACGTAAGTGGACTCTTGACTAAGCAACAACAGCTCAGAAATGATGATTTGCAGTATTTATCACGGCATGTGTTCATGTGTTCATAAATGAAGTGGCGCATAATTTAGTGTAAACAGATTCAAGGTTTATTGCAATAATGTAAATTCAAATGAAATAAATGCAGTATATAAAGAGACATAGCCGAGTGCATGACTGTACAAGATTGCACCAAATGTGTTATTGTACTGAATATTGTCAAATACAGTAATAACTGAGATCGGATTAATTGTAGCCCTTATAGAAACAAGGTTCAGCGCATTAATAAATTAAACTTCAATTGTGTGATATACACGGATAGTGTTGAAAGAAAGGAAAACAAGAGACATGGCCTCGTACATTACTGAGACAACTCCTGTGTAAGATGAAGTATTAACATGGTAAAATGCAGTAATAACTAAAAGAGGTACAGTGTGATAAATCTGAAGTCAGTGTTTAGTAAAATATACACATATACATTGCCCCATTCTGGAAACAAATAAAAACAATGGTCAAACATTTCTTCCACAGAACCATAGCCTAATTCAATAGTAATGATATATGATCTAATGTTATGAATCAGAGAGGATGAACTGCGATGTTGACTGAGAAAGGAGAAAGAAAGAGAGAGAGAAAAAGGGAGAATTGAATAAGTGCAAGAATAACACTCCAGATAGTGTCTACTGTCATATAATTAAATATAGGATCTGGTACAGAATAAATACAAGTATGGACTGGTGTAATGTAATCAGAGGGATGGTTCAGTTCATCCACAATTAATAAAACAGTGTCTTCTGTATACTGATCCACTTGCCAGTGGATAATATGTTTTTCTTAATGACTAACACATTCCTGTTCATAGCTTTGAAATGTTGTACCAAATCTCCCGTAAACTGCTAAGTTCCAAGGAGAAAAAAAAACTCAGTGTTCAGTTGTTCTGATAGTGCAGTTCATGCAGGATTAACATCAAGCTCTGTAAGATCTTCTGCCTCAAGTGTGCCTCGATGACATTGTAGGAATTGGTAGAATTTTAAAATGATTCACATTAATCATTGCCATCGTGTCAGAATAAGAATCAAGGCTAGGAGAAGACTTGTTTCTGACAATTAAATGCACCAGTGTAATATTGGACACAGATCTCAGAATTTAGATGTACTGCACTAAATGTCATAATGGCAAAACTCAAAGTGTGGGCAATTAACAGCTTTTTCTCCATGGAATCAACATCAGTTTCGAATCAAATGGTAATGTGTTCAATCAACGCAACAGATGATTGACTTTATGATTCAACATGTGAACCAATGCTGAATGTTCAGTTATTCCATTATTAGATATGATGATATTTCAGTCTAAGGAGCAATACAGAAACATTATCATTATCAAGATAGTATTCCAGAAGCTTGAAGTAATGTTCTGGAACCAGGAGTTCAAATTCTCTAAATGTCTGCGTGGGTTTTCTTGTGTTGCTCCCGTTTCCGCCCACAGTCCAATGACCTCTTAAGAGTATAGAAACGCATAGGGACCTGGGGGTGCAGGTGAACAAGTCTCTGAAGGTGGCAGAGCAGGTGGAGAAGGTTGTGAAGAAAGCATATAGTATGTTAACCTTTATAGGAAGAGATATAGAGTGCAAGAGCTGGCCTATAATGTTGCAGTTGTATAAAACGTTGGTTAGACCTCATTTGGAATACTGCGTCCAGTTCTGGTCGCCCTACTACTGGAAGGACGTGGAGACTCTGGAGAGGGTGCAAAGGAGGTTTACCAGGATGCTGCCTGGTATGGAAGGTCTGAGTTACGAGGAGAGGTGAGGCAAATTGGGAGTCTTTTCCTTAGAAAGACGTAGACTTAGAGACGATCTAATAGAGGTGTACAAGATTATGAGGGGTATAGATAGAGTAAACAGGGTTAAGCTTTTTCCTAGGATGGACTCGAATAGCACCAGGGGTCACGGGCTTAGGGTGAGGGGGATTAGGTATAATTTGGATGCTACAGGGAGTTTTTTCACACAGAGGATGGTGGGGGTATGGAATGCGCTGCCAAGTTAAGTGGTGGAGGCAGGTACTCTGGAGTTATTTAAGAAATACTTAGATGGGCACATGAACAGAATGGGAATGGAGGGGTATAGAAAACTGATTTAAAATAGGGATCATGAGCCTTGGGAGTCCCTGGGAAGTCTGTAAATAGATGATGATATTGATGTACTTGTTTTTATCCTACAGGTGCTTTGGTCCACCTTGTTGTCTAACAAGGGGCATACACGTGATGGGTCGTGAGTGGGCTGCTCTTGGATTTTTTTTCAAGAGTATCCTAGTGCTTCACATCGCTAGCGTACGCTTGACCTGGACCATTTTATGGGCAACACAACAGCTCAGTGACTATCGCTGTGCTGTGCAGATACATGGATTTGGGTCTGTGTCTGTGGGAGTTTGCGCAATCCTCCCGTGCTTGCGTGGGTTTTCTCCGGGTGCTCCTGTTTCCTCCCACATCCCAAAAATGTGCTCTTAGGGTAATTAGCAAAACAAATTCTCCCTAAATTGTCTCAAATTTGGTTTTTAATCCATAGATCTAGAAACATAGACAGGGATTGCGGGTAGAGGTGGGAACATCGTTGGACCGAAGGGCCTGTTTCCCGTGCTGTTTTGCTCTTTGTTCTTTGATGTGCGAGTAAGATAAGCTGACCAAACTAAATTATCCTTAGTATCCCCGCATGTGTAAGTTAAATATGTGATGTAAGTAAATATACTCATAGTGTAGTTAAGAAGGGAGTTACAGGATTTTCATCCGTGGACATTGAAATATTGTGATATAGTTCCCAGTCAACTGTGGGTTTTATGCAGACCTGCAGGGTAATTGTGGTGTTACGCAGCTATTGCCCTTGTCCTTTTAAATATCAAAGTTAATGTGTTTCGAAGATGCACTGCGTTGTATGTTTCTCGATGACATTGTAGGAGTTAATGCAATTTTAAAAGGATTCACATTAATCATTGTCATCGTGTCAGAGTAAGAATCAAGGCGAGGTGAAGACTTTTTTCTGACAATTAAATGCACCAGTGTAATATTGGACACAGATCTCAGAATTTAGATGCACTGCACTAAATGTCATAATGGCAAAACTCAAAGTGTGATCAATTAACAGCATTTTCTCAGTGGAATCAACATCAATTTCGAATCATATGGTTATGTGCTCAATTCCTGCAACAGATGATTGACTTTATGATCCAACATGTGAACCAGTGCTGAATGTTCATTTATTCCATTATTAGATGTGGTGATATTTCAATCTAAGGAGTAATACAGCAACATTATATTATCAAGATAATATTCCAGAAGTTTGAAGTAATGTTCCGGCGCTAGGAGTTCAAATTCTCTAACAGTCTGCGTGGGTTTCCTTCTGTTGCTCCAGTTTCCTCCCACAGTCCAATAATGTTCGAGTAAGACTAGTTAACCAAGCTAAATTTTCCTTAGAGTCCCAGTATGTGTCGGTTAAATGTGTGGTGTAAGTAAATATATTCACAATGTAGTTAAAAAGTGAGTTACAGGATTTTATCCATGGACATTGAGACAGTGATATAGATCCCAGTCAAGTGTGGGTTTTATGCAGACCTGCAGGGCAATTGTGTTCTTATGCATGTATTTCCCTTGTCCTTTTAAATATCAAAGTTAGTATGTTTCGGGTTGCATTTGAAAGATTATGTTGCCGCTATACCAGTTATATACCGTTCACACGGCCAGAATTGTACATCTGTAATGCAGAGAGTGTCTGTTTAATGGGGTGGTGAGCATTAATTGACCCGGCTGCTTTTTACTTGGTGGTATCGAATTTGTTGTGTGTTGTCTCAGAGCCATACGACAGTAAAGTGGAGAATATTAACTCACAATGCTGACTTTTGCCCTGAATATGATGGATAGGTTTTGGGAAGTCAGGAGGTGAGTTACTTCACGCACATTTCCCAATTCCTGACCTGCTCTTGTAGCAATATTATTTACATGGTTGTCCCAGTTCACTTTTACATCAATTGTAATTCCCAAAATGATGATAGTGGAGGTTATAGCTGTAGTCATTCTATTTAATGACAAGTAGAGATGTTGGGAATCTCTCTTACTTGAAAGGTCATCGCCAACCACTTGGGCTGCGTGAATGTCACTTGGTATTTTACAGCCAAAGCTTGAACGCTTTCTAATTCTTGCTGCTTATAGGCACTGGCTGCTTCAGTACCTGAGGAGTTGTAAATGTGCTGAACAATGTGCAATCATCAGTGAACATGTCACTTCTGAGCTTGTATTGAAGTGAGAACATTAGGCCGAGGACTCTATCCTGAGGTGTTCCTTCAGCAATGCCCTGTGACTCAGATGATTGGCTTTCAATAACCACAGGTATCTTACACTGAACTTGGTGTGACTGAAGCCGGTGGAATACGTTTGCCCCCCCAAAGAACCCCATTGGCTTCAGCTTTGCTCGACTTCTTGATGCCACAACCGGTCAAGTGTTGTGTTGTCGAGTATAGACACCCTCAACTCACATCATTAAATTAGCTATTTCCACTATGTATGGACTAAGATTGAATTTTTTTCTAGAGCTGAGCACTCCTAGTGGGATCAAAACAGAGCATCACTGAACAAATTATTTTTAGTTGTAGTTGTAGCAGTATTGTTGTGATTATTATATTATTACTACTTTTTTGGATCATCCTTCATACTTCCAATTACGTTGATGGAGTGTGGAAGCATTGGGTGGTCGGTGGTCGGGTTGGATTTGTCCTGCCTTTTGCAACAGGGCATGTCTGCCAGTTTCCACAATGTTCAGTTTGGGACCGTGATGTAGCTATGCTTGAATACATTGGCTAGGGCACAGCTGGCTCAGAGCACAAATCTTTATTATCATTCTTGAAATACTGTCAGGGCACATCATCATTGCACTGTCCAACTTCAGTACAAGGTTAGGCCACAGATCAATTATGATCAGATTGCATGGCGGAGTGGGCGGAATGGTGCACACATGTTCTTGTGCTCCATGATATCATGTTGAATGAATTGACCTCCTTGGAGACTGGCATCTCTGATGCTTGGGGGATCATAGGAGGCCGAGATGCTATATCCTCTCGACCCTTCTGACTGAAGATGGTAGCAATTGTTTCAGTCTTGCTTCGTTTCCTTTTTTCTGGGATCCCCCATCAATAAGAATGAGGGCTTTATTTGAGTCTCTTGCTGTAGTTTTTTTTTAACGATCTGGAACCATTTAGGACTGCATGTGACGGAACTGCAAAGTTAGACTGTACCTGAAAAAAATACAAATCAGGGTGATTGTGTGATGCATACATTGGCACGCACTGGTGCAATATGATTTAACCAGAGTGTCATATAGTATAATATATTATAACACAGTGAGGGTCGATTATTTTATGTATGATTAGAGTGATTAGGGAGTGGAATGCCCTGCCTGCAGCTGTTGTAGATGCGCCAAGTTTGGTGGCGTTTAAGAGGTTAGTTGATAAGTATATCAACTTGTTTAATCTTAATTGTTTAATATCAGTTGTTTAAGAAGGGGAAGAGAGACCTTCCTGGGAATTATAGGCCAGTGAGTCTTACTTCTGTGGTGGGCAAGGTATTGGAGAGAATTATTAGGGATAGGATTTATAGTTATTTGGAGAGAAATGAATTGATTGGGGATAGTCAGCATGGTTTCGTGAAGGGTAGGTCATGCCTTACTAACCGCATTGAGTTTTTTGAGAAAGTGACCAGAGAGGTGGATGGGGGTAAGGCGGTTGATGTAGTATATATGGGCTTTAGTAAGGCTTTTGATAAGGTGGCCCATGGAAGACTTCTACAGAAAATGCAGATGTGTGGAATAGAGGGTGATTTAGCTAATTGGATTAGGAATTGGCTGGCAGATAGAAGACAGAGGGTGGTGGTTGATGGGAGATATTCATCGTGGAGTTCGGTGACTAGTGGTGTGCCTCAGGGGTCTGTTTTGGGGCCCCTGCTGTTTGTAATTTTTATAAATGATCTGGATGAGGGTATTGAGGGATGGATCAGTAAATTTGCAGATGACACTAAAGTTGGTGGAGTGGTAGATAGTGAAGAGGGGTGTTATAGTTTACAGAGGACTTGGACAAGTTGCAGAGCTGGGCCGAGAGGTGGCAAATGGAGTTTAATGTGGAAAAGTGTGAGGTAATGCACTTTGGCAGGAACAATAAATGTGTAGAGTATAGGGCTAATGGTAGGGCTCTTAATAGTGTTGAGGAACAGAAGGATCTTGGTGTATGTGTCAATAGATCCCTGAAAGTAGCAGTCAAGTGGATAAAGTTAAGAAGGCATATGGAGTCTTAGCTTTTATTGGTAGGGGGATTGAATTTAGGAGCCGCAGCATCATGTTGCAGCTGTACAAAACTCTAGTGCGGCCGCACTTGGAGTATTGTGTGCAGTTCTGGTCGCCACATATAAGAAAGATGTGGAGGCATTGGAGAGGGTACAGAGGAGGTTTACTAGGATGTTGCCTGGTATGGAGGGCAGGTCCTATGAAGAGAGGTTGAAGGATTTGAGGTTGTTTTCGTTAGAAAGGAGGCGGCTAAGGGGGGGATCTTATTGAAGCATATAAGATAATTAGAGGTTTGGATAGGGTGGACAGTGATAGCCTTTTTCCTAGGATGGAGAAAGCTAGCACGAGGGGACACAGCTTTAAATTAAGGGGTATGAGTGATAGGACGGATATCAGAGGTGGGTTCTTTACTCAAAGAGTGATTAGGGAGTGGAATGCCCTGCCTGCAGCTGTTGCAGATGCGCCAAGTTTGGTGGCGTTTAAGAGGTTAGTTGATAAGTATATGGATGAGAAGGGAATGGTTTAGTTAGGAGGGGCATTGCTTTTTATTTTGGTCGGCACAACATCGAAGGCCGAAGGGCCTGTTCTGTGCTGTATTGTTCTATATGGAAGAGAAGGGAATGGTTTAGTTTGGAGGGGCATTGCTTTTTATTTTGGTCGGCACAACATCGAAGGCCGAAGGGCCTGTTCTATGCTGTATTGTTCTATATTCTATATTCTATATATTTAAGTATGTATAGACACATAGTGCAGTGTAGCATTCATTCAGGTAGTGCCTACTTCATGCAATATAAACCATGAAGATTTCAACTCCATCTGTTGCAATTACTGTAAAGAAAGTCGCTGTCAGATATGACGTATGATATTAACGCATCAAGAATTCGCACCCATAAATATAATACACATCCCCACCAGTGGAAGGTGCACGAATCTAACGTGCAATGAATTCACTGAGGCGCAACGATGAGTACATGGGATTTAATGGGATTGAGAATTATAGATAGGCTCTGTAACTATGGATATGGTTGGTGCAACTTGTGGGCCGAAGGGTCTATTCGTGCTGTAGTGTTCTATGTTCTATATACGAATTATAGTTGTTGCTGAATAATGCAAGTTAAATGATGTCTTGCAGAAATCTATCTTGCGTCTCAATTATTCACAATATTCATAATAGCTTAGATAATGGCACAAAAATTCAAAAATCCAAATGATAGATCAAGATAGTTTTTTAGAACACACAATATTAAATATAGTGTATGGCCAGCAAGATTTGCAGATTCAGCTGCATAGCTTCTCAAAATGCCACGAACTGATGCAGAAAATAGTCAAGGAGGCTAACGGAATTTTGATCTTCGTGTCTAAAGGACTGGAGTGTAGGGATGTAGATGTTATGCTGCAATTGTGCAAAATCCTGGTTGGACCCCATCTAGTGTACTGTGTGCAGATATGGCCACCACAACTTTGGAAACATTTTGGCACTAGGAGGAGTTGAACACAAGTTCACAAGAATTTTAAGAAGGCATATGGAGTCTTAGCTTTTATTGGCAGGGGGATTGAATTTAGGAGCCGCAGCATCATGTTGCAACTGTACAAAACTCTAGTGCGGCCGCACTTGGAGTATTGTGTGCAGTTCTGGTCCCCCCATTATAAGAAAGATGTGGAGGCATTGGAGAGGGTACAGAGGAGGTTTTCCAGGATGTTGCCTGGTATGGAGGGCAGGTCTTATGAGGAGAGGCTGAGGGATTTGAGGTTGTTTTCGTTAGAAAGGAGGAAGCTAAGAGGGGACCTGATCGAAACATATAAGATGATTAGAGGTTTAGATAGGTTGGACAGTGATAGCCTTTTTCCTAGGATGGAGAAAGCTAGCACGAGGGGACACAACTTTAAATTAAGGGGTATGAGTTATAGGACGGATATCAGAGGTAGGTTCTTTACTCAAAGAGTGATTAGGGAATGGAATGCCCTTCCTGCAGCTGTCGTAGATGCGCCAAGTTTGGTGGCGTTTAAGAGGTTAATTGATAAGTATATGGAAGAGAAGGGAATGGTTTAGTTTTGGAGGGGCATTGCTTTTTATTTTGGTCGGCACAACATCGAAGGCCGAAGGGCCTGTTCTGTGCTGTAATGTTCTATGTTCTATGTTCTAATTATACCTTATTTTCAGGAGAAATTGGGAGTTTTGTCTTTCAAATTCGAAAAATGAGGGGTGCTCTGACAGAAATCTAGAAAATCTTTACGGGGTAGGACAGGGCGGATAAAGATTATTTTTCAAAATATTAAGGCTGTAGCATAAAAGAGCATTATTTAAAGAAAGGACAAAGCTGTTCTGGAGATTTGATCGAAAGCATTTCTACACACAGAGAGTGATGGACTTTTGGAGCTCTCTCTCTCATAGGCGATTGGGTGTTGGTTCAATTATCAGATTTATGTCTGAGATCTTCTTTTACTGAACAGGGATATCAAGGAATATGGGCCAAGGGTGGGCACATAGAGTTTGGCTCAGATCAGACCACACACAAACAGTCACTCAAGGTTGGAATCGAACCCGTTTCCCTGTGACTGTGAGGCAACAATACTAATTATATCTGTCAGTGATAGGCACAATGTTTTTTTTTATTCTTCTCTCATGTGAGTCTGATTACTATTTGTAACAGGAATATTTCACATATCAGTTCTTTTCGTTTTAACTTGTCTAATTGAAGATAATTGGATCATCGATCAATTTAACATTCAGTGGAATACCAGCCTATACACAAATACTTTATTTATTGTGACATCAGAACTTCCAAAGCAGATTCTTAAATAGAATATATTTATTTATTTAATTAAATAACATCTGGCGTAATGTATGTTAAAAAAGGTTTCTATTAATTTTGAATCAACCCATGATAGTCTGAAAATAAACCATTGTTTTGTGTTGAAACTGATCAATAAGTGACGATTTATCTGGTTTTGCTGTCATGAACATTTCATTCTAAACAGTGAAGTGTTTATGTAAATCAATAGAGAAATAGAAATCTCAGATTAGATTGTTGACTGACAAAAACGCAACAAATATTTCCCCACCGACACAGCACAGAAATAGAGACAGCCCTCATGCAAATCAATTAACGGATTCCAGAAATGATAGTTATTTCTATATTATTCATTCATCAATTATATGAAGAAAAAAATCATGACAATATCTATGCACAGAATTAGGACAAAAATCGCTCTGATCCCGAAATATAATAACACGGCAAATGGCTTCGTGGAAATTTCCTGTGTTTCATCTCTCTCTCTCTGTCTTTCTCCTGTCCAGTTCTGTTGTTTGTCCCTTCACGATAGTTCATCGTCTTCACTCCACTACCTGAATTCAATTCAATGTTGTTCAATGTATTCTCTCAGCTAGAGTTAAAAGGAATGCAATGTAAAGAATTAGAATCCACGAGGGAGATTTACTCAAAAAAAAGATATCTTGAGGATTCGAGGATCTTAGGATATTTTATACATTTTACTCTATATGTAATCTGTGTTATACCTCGTAACAAGGATTCGATGTGGCCTATCAAAAAAAAAATCCCTTATTTATCCCTGCCCTTTCGCTGTTTGACTGGAGAGTGTGGAGGAATTTTTACTCTGCATCTAAACTGACGTGCCTGCCCTTTGAATGTTTAATCCATACCTAGTCTCTGCTGTATCTGAACTAGTATATTTTATGGGACTGTCTGAAGAGTCCTTCCCTCCACTGAATACCAATTCAAACTTGTCTCCCAAATCTCTGAAGGGAAAATGCAGAAGTGGTTTTACCTAAGAGATATTTCCTGGCCTGTATGCCTTCATTGTGTTTGACCAGACTCCACATGGGGTTTTGCTCTGCTTCAAGACAGTCGAGAAGCAGAGTGAATGTTTTCCAGGAATGTTTGATTTTGATAATGAGAGGCAGATTCACTTTGTATCTAACTCATGCAATCCCTGCCTTGGGATTGCTATATTTGGCAATGCAGGGGGTATTTTACCCCATGTTACTCCTGTCCTGTGAATCTTTGATGAGGCTGTAGGCCTTTTCTCCAAATTTCATGGGGACTAAACCGGTCTCTTTATTAGACAGTAATTTTACCCCGTGTCAGCTGCTATTATATAAGGTAATGCCTTCGTTTATGTTGCACTAGACCCTATCTCTACACATATAAAACGAGATACTTCCTGTGATTATACTAATTTAGACCCTGTCCCTGTTTATATTATATATCAACATGTTTCAGTTTATATCAAACTAGATGCTGTATCCGTTCATATCAATTTAGCCTGTATCTGTTTTATTAAACTAAATGGAGTCTTATTTCTGCACTTGACCCTATCCACGTTTATATTTCATTGGACATGGTCTCTGTTTTTACTGCACTGGACAATGTCAGTACTGAAGAAAGTGTTTGCGGGGATATTATTCTCTGCATCCTCCTAAACATGGAACGCCATGAGGTCTTGGGCACCTAGAAAAGAAACAGTGCTATCTGAAATCCACTTCTGCTAACTACATTGAAAATGGATACCAAGACCTGTATATCATGCACTGTCAACACAGAACAAAGGATAAAGAAAGTTACAGCAGAGGAACAGGCTCTTCAACCCTGCACTGACCAAATACTGTCGATCCAATTTCCCCGTTTCAGAATCTTGCCAAATGCCAGTGTTTCTAATCAAATATATTATCTCTTTTTCTCGTAGAACCGCGGGGTAATGCAGGCATAGTCCAATCAGAGGCACAGTTAAGTGCAGGAATAACACTGACACAGTCTAATGAAATGGGTACAGCGTCAGGATCAAATATTACACAACCAGAAAGAACAAAGAACAAAGAACAAAACAGCACAGGAAACAGGCCTTTCGGCCCAACGAACCCGTGCCGCCACCTCGATGTTCCCACTTCTACCCGCTATCCCTGTCCATGTTTATAGATCTATGGATTAAAAACCAAATTTGAGACAATTTAGGGAGAATTTGTTTAGCTAATTACCCTAACAGCACATCTTTGGGATGTGGGAGGAAACCGGAGCCCCCGGAGAAAACTCACGCAAGCACGGGGAGAATGCACAAACTCCCACAGACACAGGCCCAAATCTATGTATCTGCACAGCACAGCGATAGTCACTGAGCTGTCGTGTTGCCCATCAGATGGTCCAGGTCAAGCATACACTAACGATGTGAAGCAGTAGGATACTCTCAAAAGGTCCAAGAGCAGTCCTCTCACAACCCATCGCGTGCATGCCCCTCGTTAGACAACAAGGTGGACCAAAGCACCTGTAGGATAAAAACAAGTACATCAATATCATCATCTATTTACAGACTTCCCAGGGACTCCCAAAGCTCATGATCCCTATTTTAAATCAGTTTTTTTATACCCCTCCATTCCCATTCTGTTCATGTGCCCATCTAAGTATTTCTTAAATAACTCCAGAGTACCTGCCCCCACCACTTTACTTGGCAGTGCATTCCATACCCCCACCACCCTCTGTGCGAAAAAACTCCCTTAGCATCCAAATTGTACCTTACCCCACTCACCCTAAGCCCGTGACCCCTCGTGCTATTCGAGTCCATCCTAGGAAAAAGCTTAGCCCTGTTTACTCTATCTATCCCCTTCAAAATCCTGTACACTGTACCTAGTGCAATATAAACTGACAGTATTAACAGGGGCGGACTCTATTTTAACATAATTGGGGCTCTAGTCAAACAAAATTGAAGTGGCTTAGCCCCGAGTGTCACGTGGGGACGGTGAAAGGTCAAAGCTGATATTTTCAGTAACACCCACATACCATGCAAGAAATATTTCAAATATTTATGACGATGTCAGGAGAACTGAGACTGTGCCTTGTGCAGTTTTACTGGATATAATGGTTGGAAGATATAAAATGAAACAGAGCCCAGTAATGAATGATACTGGACCTAGACTTCTTTAGACTGAGACAGAGAGAAGTTCATTAGTAATAATTACTAATACAGGACAGAAAGAGATATAAACTGAGACAAAGCCCAGTGTATTTGCAATGACAACTAATACAGGACAAAAACAGATATAACTGAGACAAAGCCAAGTGTATTTGCAATGATTACTGGTATAGAACCTAGACTGATGTATACCTCTTGGACCATTTGAGAGTATCCTACTGCTTCACATCGTTATTCAG
The DNA here is from genome assembly GCA_024679065.1 of Sphyrna mokarran. Classification (NCBI taxonomy): domain Eukaryota; kingdom Metazoa; phylum Chordata; class Chondrichthyes; order Carcharhiniformes; family Carcharhinidae; genus Sphyrna; species Sphyrna mokarran. The sequence goes on from JAGIQG010000040.1 coordinate 8,870,812, forward strand.
TTTATTTGTAATAATTACTGATATAGGACCTAAACTGATACACACTGAGATACAGACAATGCAGCAATTTAAAGGTATTGCAAAATGCACTGATAACTGAAAAGTGGCACAGTCTTAAATAGACAAATACACGAACTGATATAGCGTTAATGTAAACAGGATTTAGTTTATCAAAATGTAATGAACTATTAGCATAATAACTGTCACATCTATAATGTATGAAGGCAGTTGGCCCAATTTAGTTTACAGTGGGAAATGTTCTGAGGCAGTAATAATTGAGACAACGCCTCTTGTCAAATAAGTAGATATATGGTCAGTGCAGCTATAATTTAGAAATTATAAAACAAGCAGGGCCTGTGCCTCATATATAAACATGCAATATTGAGCCGAGTATGAGAAAAACTTAGATATGACCTCCAAATGTGATCCAAGCACAGTATGATGTAATACAGACAGAGTCAGAGGAGAGTTTAATATAGGCAGCCATTGAAACCATAATTATTTTATTCCCACAATAAGAACACATTTTAAATCGTAATGATTCTAATCAGATATTTTCTTTAATGCCCTGTTCATTGTGTGAGTAAATAGTATTGGAAAACAATAAACTGACCAGATGCTGTTTCATTTATATAACTTTCGAGTAAACGCCATTCCAATAATTAAAACCTGTTTGTGAACAATTTTACAAAGTGCGAAAGAGAGAGATGTTGATGGTCACAATCTCCCAATCTAATGAGATCAGTGTAATGGCAAATTATTTTTTAAAAATTCATAAAACTGCCTTGAACAACGGGGACTGCTGAAATATAATGAAACTTTTACACCTCATTTAAGCGACAGCGTTTCTTATACGTGATTAGCACTGTATTATTTTACAGTGAATTCGATTATTTAACAAACTCTATCATAGTCGCCAATGAGTGGATAATTGATCAGTTCATAACCTGGTTGAATTGAAGGTAAAACACTTATTCTTGTGATCATGTTTAATGTGCCAAAAAGCCCTGATATCCTGTGTTCCCAATATCAGTGAATGTTACACAGCCGGTGGCCAATATAATGAGCTGTAATGCGTTAGATGCTGAAGGAGAACATTACTGATCGCCTTGTGCGTTCCAATTCATTACATTCTCTGTCAATTTCGCAGTCAATTTCATGTTTCTCTGTCAGCTCACTATTTAATTGTCAAACAGTCTTGCTTGTTTCACTCTTAATTTACACAGAGCTGTCTTACGCTCAGAGACGTTTCGAGAAATGTCAGCAGACACTATATAATGCGAAGAAATTCGTGTTATCTTCAAACCCAAAATGTACAATGATAGCCATCCACACTGTAAGTAGAATGTCTTTGTTCATCCGCCACATTTAGTTACAGAAATCGATAACAATTCCTCTTATCATAGAATCCGTACAGTGCAGAAAGAGATCATTTGACCCATCGAGCCTGCAGCGATAGCAATCCCACGCAGGTCCTAAGCTATCCCAGTAACCCCACATAACTGCTAAGTCTCCTGACATTAAGGGACAATTTGTCATGGCCAATCAACCTAATCACCAAATGTTTGGACTGATAAATTATGCTTCATTATTGTTATGTGATAGAATTATTGCAAAATAGACTGACGGTCCATTTAGTTTCTGAAAGTGTAATTCCAACATTTTTAGATTTGATTTCTGCTTACGGGAGTGATAAGAAAAAAACCATATTTACAATGCAGTTAGTCTTTTTAAAATAAAGAAATGACAAATTGAAATATCATGATGAGAAATAGTGGAGACATTACAATGAATTGATTCAGCCAAACAAACATCTCGATAAAGATAAAATGTCAATTTTGATATTAACCTATTGTAAATCTCGGAGTCCATTCTGTTGGGGGTGTGGAAGGTGGGATGTGGATCCAGGCGCCGCCTCCAGCAGGGAATCAACAGGCGGCGCCTGGAAAGCCGCCCCCTTCTGCCGGGAATTTAAATGCCGCTCACGGGGACCGGAATCCAATAGTCCGGGAGCTGGTTTGTTCACTGAGTTCCTGACACAACCATTTCCCCCAAATCACCAGAAAAATGAGGTTTCTCTTAGTTTGTTGTTGACTTTCTTATCGGGTGAGTAATATTTTATTGTCTCAATCTCTCACTGTCACTGTCTCCCTGTTCGTCTATCGCTGAAATGTTTCAGAAACAGCAATCATTTCATCAGGATTAATCCTCCGGCTTTTTGATATATTTTTTACAGGTGTCCAGTCGGAGATTGTATTGACCCAGCCAGAGGCAGAGACCGCGCGTCCCGGAGAATCCCTGAAGCTGACCTGTAAAACCAGCGGCTTCGATCTTGGCAGCGCTTACATGAACTGGATCCGGCAGGTTCCCGGACAGGACCTGGAGTGGCTGCTGCAGTACTATAGTTCATCCAGCAACGGCTACGCCCCTGCAATTAAGGATCGATTTACTGCGTCCAAAGACACTTCAAACAACATCTTCTCTTTGGAGATGACGAGCCTGAAGACCGAAGACACCGCCATCTATTACTGTGCAAGACACCACAGCGAGAGGATCCAGGGCTGGACCCGAACAAGAACAACTCGAGAGGGAATTCAGCAACTTCCAACATAACCTGAAGGTAAATATCTGTTTTAAATGTAATATTAACGACAGTGGTCAGAACCAAACCATAATTTTTTTTTTAAATACGCAGAAAGCATTTAACTGTACAATTCAACAAACTTACCGATATTAATGGGAAGAGCTTTTCCCTGAGTTGAGATTTATTGTAGTTTCATCAAGTACAGCGCTGGATACATTAACCCTTTTAACTTTTCTGTTACATTGTGTTATACGAATAGTTGCCTACATTTTAAATTAGAACAAAACTAATGGTCCATTTGAAATGAATATTGAGCGACAGTACTGAACAGAGTGAGTGCAGTTTTTGTCCGGGCCTGTGTCACTGTGATACCACACTGAAGGAATCACAATGCTTAGCAAAGCCACATCCTCATACAAAAACCTCAGAACGATTTTGCTTAAATTTATGATCAATGCCATTGCCGAAAGCCAAACTAACGAGAGTTCAACAAAATAATAGGTAGAAGCAGCGTTGTGTTTTTAAGATATAAAATACTTCAACTTTATTGTTATTGATTTACATGCTGAATGTGCACAGAGTGTAAAAGTTTCTAACCCCCTTTATCAATACAATGACTGTTAAAAAGAAATGAAATATCTCACTGACCTAGTCTTAATGAGGTGGAAACAGGCTTTTGAAATACCAGTGAAATTAATTATCTGCATTTTACAGTTAACAGTCTGCCTCAGTATTTGTCATGCTGTGTCTCACTGTAATAACAGGATGGCACAACAGTTACTGTCAATACAAAAATCCCTCAGCACTGACTGACTGAAGCTGGATCAGTGTCACTTTTAAATTCCAAGTAGAATCACAGTACAGTATTAGTTATGTCCAGCACTGACCGCATGACAAGAATGAAAATGGAAAATCTTGATAATTACTCAATTAGCAGTTGGTGTTTTCAACACGTTCATGTGTTATTCTGTGAAATATAAAACATTAGTGTCATTCATGAATGCAAATGGTGTCCAGGAATAGAATTATAATTTAATGAACATTAATTGACTTTGCTTTTCTTTTGGTTTGTGGATATTTAAAAGAATGATGGTTTTGTATCTATTTTTTTCAGGGATGGTTATTGTATGATACAGCCCAGGGAATGTGAGACTGTGACTACTACGACTACTGGGGGCAAGGCACCATGGTGACGGTGACTACAGGTAAGAAACGTGCACTTATTGAGTTTATATGCGCCTTTGCTTTATATATTTGTCCATACTAATAATCCATTTAGTAACATAAATATGGGTTTGGTGGATTTTTGATTGAGAATTTTTCAATGTTTCTTGTGATTCTGCCTCAAAGAGGTTTTAGAATTCCGCTGTTTCTTGACAATAGGTGCTGCTGAGGGATTCAATTCCAAGTTGATGTGATTTTGTGTTTATCTGTTGAGGTTATTGTGTGGCTGGGTTACCTTAAAAGCCGAACGTCAGTTAAACAATTCAGCGTTTCGACAATGTTTAATCTTGGTGACACCTAGTGGCTGCGAGTTGTACTATCTATACACAAATGTTTGAAATCTAACACAATATTTTTTAAAACGTCCTAAAGTTTCTAAATTTATCTAGTGAAAATGTTCCACTCACACAATGCTGGTGCTGCTATCCAGTATTTTCTGGTTATTGTAAACATTAATTACTTTGGTGATCGACGAATTGGCTGGAATTTATATGAAGCATTTCTGTCAATGTTACTTTTGATTCTTTTGGAAGTGTTTGTAGAATTGTGCTGCTTCTGCATGAAATGGTGTTCAGTATTTCAGTGATGCGTTTTATTTTTCTGGTGAGGAGATTATGTATTTGGGTGACTTTAAATATGTAAAATTTGTGAATTAATTTGTTTCTGCATTGTTCGAACTTAGTGAGGCTGAGCCGTTACACGTTTTGTGATTGAACACGAACATTCTGTGGTTTGCAACTGCAGACAGAAATAAAGCAGGCTTTATTGTATGTGTATTTTTAAATTTTTTAGTGATAACGCCTTACGCCACTCGTTCAGAACATTGTTTGTCACTTCATTCACGATTTGAGGTACCTGCAATGTTTAATCTCGGTGGCATTTGATGGCTGGAACTTTTACCATCCAAATGTTTAAATATGTTTGAAATATGACCCAATAGGAATAAAATGTAATAAAGTTTCAATTTGTTGGGTATATTCCACCTCCTCGCAGTGTCATTGCGATTATTCCAGATTTTTGTTTAGTTTAATAATTGGTTTAGAGCTGGTTTGCTAGATTCGATATTGAGATTTTTTGCAATGTTACATTTGATTCTGTTGAATGGATAATTGAGCTGCTTATCCGTGAAACTGATTCATTCCCTCATTGATGTATTTTGTTATGTTTCTGCTGAGGAGATTACGTGGTGCAGTCACTGACTATGTTTAAAATTTGTGAAATGGTTTGGCTTTGTGGCATTATTTCTGCGTTGTTTAAATAGTGTTTTAACGGTGCCGTTGAAAGCTTAAATGTTTTCTGGTTGAACACAAACAATCTTTGAATTTGAAAATCTTTGTAGGGAGAAAACAAGCATGTTTGAAAAAAAAAACTAAAACATATCGCAGCATTTTTATAAATTTTAACTAACACTCGCAAATTCAAGTAAATCATGACTTCCAACGCTCATTCGAACAGTAAGTCTTTGCTGCAATCACAAACTTCTCAGGAACAAGTTTTATATTAAAAATATTATAAATCAAACTATTATTAATCAGTAATATAACTCCAGATTCACCTAAGATTATTTTATGTTAATAATTTTACAACAATTCCTTTTAAATGTTTTGTTGTGCTTTTCGCACAATTAACATGAGAGGAAAATTTTCAAAACTAAAAATATTTTGTGACAATTTCAGAAGCTATTTCAATGACAACATGATGTTTTCACAGCCGCGCTGAGTTGAATAAGATACTTTACATTAATCGTTACATCCCAGATTAAATTTGCATTCACTAGAATACGAGTTTTGCAGAATAAGACGTTACTTTTTAGCAATTTTTTGGCAGTTGCAACCAGGTTATTCCTTCCAAGTATTCTTTCCTCGTTTAAATTAGATATCGAGATAATTAATTACTAATTTCATCTCAAAATTTGTGAAATGGTTTGGCGCTTTTCAATTGTTTTTGCATTGTTTCAACTCAGTGATACTGAGCGTTTCTGCCTAACTGGAAATAAAAATGCGTTTGAATATTCTTGTAGGGTTAAAACGAAAAAGATTTCGGGGAAAAAATAAAATAAAATATATGTTAGGGCATTTTATTCATGTTAACTGATGCTGACATATTAAAATACATCATAAATTACAATTCACTGTATCTTTGTTAGGGACATTACACTAACTATCCTGAATCTCTTATATTTTATGTATTCATTTTCTGAAAAGAAAAGATTTTTGCCCAGTTTTCGGGATTTGAATCAGACAGGGAGAAATAGTTAAAAGCAAAGTTAGTTTTAAAATGAACATCAGATTAATTTATTTTTTTTAATTTTTTTTGTTTTTGCAATTTGACCTTTGATCAATTAGAATGGAACAGTTTGGCAGAGTGAACAGAGTTTTCTGATAGATGGAATTCGCTGACACTCAAGCAAAATTGCTGGCATGATTGTTTTTGAGTTGTAGTAAATTGTCAGCATAAATGGCTAGAGATTGATACATAAATGCTTAAAATTCAAAAATATTAATTTATATAAAATATCATAAAAGTAACATATTAGTTCTGCACTTGATATCATGTCTCCCATTACTGCTGAACTCAGGATAGAATTAGAGAAAGAATAAATGACAGAATAGAAGAATTGAGTCTATCTGAAGTTTATGTTAAATTCTTATTACATATAATTTTGAAGAAAAGCTCTGGGCTTATATTCTGTACCATGTTTTAGTATTACACAGGATTTGAGTCAATTATTTTATTTGTATTTGCACTGTTTAATTCAGATTTTCTTTAATTAACCAACGTGTTTAATATTTAAACTATATGCATGCTCTAAATTACTATATCTAGGAAGCAGTATTATTGATTTTAGAGTGCCAGACAGTTACAGTCTATACAAACACAGTAGTATGCATTTTTAACATCTTATAGGTTACAAGAAGACAGTGTAGAAAAAGTGAAATATTGCAATGTGAACAGATTTGAGTAAATGAATGACAGAGGTCTGAATGTTTCCATTCAATAATGTATAATTATTGTTTAACTTTGTTTAAGATTTAATTATAATCTAATTATTTAACAATGTTGGGGGCAGAAGCGCGTTTGAATGATTAAAGACTCATTTTATTACAGAGTTCAAATCAACTGGCAATTAACAGTAACTTAAAATATGATATTGGTGCTGATTAATTGAAAACAAAAGACCATGGATATTGTACTGCCGTGCAAAATGCAATCCTCATAGAGGGTATTTAATTGTATCAAAATGAATTCAGAAACAAAACATTGCTTTATTCAGCTGTACTTAGTTCTTTGTCTTGTGATTTGTCTTGATGATTTTGTTAATTACATTTAATTAAGAAATTAGATTGAAAATCATTGCCTGATTCGATGTAAAAATTTATTGGTTTGTTTACTTCTTACAGTATCACTGCATCTCTGTGCGGGACATTGAACTGTTACTGTGTCACTGTATCTCTGTGCGGGACATTGAACTGTCCTGAATCTGTTGTTTTTGATTGCTCATTTTCAGCGAAATTACATTTTACATAGTTTTTGAGAAATGAGACAGATACATAATTAAAAATGGGAAAGAGTTCTGAAATGAAGACCAGTTTAATTTAAAGTAGGTCATTGATGTTCTGTTGTTGTAATTTGACCATTATCAATTGGAATCCAACAGTTTGAATGAAATTAACAGATGGAACAGCTCAACCTGCTGGGAACTCGGCTGATGCACCCTTTGTGTCTATTCTGTTCCTGTGCGCGTGCTCACTGTGTTGGAATCAGGAATTTGTCTGGCTGGTTGTAACTTTTCTGGTTCCTTCTCCTGCATTTCAGGGAGTGAGATATATTTATTCAATACACCTGTATCTGTGCGAAATATGATAGTTTCACTTGATGTTTGACTCGGCGTCTCAGAAATGGGATCCCTAAAGCGTATTGTGACCATCAGAGAGAGCAAAACATCAGGCTGTAGAGGAAGAATTGGGTCATCTTTAAGCAGTGATGTACCAGCCTTGTGAATGTTCGATGAGCAAATGCAAGGTGAGATGTATTATATCGTCCTCCGTACTGCAGCAGTCCCTGATCTGTTTAGTCACATTCATCTTATTTTTAATCTTTAGAAGAGATTTTAGCGTCATTTGCTCAGCTAGAATTTGTATTATTCCCTAATTGTTCCTTCGCAAAGTGTTGATATGAAACACCCTTGAATGACTGCAGTCCAAATGCTGCAGGCATCCACCTTGTTGTTAGGAGGAAGTTCCAGGATTTTGACCCAGCGACTATGAATGAACTTAGATATTGTTTCAAGTCAGGATGGTGTGTGCTTTGGAGAGAGCTTGCACGTGATAGCGTTCATATGTGGTTGCTGCCTTTGCTCTGTTGGGATGTAAAGGGAGCGGGTTTGGGCAGTATTTCTATGGAGTCTTGGTGAATTGCTGCAGTGCATGTTGCATATAATACACATTGCTGGTACTGCTGGCGAGTGATGGAAGGAGTGAATCGGTGAATGAGGAGGCAGGTAATCTTGTGGATGGCTTTGCCCTGGATTGTGTCAAATTTCGTGAGATTTTACGGGTTTCACTCATTGAGGAAAAAGGAAATCATTCAATTTTGACTGACTTGTGAAAGATTTAATTGTTTTTCCAACCCTTGGCCCGCAGTCCGTATTGTGCTCACTTGTCACTCCCACTTACTGTGTGAGTGAATATTTGTGGAGTGAGTGTTCTTTACTGGACTGAATCAGCCAGATAGAAAATTATATAAATCATGCACTTTCACACACATAAATACACAGATACATGCACTCATATTCTCTCACACATGCACACATATGTACGCATACTTACTTTCTTTTTCATTCCATATCTCTCACAACATTCTCCTTCTTTCACAGTCTGTATACACTCTCTCAAATACAGATACATACATACTCTCGCTCTCTTAGTCAGTCTTTCAGACCTCCGTATACAAAACACTCACATGCACACACCCCCAAACACGTTCTCTCTTACACGCAGACACACGCACACACACACACACATGGTCGCACAGTCTCTTCATAGAATAGAATCATAGGATCCTACAATGCAGACGGAGACCATTCAGCCCATCGAGCCTGCATTGACAGCAATCTCACCAAAGCCGATTCTCCATAACCATTCGGAGGGACTTTAACTAGTCCCTCCGAAACTAAGGGGCAATTTAGCACGGCCAATCCACTGAACCTGAACATTTTTGGACTCTGGAAGGAACCAGGAGCATTTGAATGAGAGTGGAATCGAGGAACCTGAGTAAAACTTAAGTAAATAAGTTCCGGTGGGAAAATCTTCTCTCATTGGAGGCATATATAGCACAAAGCAAGATGGTAATGGTTGTTGGAGGTCAAACATCTAAGTTGAGATATCACTGCAGGAGTTCGGCAAGGGACTGTTCTGGAACCAACAATCTTTTACTCTTCATCAATGACACATTTCATCCAACATGAGGTCAGAAGTAGGAATTTCCATGCGTTGTGCTGGACAGAAAGACACAATAAATAAGAAGAGATCTGGCTGGGACTAAATCCGCCTGGCTCCCCAATAATGGTGTAAACTTAGTGTTTGATTCCTGTGTGACACTAGTTTTGCTGTACGTTTCCCTTCCAGCTCCCTCAGTCTGTCTATTTGTTCACTGATCCGTGTTTCTTAAAGAAAGGCACCGACATTAAAGCAGCTGCCCGGTGATCTACACTGATTCCTGACTTTACACAGCCCTGTTACTGAAAGCTGATCAATGTAGAGAATCGGGAAAAGATCGATGGAGAGGAAGAGGAGGAGGTGGCTCACTGACTTTTTCACCCTCACCCACAGTTACTCACTCATCCTCAATCTCTCGTCCTCACTCAAAGAACTTTCCTCATTTACGCTCACTTGTACACGACAACTTCCCTCACTCATCCTCACACACTCAGTCATTGACAATCACTCGCTCATATAGAACATAGAACATAGAACACTACAGCACAGAACAGGCCCTTCGGCCTTCGATGTTGCGCCGACCAATATAAAAAGCAATGACCCTCCAAACTAAACCATTCCCTTCTCTTCCATACACTTATCAACTAACCTCTTAAACGCCACCAAACTTGGCGCATCCACAACTGCTGCAGGCAGGGCATTCCACTCCCGAACCACCCTTTGGTTCATTCGCTCACTCACTCTCATCCATCCTCACTCACTCACACACCCTCATTCAACTTCACTCATTCAACATCAATCACACACCCTGATTCACTCATCCTCCCACCCTCACTTACTCACACATTTGCTCACTCACCTCCATTCACTCACTCTCATACAGTCAGTCACTCACACACATTCACTCATTCACATTCACTCACCCTCACACTCTCTCACTCACTCGCCCTCATTCAATCACTGTCACTCAGCCACCCACGCTCACACACCATCACTCATTCAACCTCACTCACTAAATCTCATTCACTGACTTACAGCCTCAGTCAGTCACCAACATTCTCACACACCTTCATTCACTCATCACACTAACCCACCCTCACTCACCCAGTCTCACTCACTCACTCTCATTCTTCCTCACTCACTCACCCCATTCACTCACCCTTATTCACTCACCCCACTGACCCACCCTCAATCATCCAGACTCACTCACTCTCACTCACCTCACTCACTCACCCTATTCACTCAATCTCACTCAATTAACCACCCTCCCTAATCCAGTCTCAATCACTCTCACTCTCTGATCGCACTTCCCCCTCACTCATCCAGTTTCACTAACTCACACTCACTCACCTACCCACACTCACTTAGCCAGACACATCCCCACAAATTGTGACTCTCAATGACTCTCTCTTTCCATCACATACATCTCATGACACATACAAACTCACTCAGACTCACGCACTTACATTCACTCACACACCCTCACATACTCACCATCACTCGGCATCACGCACCTTAACTCACAGATCCTCAATCACTCATCCTCATTTAAACCCCTTCACTCACTCACTCTCACCCAACCACTCATCCGCATTCATTCTCCCTCACACACTGTCACACACCACCTTCAATACACTCCCTGACTCAGTCACTCTCTCACCCTCATTCACTCACTCGCACTCTCCTATCTGCACTAACCTTCACGGATCCTCACTCACTCACACTGTTTGTTTCATTCTCGCTCACCGACTCTCACTCACCCACCTTCACTCACACATTCAGCCACCTTCACTTACCCATCCTCTCTCACACACCCTCATTTACTCACGCTCTCTCACTATCACCCACACTTACTCACCCACAGTCACTCATCCTCGCTCAATGAACTTCACTCACTCACGTCATTTATCCATCTTCCATCACTCACACACTATCACTCATCCACTCTCACTCATTCAATCGCTCATCTTCATGCACTCACATTCGCTCACTCACACTCACTGAATCTGTGTGGGGAGGTCTACAACGAAAGAGAAGAAAGGTCCCAAGTGGCATTTTGGTGTTTAAATTTGGGAGCTGCCCTGGGAGTGCAGAGAGCTGGAGGGAATCGGTGGAGGCTTGGGGTCAGGAAAATGGCAAAGAGTCAGGGGAGAACAGGAGGCGTGGGAAAGGGAAGAGAGCAGTGGGTGGACGGGGGGAGGATAGAGAGCCAGGGGAAACAGCAGGAATCCGGGGGAAGTGCAGAGAAAAGGGCACACAGCCGGGGAACAGGATGGAAAACTGTGGAAAAGGGCAGAGAGGGAGGAGAAAGGGCAAGAAGCAAACGGAAAGGGCAGAGAGACCACTGAAAGTGGAGAGAACCAGGAGAAAGGGGAAGGAGGCATGAGAAAGGTCAGGGAGGGAGGAGAAAGGCCAGAGAGCCGAGGGACAGGAAAGAGAGCCCAGGGGAAAGGACTGGAGAGCCAGGGGGAAAGGGCTGGAGAGCCAGTGGGAAGGGCAAAGAGTCGGTCAAAATGGGCAGAGAGCGAGTGATGGATGGGCGGAGTGAAGGAGGTTTAAAATAGAGTAGGCACCACAATCAGCTCCTCTGTAATCTCAGTGAATGGTGGAGGGGACTTCAGGTCCCGAATGGCTAACTCCTGTTGTTAATGTGTGATCCTTCAATTAGTCAATATTGCATTTATTTGAATCTTTAATCACATTTAGAGTTTCCTGATCATTCAGTACGTATTCATCCCGGAGTTATTTTGGAAGCAAAGTCAATAATGTTCGTTTTGTGGACTGAGATGCATTGAATTGGAGGGAGGAAGGAGCATCAATCAGTTTGAACACAGGCAATTTCCAAAACTAGTGTGGAGATGCCGGTGTTAAGTTGGTGTGAACACTGTAAGGAGTCTAGTAACACGAGGTTAAAGTCCAACAGATTTATTTGGAATCACAAGTTTTCGGAGCTCTCTCATCAGGTGAGTGGATGATAGAACATAGAACATAGAACATTACAGCACAGAACAGGCCCTTCGGCCTTCGATGTTGTGCCGACCAAAATAAAAAGCAATGCCCCTCCAAACTAAACCATTCCCTTCTCTTCCATATACTTTTCAATTAACCTCTTAAACGCCACCAAACTTGGCGCATCTACAACAGCTGCAGGCAGGGCATTCCACTCCCTAATCACTCTTTGAGTAAAGAACCTACCTCTGATATCCGTCCTATAACTCAAAGACAACTTCTTCATCACAAAGTGTTGTGGTTTGGAAAATGAATAGTTGCTTCAATAATGCAGAACACCTTTGCTCTCATTTGTTAATCCACTGAGTGACGTGTCATTTTGAGACTATCAGAATGCCTTTTTTTTCTTCCGAATTTGATAGAGGTGGAGACAGGGATATAAGTTTCTACAGAGATGACGATTCTCAAATGATAGAAGTAACATTATCTCAAAGATGGATGGAGGATTTAATCGGGAAATATTCGGAAAAAATCATAATTCTAATTCATGTTCGAGATAGAAGCATAGAAAATAGAAACTGGAGAAGGCCATTCGGCCCTTTGAGCCTACTCCGCCATTCACTTCGGTCAGAGCTCATCAATATTCTGATCATATCTACTACCCATATCCCTTCATCCCTTTAACACCAAGAGCTATATCTAATACAGAAACCTATTTGTTACAACATGTTTGTTGACTAAATAAACACAAATAAGAGTCTAACTTATTCAATTGGTTATCGTTTCCCAGTGACACCGTCTCCACTCACTCTCTACAGCCTGCTCTCCTCCGGTCAACAACAAAATTCTGACGACTCCATCACCTACGGATGTTTGGCGATGGATTACTCTCCAGATGTCTCTAAACTGACCTGGAAGAAAGATGGGCAGCAGATCACCAGTGGGTTTGAGACGTACCCATCAGTGAGAAACACGAAGGGAACCTACACCCTGAGCAGCCAGTTAACCATCAGCGACTCATCGGGAGCATGTCCCAAAATTGACTGAGGTTCAACATAGTAACTCGGTCAAGAGCGTTGAAATGCCATGTAAGTGTTGTGCAGCTTGTGTAAAAGAGAAACTCTGAGATTAACATATAGGGTTTGGTTAGAACTCATTTAATTGATGTGCATTATCTGGCCCTCTGGATTGGTACAATTAGTGTCTATTGAATACAAATGAGTTACTAATGAAGACAATAGTTTTACTGATCTACCTCTTCTACAGGAAATGACAAATATGATTTTTCCCCTGAAGGTCAGCCTGATATCCATCCAACTGTTATCCTCACCGTGAGTTCCAGTGGAGAAATTTCAAGCCGCAAATTAGTAACCATCGCCTGTTCAATCATCGATTTCCAGCCAAAGCCAATGACAGTGAAATGGCTGAAGAATGGACAACTCATGGATTCAGGAATTGTCACCTCTCCCGCCTGTGAAATGAACGGGAATTTCTCGGCCAGCAGTCGGCTGACAGTCTCCACTCGGGATTGGTTCAGCAAAGCGGTTTATACCTGCCAGGTCACTCATCAAGGATTCACCCAGAGTCAGAACATCAGCGCATCTCAGTGTAAGAGACTCAAACAGAGGACGAAATATATCATTCCAAAGTTAATCGGAATTAGGGATCTATTTTATATTTTTTACAAAACTTAGAACAACTTCTAAGTTATTGACATGTAGTTTGCTGCATTAGGACAATCCCTCGTTCAGCATTTCACCAGAAACGCAATTTCTTGTTATTCCTTCATGAGATGTGCATTTACTTTCCAAACCTGAGGGCGCTTAAGTGTCAACCACTTTGCTGTGAATCTGTACTCACATGCATGCCAGGCCAGGTGAAAACAGGAGGTTTATTTTGCGAAGGAGCATTGTGAACTAGGAGGGGTTTGACAGCAATAGTTTCATGATAATCATTTCCACTTTTAATTACAGATTTTTTATAAAAATCAAATTTCATATTCGCAATGATGAGATTCCAATCTGTGCCCCCAGATTCTTGCCCAAGGTGACAAGTTCACTGACAACAGCATATGCCACTGCCTCCCCTTGAAAGAGAGCTCCTTTCCAGTTTGAAGTAATATAGTGAGCGAGGTGGCCTTGATGTCAGCTTTTTGCACAGACAGCTAGTAAAATTTGGAGAGACAGTCGGTATCGGACTGTTTCATAGGTCGCAGCATAGGAGTAAAATATTGGAAAGTGCATCCATCCTATTTATAAGCCAACGGTCAGTGCTTTTTCCCTGAGTTCAAGATTGTGTATTTGTTTGGGAATTCTGCAATGCTGATTCATGGAAATGGTACCGCTGCTACAGTACTTAATACAGGGAATAATTTCATAGAGTAAGTTGGTTATCTATTCGCCATGGAAGGTGAAAGATGATAGTTAGAGACTGATATATTGAAAGCGACTTCGTCTTCTTCAGGCTGAAGACTGTTGTCCTGCAGAAGGGGAACTCGAGTTCATTTTCATTTTTCATTCACAGATCCTTCCCAGTGTCATGGTACCACAGTGACGATACAGCCACCACCAACAGAACAGGTCTTGCTGGAGGCGACCGTGACTTTAACCTGCATCATTTCTAATTCTCCTTATGGAGTTAATGTGTCCTGGATCCAAGACAGGAAGTATGTGAAATCAGAGAATGCCGAAATTCCAGGAGCGGATCCTGACAGCGTAATCAGCAAATTAAACACTTCGACACAAGACTGGCTGAGCACGGTTGTGTTTGAGTGCGTGGTGAGCCATCGGGATCTGCCGACTCCTTTAAGAACATCTATCCACAAGGAAACAGGTGAGCTGAGAGATTGAAACAATAAATGTAGGGTCAACGGCAGCGTTCTGAGGAATGTGGAGGAACAGAGAGGTCTTGGGTTTCACATCCACAGATTCTGAATTTTGCCACTCAAATGAATAGAGCCGTGAAGAAGGCTTATAGTGTGTTAGTGTTTATTAACAGGGAGTTTGAGTTTAACAGCTGTGGGGTTATGCTGCAACTATATCGGAACCACAATTGGAATATTGTGCGCAGTTCTGGTCACCTCACTACAAGAAGGACGTGGAAGCATTAGAGAGCGTACAGAGGAGATTTCCCAGGATGCTGTCTGGTTTGGAGGGTATGTCTTATGAGGTAACGTTGAGGGACCTGGGGCATTTCTCTTTAGAGTGGAGGAGGATGAGAACGGGCTTAATAGAGGTTTATAAGATGATGAGAGGGATTGATAGAGTGGACGTGCAGAGACTGTTTCCTTGGGTGGATGTAGCTGATACAAGAGGCCATAACTATAAGGTTCATGGTGGAAGATACAGGAGGGATGTCCGAGGTAGATTCTTCACTCAGAATGTGGTTGGGATGTGGAATAGACTGCCTGCTGTGATAGTGGAGTCGGATATTTCGGGAAATTTCAAGCGGTTATTGGATGGGCTCTTGGAGCACAATAGAATGCTAGGGATTGGGATAGCTTGATCTTGGAATTGGACATAGCTCTGTACAGCATTGAGGGCCGAAGGGCCTGTATTCTGCTGGACTGTTCTATGTTTCTATGTAATTGCATCACCGTGTCTATCTCTAGTGGAGTGTACTAGTCAATATTTAGTATTCAGTGCATTAATGGTCTGCCCTGAACTAAAAGATTCTGGGCCGATCGATATTATACGTGGAAGATTGATGTGTTGATGAATGAAAAAGTGAACTGAAGGCGATGTTATTGGGTTTAGATCAAAGAAGAAGCGAGGAGCCTGATGTGGAGCATAAAAAAAAAACAGAAAACCAAAAAGAAAAGTAGATCATTTGGACCGAATGACCTGATTCTGTGCTGTAAACTTTCTGAAACTTTCCAGTCCGCCCCTCCGAGTTGTTTGAGAAAATAATTGTGTCCACCTCTGCTCCAAGCTGGAAGTCAAAAATGGAAACGCTTAAAATGGAAACGCTGTTTAAAAAAGGTAGCCGACAAAAGGCAGAGAATTATAAGCCCGTTAATTTAACGTCTGTAGTCGGAAAAATGCTTGAATCCGTCATCAAAGAAGAAATAGAGAGACACCTAGAAAAGAACGTTTGAACAAGCAGACGCAGCAAGGTGTTTAAAGAATTTATTGGATTTTCTATGAGGATGTGACTAGTGCGGTAGATAGAAGGGAATCGGTGGATGTGGTGTTTTTAGATTTCCAGAAGGCCTTTGATAAGTTGCCTCACAAAAGGTTGCTGAAAAAAGTTGGGGTGCAAGGAGTTGGGGTAAGGTATTAGCGTGAATAGTGGATTGGTTGTCTAATAGGAAGCAGAGAGTAAGACTCAATGGCTACAATTCTGGTTGGCAGCTGGTGACTAGTGGAGTGCCCCAGGGATTGGTGCTGGGGCCTCAACAGTTTACCATATACGTAGATGATCTGGAGGAAGGCTCTGAGTGAAGGTCACGAAATTTGATGATGACACGAAGATGAGTGGACAAGTAAATTGTGTGGAGAGTGTGGAAAGTCTGCAGAGAGATCTGGATGGATTGAGTGAGTGGGCGAGCATCTGGCAGATGGAGTATAATGTTAACAAGTGTGAGGTTATCCACTTTGGTAGAAATAATAGTAGGAGGGATCATTACTTAAATGGTGAAAAGCTGCAGCATGCTCCGGTGCAGAGGGACTTGGGGATCCTTGTGCATGAATCGCAAAAACCCAGTCTGCAGGTGCAGCAGGTGATCAAGAAGGCGAATGGAATGTTGGCCTTTATAGGTAGGGGGATAGAATGCAAAAACAGGGAGGTCTTGTTGCAACTGTACAGGGCATTGGTGAGGCCGCAGATAGAGTATTGTGTGCAGTTTTGGTCGCCACATTTGAGGAAGGATATATTGGCCTCGAAGGGAGTGCAGAGAAGGTTCAGTAGGCTGATACCAGAGATGAGGCGTTTAGCCTATGAGGAGCGATTGAGTAGACTAAGTTTGTACTCGTTGGGGTTTAGAAGGTTGAGTCGGGATCTTATAGAGACATATAAGATAATGGAAGAGATGGATAAGGTAGATTTAGAGAAATTCTTCCCGCTTAGAAACGATAGCAGAACTAGAGGGCACAGCCTCAAAATAAGGGGAGAGGGCGATTTAGATTGGAGTTGAGGAGGAACATCTTCACTCAAAAGATGGTCAATCTTTGGAATCCTCTGCCCGTTGAAATGGTGGAGGCTACCTCGCTGAATATATTTAAGTCACGGGTAGATACGTTTCTGACAGACAGGGGAATTAAGGGGAGAAAGCGGGAAAGTGGAACTGATCCACTTCAGATCAGTCATGATCTTATTGAATGGCAGGGCAGGCTCGAGGGTCGAGATGACCTACTCCTGCTCCTATTTCTTATGTTCTAAAATTGAAATTGCAGCATGTTTTCCTGATATCTAACTTGCGGTTTCATTGTCTCCAGAATTCTCCAGTTTATTGACATTTATTGTACATTTTCTGCAGATCCAAATCCACGGGAACCGTTCGTCTCTGTCCTCCTGCCCTCCGCAGAAGCTATCTCCGCTCAGAGTTTCGTCTCCCTCAGCTGCTTAGTAAGAGGTTTCTCCCCCCGAGAGATTTTCGTCAAGTGGACCGTCAACGACAAGCCGGTGAATCCTGGGAACTACAGGAACACCGAGGTGATTGCAGAGAATGGCAATAACTCCTTCTTCATGTACAGCCTGTTATCCATTGCAGCAGTGGAATGGTCCAGTGGCGCTTCTTACTCCTGTGTGGTGGGACATGAAGCCATCCCCTTGAAGATCATCAACAGAACAGTTGACAAATCCAGCGGTAAACACAGTTTTGTGAATATTTCCCTTGCACTGATGGACACTGTTAATTCATGTCAATGAGAATCACTCGCTTACATTAAAGACTTCAATAAAAAAAAACGTTTCCTCTAATTATAAATGAAATACCAAATTGTTTAATTGATTGCTTTTCATTTTTACATCCATTATAAATTTTTAGTTTGAGTCAGATATTTTCAGGTCTTGGACCCAAATCTTGCTGAACCTGTGCGCCCTGCTCAGATACACCCAGATACAAAACAAATTAAACACATCATTACAGGATTCAGGAAAATATCTTCACAGTCTTTCATCCCACTGAGGAGAGATATGACAATTTCAACAATTCTGACAAACATACCATTTAGATCTCGGTGTTCCTGTTTCTCTCATTGTCCATCACTTTCTCCATTGATGACAGCTTTCAGCTGCTGCAGCACACCCACTGGGAACTGAAGTGAGTGTCACACAGAAACATGGAGCAACAATCCCCCCATCAGAGAGAGGGAGAGTGAAATTGTCAACATACCGGATTCCTACTCAGCCAACAAGGAGAGGGGAGGCGCGACAGCTAACCCATGTACCACCACTTCCTCAATGAAACGAGGAAGAATGTCAGTATTTAATCCACTCCACCTTCACCTCCTGGGTGGTTAGAACCATCAGAGACATTGCATTTCCGGATAGACACAAGTAAACTCTGAGCTCACTCTCCTCCCTCTCCCCAAATAGCGTGTTTGGAAGGGAACGACTCTCTACTATAAGGACCCAGTTCCCAACAGTACAAGTTAATTTCCGGTTTACTTGCTACAGATTTTGAAGTATCATTTCCATTATCAAAGTATCCTTGAAGTATATAAGACACACACACACACACACATACGCACACACATATAATATATAGAACATTACAGCGCAGTACAGGCCCTTCGGCCCTCGATGTTGCGCCGGCCAGTGGACCCTCTAACCTAAACTATTCCAATATTATCCGTATGCCTATCCACCGACCATTTGAATGCCCCCAAAGTAGGCGAGTCCACAACTGCTGCAGGCAGGGCATTCCACGCCCTCACCACCCTCTGTGTAAAGAACCTGCCTCTGACATCCGTCCTATAACCACCACCTCTTAATTTAAAGTTATGTCCCCTCGTGTTGGTCATCACCATCCGAGGAAAAAGGCTCTCACTATCCACCCTATCCAGTCCTTTGATCATCTTATACGCCTCAATTAGGTCACCGCCTAACCTTCTTCTCTCTAATGAAAATAACCTCAGGTCCCTCAGCCTTTCCTTATAAGGCCTTCCCACCATACCAGGCAACATCCTGTTAAACTTCCTCTGCACCCTTTCCAATGCTTCCACATCTTTCTTATAATGCGGCGACCAGAACTGTATGCAATACTCCAAGTGCAGCCGCACCAGAGTTCTGTGCAGTTGTAACATAACCTCACGGCTCCTAAATTCAATCCCTCTACCAATAAAAGCTAACTCACCGTACGTCTTCTTAACAACTTTATCAACCTGGGTGCCAACTTTCAAAGAGCTATGTACTTGTACCCCAAGATCCCTGTGCTCGACAACACTCATCCTATTTCTGGATGAGTACATGGGATCCAATGGAATTGGGGGTTATAGATAGGTCTATGGCTGGGTAGGTTTTGATGTGTTCGGCACAACTTGTGGGCTGAAGGGCCTGTTTGTGCTGTAGTGTTCTATGTTCTATGTTCTATTAAGGGTCCCTCCATTAGCTCTATGTTTCATACGCCTGTTATTCCTACCAAAGTGAATCACCTCACACTTATCCGTATTGAATTACATTTGCCACCTCACCGCCCAGCTCTGCAACCTATCTATGTTCCTCTGCAAACTGTAACATCCATGCTCGCTGTCTACAACTCCCCCCACTTTGATATCGTCAGCAAATTTACTAATCCAACCCTCTACACCCTCATCTAGGTCATTTATAAAAATGACAAACAGCAATGGCCCCAAAACAGATCCCTGAGGTACACCACTTGTAACTGCACTCCAGGTTGAATATTTCCCATCAACCACCACCCTCTGTCTTCTATCAGCTCGCCAATTCCTAATCCAAACTACTAAATCACCTTCAATCCCATGCTTCTGCACTTTCTGCAGTAGCCTACCAAGGGGAACCTTATCAAACGAACCTTATCAAACGCACACATATGTGTGCGTGTGTGTATATATATATATATATATATATATATATATATATATATGCAAAAATATTTCAACACTCTTGTTCCTGCTAATCATGTGCTGATATTGATTTCCCGTAATACAAATTTAAACACACGACTGAATCCTCCCCGGATTTCACTATTCTGTTACTGAGGTTTCTGAGATGCACCAAAGAATTATTTCATTCACTCTCTTGATATCGCCGTGCCCATTGCATAGAATAAACGTAAACAGCAAACTCTGAAAAATATGCTCCATTAGTCGGATTGTTTGGATCACGTTCAGTTAATAATTGCCGGTGAAACTTGGAGCAACAGTTAGAAAATAGACATACTGATAACACTGCACAAAACTCTCACAATTAGAAATACAGGTGTAGGCGTACACATACACACAAACACGAATATATCAACTCGCGCTTGTATAAACTGATACTAAAACAACAACAAACGTTGATAATCAAATACAAACAAAACACGGACACATATACACATAAAACATAGAAGTTTGTACACTTACGTGAGAAGGTACACAAACCCAAACACTAACATAGACATGCATAGATACAATCCAGACACATGCATGAGACCCATATAAATGCATAAACACGCACGCGCGCACACACACACACACACACACATATCAAATAAGTTCCTCAAACATATATATTCATTAATTTATAGCAGACGTTCACGCTGACAGGAATCTTGATGTAGAGATACACAATGTTATACACATTAACAGACATATATGGAAATGCATATAAACAAATCAGCAGACTGCACATAGATGAATTGACAGCAAAACATTTGCACACGAACATGTAGACACAATCATTAACACGCTCATACAGAAGAGAACACCTTAGCACACATCATTACATGTCGAAACACAAACATATGTCAAGATATCGTTATAAAGAACTATCAACACGTATATACATTCATACATGTTAACAGGTACACACACAGACACATGGGGAAACGGACACACACAGAAAGGGAAACAAACATTAATAGAATGACAGAAATTACAACATAGTAATAGATAGAAACACATGTGCACCCATTAAAAGTGGTATTAACACATGTATATAGAATTAACACAACAATAGTCATACATACATAATGACAGAAAAAAAAATATACACGGATGTAGACACACAACTAAACAAATCAACAAACACAGGCAAATGAACGCGTGCATTAACGCTCTTGTACATATATTAACTCAGAGCCAAAGATGAGTGCAGACCACGAGATGCTGAAGCACACTCACATAAATGCAAAATCGTAAATACAAATGGTAGGTAAATGATGAAAGTAAAATTTAAACATGAATTTTAATGGCCATATTTACCAACATCTCGCCCAATGTACATTGCACCAAAAACAAGTTGAGAAACTAAATTAAGCTAGTGATCTACTAACCATTTCCACCATAAATAAGAAAAGAATCGGAAATTATATCCTAGCTCTTAGACAGCAACATTCACAGTTTACAGATCAGTAACCATCTGTGAAAACAATCATTGATCAGTGAACGTTCCCCCATATCAGTCTCAACATTCTTCAATAAGAGTTAGTGCCAAATTGATCAAAAATGAACGGTTAGGCAAGAAAACGTCTTAGGGCTTCCTGATATGGATTGTCCATGGAATGTACATAAAAATCAACTGTGAAAATAGTTATGGACATCGGTTATTGAGTGTCCTGAATTTGGCAGTAGATAGACATTAAAACTTATACAGAGAATAAATTAACAGTTTATGAGGGAGAACAGCGAACAGAAAAAAGTAGCAATAAGATTCCCTGGATAAATAAAGTAATCTAATTTCAATTTCTGGTCTCCGCCTCCTAGACCCCACCGACCGCATCTGGATTGAAGACAATGAGGATGATAACAGCAACATCTGGACAACTGCTTCTACATTCATCGTCCTGTTCTTCCTGAGCATTTTCTATAGCACTGCCGTCACTCTGGTGAAGGTGAGATGATTCAATTCGGTCACATTTCAAACTGGCAGAACGCATTTGAAAAAATCTCTCAATGTTTCACTGATTAAAAACTCTTAACATTAATGAACCGCATCATAAACACCTGCTTCATTATTGTATCGTTATTTTCAGATCAAATGATGGGTTAAATTTTGGACGATGCCGATTTTCCTCAGCGAATTATCAAGATCTCTGTATGGTTCATTCACAACATCTCCTCTTGGTGACTCAATCAGTAAATGTCTAACGGTTTATCATTCTGAATTTGAAACTGAAGCAATCTTAAACCTTATTTCAGTTTTCAGTGTGAAATATAGGAGCCATTTTTTGTTATAAATGTAATTGTGATTAATAGTTTTCCCGTAGTTTAAATTTCATGTCTAAATAAGAAACTGTTCTAATTAGTTATTCATATTTGTTAATTCCTCATTTTATGAATGTCCTGCTTTCACTTTCTGGTATATGGAACATATGTATAAATATTGACGGATTCCCAGTATATGTGTTCTGTTCTCAATGTGAAGCTCGATGGCTATGTTAACTTTCGTGACTTTAAAAATAATTTTGCTGTAAAATTTTCTCTGAATTTTTAAAATAAATATTGAATAAAACTTTAACCATCTCTGGCTAGGTTTAATTCTGTTCTCCAAACCCATCACCTCCACTCCATTTTCCCTATTACACTGTTCCCCCCCCCGCCTTTCCCAGGCAGATTTTTTCCCCCAGTCATGTGTGGGATGTGGTTGAACTCAGGCCGTTTAGTCACTGCACCATCAAGTGACCCGTCCGTGTAAAGACACCTTCATCTCTGCCTTTAGAAGATAAAATCCAGACATAGAATGAGTGAAGAATGAGGAGACCTCGGTGATTTTACTCATAAACTGGTCTGTCACTGACCGAGTTGCAGGTAATTCTAAACAGCAAAGGTTCTGCTTCATCAGCGGCCGATGCAGGATCGTGTTTGGCAGGAAATAGTTTCCTTTATCCTGCCTCTTAAAAACACTACCAGAGTCGCTACAGTGTGGGTTAACAGAGTAAGATTCTTTGTATATCGTCCGATGAAATACTTACAAGGCAGGCATACCACACGCTAGATGGACAATACAAACAGAACAGAGGTGCAAACCATGAGGTGAAACCAAGAGATTGAGGCGTATTTCACATTAGCACATAATATATTACACATTTCCAAATTATAGCGAGTGTTATGGGATAATTTGAGGTGACCAACACTATTTTGAACTTCAGACAATATAAAACTCACGAGGCAGGTATCTCTGTATAAAGACGTAATATTTATTTAAAACAAAGACACAACAAACAGCTGCTCGGAGATGACAGAAAAAGGTTAGGTGGCTCTGGGATACAGCGACAGGAACTTTCCAATGAATCTGACGTGTACAATCAATAACAGATCAATTATAGATGTTCTTACCGATCATTCCCGCCTCATATTAGTTTAAAAAATCAATTACGTTCTGTAAACATACAGCAATAATAATTCCTGATAAGTTGCTCAGCCAATGGCATTTCACAACACAACACAACACAGCATAATGATAACTCCTTCATCCATTTAAATCGGAGGCTGACTCCTCTGTAATCTGTATCTGAGAGAATCAGAAAGGTAAAACAGAGTGATTCAGTCACAGAGTTCTACTGCATGGAAGCAGGCCCTTCGGCCCAACATATCTATGTCACCCTTTTTAAACTAGTGAAATGTTCCCTATTGCCCGCGTTTGGCGCATATCGTCGATAACCATCTTATTCGTGTAACTGTCATAGCGTTTTTTTTAAGACAAAATTATACTCGTCTGTACCACTACCTCTGGCAGCTTGTTCCAGAGATTCACGAATCTTTGTGTGAAAAAAATATACCTGTGGACTCTTTCATAACTCTGCCTTCTCACGTTAAACCTATACCCTCTAGATTTAGACACCAATGCAGTTGGGAAATGATACGCACTGTCTAACTGACCTATGCCCCATATTACTTTATAGATCTCTATAAGATAGTCAATCAGCCTCCGGCACTCTGAAAAAAAAAAGCCTATCTAACCACTTCTTATAACTCAAACAATCAAACAACCAGGAGCATATTTGCAAATCTTTTCTGCATTCTTTCTTATTTAATAATATCTTTCCTATAATAAAGTGCCCAGAACTGTACACAGTATTCCAATGTCTAGTACAACGCCTGCAGTCAATGTCCTCACCAATGAAACTGAGCATGTCGAATACCTTCTTCATCATCATGTCCACCTATAACTCCACTTGTAATGAGCTCTGACCTTGTATCCCTGGATCTCGATATTTTATAATTTTCCTAAACGTCCTACTATTTTGGTGCTTTAGTGATTCGTGTTCAGCCCTTGCAGGTTCACAGGCTGGTTTCGATATATGAACAAATAATGTTTTTGATAAGCAACGCTGAATTGCTTCCTGGTCGAAAGCAATTCTGTCAGCATCAGTGGAGTGAAAATTTGAGGTTTTGCTTCCGAACTGGAGATGTCACATGGGCAACAGGCTGAGAACAAACACAGATAGTGAAAGGCAGTGATAGGATGCAAAGCTCTGACGATGTTGACGGTGATTCAAGGTAAAAAAAAAACTGCGCGGTAACAGGTCAGATTTAACCGTGTACACTGACAGAAATGTCACTCATTTCTGGATGAAATTCTCGGGCTAAATGTCAAGAAAACTTCTCACTCTATTAAATATTAAATTATTTGACTTCATTCAGAAAGCAGTAATTGTGAGATTAACAAAGCGGGAGAGAAGAAAGCTCAGTTTGAACTGTGATACTGCTGGAGGAATGCAGAACTGAAGTTCACCCGGGAAAGCAGCAATGTTTAAAGTTAATGGGAAGCAATCACGCTGTTCTTGTCCATCATTCACTGTGTCAGATAATCCACCCTGTTTTGCTCGTTTTCACAAACTTTCTCTTGTATTTTCTCCACTGTGTGATTCCTGTCTTAAATGCCAAAAAAACCTCATCAGCTCAATTAATCTTTCGTGCGAAACAAGAACAATTCTGAAATCAGAATCATTTGGGAATGTTTCCACCAGGTTTTCAAATCGGGAGCTTGCACAAGAGGCCAACGTGATAATCACTACATTTCAGAAACAAGGCAATGCATGAATGCAGATTCGGCTAACTGGTGGAACATCTAAACTCGTTTCAAGACCGCCAGTTACTCGTTTTGCATGGTTTCTGCAGGTTCTTCCAATCAAAATGAATAATGGTACATTCTATCGCATTCAATTCTAGTCATCACATGTTGGCCAAATGTGCTCATAACGTTTAATGTAACTTAAGTGAAAACCTGACAGTGGGATGGGGGGTGGGATTTGATCCCATTCCTCCACAAATATCGCTATCCTAAACTTAGTCTCCCCATCAACGACATCAGCAGGGGTTATTGCAATAGGAACTGGCATTGGCTTTGAACAGGATCAAGGCAGTTGAATTAAATCACATTTCCCATTGAGTCTCCTCCGCCATTTAAAATCAAGACGGATCCCCAGCTCAACAATCACCTCATTTCAGGAACCAATTCAGTGAAAATTAATTCCATCTAAACAGGGAGAGAATAGAAGGAACGAAAACAAAAGAGAGAAATAGATAATTGGACTGAAAGAGGAAAGACCAAGGCAGATGTGCAAAGAGAACATAGAACATAGAACATTACAGCACAGAACAGGCCCTTCGGTCTTCGATGTTGCGCCGACCAATATAAAAAGCAATGCCCCTCCAAACTAAACCATTCCCTTCTCTTCCATATACTTATCAACTAACCTCTTAAACGCCACCAAACTTGGCGCCTCTACAACTGCTGCAGGCAGGGCATTCCACTCCCGAACCACCCTTTGGGTAAAGAACCTACCTCTGATATCGTCCTATAACTATCACCCCTTAATTTAAAGCTGTGTCCCCTCGTGCTAGCTTTCTCCATCCTAGGAAAAAGGCTATCACTGTCCACCCTATCTAAACTTCTAATCATCTTATATGTTTCGATAAGGTCCCCTCTTAGCCGCCTCCTTTCTAACGAAAACAACCTCAAATCCCTCAGCCTCTCTTCAGAAGGAAACAAATATAGAGGCAGAGTGGGGTAGTCAATGAACGGAACAGATACAGTTCACCATTCCTTAGGTTTTCAAGAAGGGAAAAACAAACAAACTTGGAAGCATTAGAAAGAGTAAGTATTACAGCCCTAAAAAAATAGTCTGGCAATTGATGCAGAAGAATTGAATTTTAGAACTTGCCGTAACCTTTGCTATGCTATTCCTCAGCTATAGCACTGGCACCTAACTGCCAATGATACAATTTGCCCAAGATTGCCCACTTTACAAAAACCAGTTCAAATCTAACACCACCAATAACCATCAGCCTACTCTTGATCACTAGTAATGTCATGGAAGAGGCAATAAGCAATAGTATCAATGGGTACCCCAATGCAAACTGGGGGAACATCACCCGATCTCCCGATTCGGTACTTACTGCGTTCCGGACTGAACAATGCGTTCAACAACTTCAGAGCATCTCTTTTCCTCCATTTTCACCCCATTTCTTGTTATTTTGCTTCATTTCATACATCTTATTTATTCATTTTTTTACTATTATATATTTTCATAACTTCCATTTCACATTGGTTATTTAAAATCTCGCTTTCTATCTTGTTGCCCCCCTCTCCCTCCACCCCACTCGGACCTTCTCTTACACTTTCTTTGTCCTGCCTTTTACACATTCTGATCTCCTAACAGACAACCATCAACACATTTCTTATCCACGCTCACTACTATTTAAATTCCGCTTGTTTTTGTATTTATATGTGAGTCTTCGCCACCAATCCAACAAGTATCCCTCACCATTACAGTATAAATAAATGCCTTTGTCTTCAGCTCTGATGAAGTGTCATCCGGACTTTGAACGTTAGCTCTATTCTTCCTTCACCAATGCTTTCAGGTCTTTTGAGGTTTTCCAGCACGTTAAGTTCTTCTTTCAGATTCCAGAATTTGCAGTAAATTTGTTCATATTTAGAAGCATTTCTTCTAATCCGCAGACAGAGTTGCCGCTGGTATATATAAAGAAATGCTGAAATAGAAACAAACGCCAGTAACATAGATTAGATTCAAAAATCTTGAAGGCACCCTTGGTGTCCATTGGTTAGGATTCGGCGCATTCACCGCAGCGGTTGGATTCCCGGGCAGGGAATGAAGATTTCTTGTAGCACATGATTTATGTGGAGTTGGTGTTGTTTCCTGATCGAAAACATGAGTGATATTGGTGCCAGACTTGAGGTTGTGTGTTATGAGGAGCGACTGGATAAACCGGGACTTTTCTGGAGCGCAGGAGGGTGAGTGGTGATGTTGTAGAGGTCTACAAAATGACTCTCAAAAGTGTAACGGCGGGACAGCTGACAAGTCATGGGAAGGCAGAATGAACGGCAGGATGTTTGGATGTACGGAAGAATATAGAGTCCTTGTGGTCCATATCCAAAGATCCGTGAAAGCAGCGGGTCAGATGAAGTGATAAGAGTTCACATGGTGTACTTGCCTTTATTAGCAGAGGTATTGATGAAAAGTGATAGAATTGTGATAGCTGGAGCCGTATAAAATTCCCATTATGCCACGGTTAGTGTACCATGTGCAGGTTCATTAGGATGGTAATGGTGCCGAACCACTTTAACAAGGAGAATAAGTTCGAATCACTACACATTCGAGGGTTCGGTTCACTACACATGCAGATGTGGTTCTATTGGAAAGGATATTAAGGGCATTCAACAGGGTTCTGCCTGGGCTGAAATTTGCGGCAATGAAAAGAAGCTGGATAGGCTGGCGTTATTTTCCTTAAAGTTGAGAAGAATGAGAGGGGCCGCACTGATTTGTACCAAAATATGAGGGAGATGCCAGATGAGAATAACCATTACCCTTAATAAAGGTATCAATAAGCAGGGGCATGGATCTAAGGATAGGAGCATGATATTGACTGGGGATTTACGGAAAAAAAGAACAAAACAAAAACTCGTTAACCTAGAAAATGGTGAGAATTGAGAACTCACTGCCAGAAAGTACGACAGGAGAAAGAACCCTCATACTTAAGAAGCATTTAGATGAACACTTGAAACCTCGGAGCATGCAAGGAAGCGAATCAACTATTGCAAAATGGAATGTGATTAGATAGGGGTTATTTGGCCGAAGGGCCTCTTTCAATGTTGGAAGTCCCCATCACTACATTATCTCTTCCAGGAAGTTAGCAACTGTGGTAACTCAGCATTCATTCAAAGCAATAACAGTGGTTGTGAGCACTGTATTATGGGCCTTACATCTCCTAAGTTCTGTATCTAAAGCCAAATAGTGTCTGATTCTAGAGAGACAGAATGCACATTGGTCTAAGTTCGTGAAACCCAAGCACGTGCTCATGTGTGTTTTACCCAGTGACCTTGGTGAAGGGCCACAGCAGAACCTTCTTCAGGTCCTCTCGGAATTTGGCCTGAGAGACTACGTAGATGAAGACGTTGTTGCAGGAACTGACTAGCTGAAGCAAGTTTGCTGTTTCCTGAAAGATGTACCGGGGGTCTTTGAAATCCAGACTGGTGCGGTAACCCTCACCTGTAATCAGAACATAGAGGAAGTGTATGACAAAGGTGACCCAGAGGAGGAGGAAGCTGAGGGCGATGGCGAAAAGCAGGATGATGGACCTCTTGCGGTTGGCCATCTCTGGGTCCCCGTGACTCTCCGTGCCCCGGAGTCTCCTGCGAGCTCTGCTGGCCGCTAAGATGTGTTTTACGGTCAGAGCGTTAAGAAGCAGGATGAGGAGGAACGGGAGAAACGGAGTTAAGATGCTATCCAGCCAGTCAAATGCCTGCCAGGCGGGCACTGTGTAATAACTGGACTTAAAAGCACAGAACCAGGGCACCCCGTCCAGGATGTACAAAGGCTGGTAAGCGAAGTAGAAAGGGACATTCCTGACACAGCTCAGGGTGCAGACTATTCCTATAACCAGCAATGCTGTTTTCTCGGTACAGTATCTGGTCTTCAGCCTCTGGCAGCAGATGGCCACAAAACGGTCGATGGTGAAAGCCACTGTCAACCAGACAGATGAATCCCGTGTAAAATAGACCAGCAGATTGCTGAATGTACATGCAGGGGTGGTTGACAGGACGCTGTTCTGAAAGTAGATGCGGCCAATCCGGTTGAGGATTACGGCAGTGATGATGACAAGGAAATCAGTCAATGCTATCGCAATAAGATAGTAGGTGATGCATCGTGACAGTCCGCACCGTCCTCGGGATAAGATTATGATCGTCACCAAGTTGGCTGTGAGATAGAAAGAGAGAGAGAGAGGTGTTACTGAGATGGCTGTAAACACCAACTGCTGCGCTAACCAAACAGTTACTGAGAACAACCTCATCCTTCAGTTGCCAACTCCAGTCTCCAGTGATTGGAAAGTCTTGGCAATTAAGTTATTTTGAATTAGGGCAATCAGTCCAAATTGCAACTCTGCTCTCTGATCACTGAATTGATCCGCTCAGATAACTATCAAATTTCAGATTTCCGAAAATTTGTTGTCATTATTCTTATTGCTACTAATCGCATCCATCCATCAGCCTATTAACCCCCATTCATTTCTGTTTTTATAATCTCGCCCTTCAAATTTTAAACTCCTCCAACATCTCACCTTTTTAGATTTTGTTAACATGCTACAACTATCTGAGATCACACCATATCTCTGATGTGGACTTCAATGCCCCTGATTTTCAGTGTTCCTTTACCTGCCGAGACCCTAATCTCTGGAACTCCTTCTTTCAAAGACTACACTTTCCCTTTGTGCTTCAGAACGATGCTCAGAAAAATAAATTCATTGAACAATTCTAAGTCATTTTGTCTGTCAGTAAAAGTTGATTGGTTGAAGCCTTGTGAAGTATCCCCATTCTACTTATCCGAGTGTCCGAAGAAACAAACGCCTCATCGCCTTCTCAAATGAAAGCTGGAGATGGACAAGACATTTTCTTGCCATATCTACATGCATACAGTTAGTGATTAAAATATAATTATCTGACATTTACCAGACTTACTAACACAAGATAAAATGCAAATGCATAACCCCCACATATTTTCAAAAATTTCCATAATTAATTCTTAAAACTTCAGTAACAACGTGGAAGCCCAGTGCTCAGAACTAATCAATGATTACGAACTGCTGGTGGTCGCAGCATAGATTCATGTATCCACTGATGTTCTACGTCTAATTGAATTACTAGATTGCAATAGCTCATTTTCTGAGATTGTGCATACCAGTGGATGAAATACAGATCACTTTACTGAAAACATTGGATCACGCTTTACTACATTCAAGTAAAACCAAATGTTCATCAATAAAAGGTTAATGTTTATGCAACGCAATATATTTCAAGTCATGAGAACTATTTGGGATCTTTCACCTACCGGGAACACCAATAGCAGCGAGAATGGGATAAGAAATGGCGAAGAAGATACCTTTCGCTGGTCCATGCATCCTCTCCTAGAAAGTGAAATGAAGTTTAAACCTGAGTTTCGCGGTGGTTTCATTGTGCCCCACATTTATTCTGAGTGAGCGTCTCCAGAGGAATAATTAAGTTACAACCTGCACCTTAGTTACAGGTCGGTGAACAAACAGATTCGCTCATTGTTTTGTACCTCCACATTGCACCATTGGCAAACATAGAAACAAAGAACATTACAGCACAGCACAGGCCTTTCGGCTCTCAATGTTGTGCCGAGCTATGTCAAATCCCAAGAGCAAGCTATCCCCTTCCTATAATTGTGGAGTGCTTCATGTGCCTATCTAATAACCACTTAAAAGTTCCTAAAGTATCCGACTGCAAGATCGCAGCAGACAGTCTAATCCATACCCAATCATCCTCTGAGTAAAGAATTTACCTCAGACATCCCTCCTATATCTCCCACCATGAACCTTATATTTATGCACCCTAGTAACAGCTACATCCACTGGAGGAAATATTCTCTGCACGTCCACTCTTTCAATTCCTCTCATCATCTTATAAACTTTATTAAGTCGCCTCTCATCCTCCTCCACTCCAAAGAGAAAAGCCCCAGCTCCCTCAACCTTTCCTCATAAGACCTACCCTCCAAACCAGGCAACATCCTGGTAAATCTCCTCTGCACTTTCTCCAATGCTTCCACATCCTTCTTATAGCGAGGCAACCAGAACTGAACACAATATTCCAGATGAGGTCTCACCAACGTCCGGCATATTTGCAGCATAACCCCACAGCTCTTAAACTCAAACTCCTGATAATAAAGCTAGCACACTATAAACTTTCTTCACTGCTCTATACAATTGAGTGACAACATTCAGAGATCTCTAGATATGAACCCCAAGGTCTCTCTTTTCCTATACATTCCTCAGAACCCTGCCGTTGACCTTGTAATCTGCATTCCAGTTTGTCCTTCCAAAATGAATCCCCTCTCACTTATCAGATTAAAACTCCATCTGCAACGTACCAGCACAGCTCTGCATCCTATCGATATCTCTTTGCAGCCTGCGAGAGCCCTCACGTCATCCACAATTCCAACGATCTTGGTGTCATCAGCAAATTTACTAGCCCACTCTTCAATCCCTTCTTCCAAGTCATTGAAAAAAATCCCAGAAAACCAGAGGACCCAGCACTGACCCCTGTGGAACACCGCTGGTAACTGGCCTCCAGTTTGAAAATTTGCCCTCCATTACAACCCTCGGTCTTGTTTGATACTGCCAATTATTTATTCAATTCGCCAATTTTCCTTCTATCTAACACCTCCATATCTTTTTCATGAACCTACCATGAGGAAGCTTATCAAACATCTTACTAAAATCAATGTATACAATATCAATAAATCTAGCTTTGTCCACACACTTAGTTACCTTCTCAAATAATTCAATCAAATTTGTGAGACAGAACTTACCCCTCACAAAACTGTGCTGACTATCCCGGATTAAACTGAATCTTTCAAAATGGTCATGAATCCTATCTCTCAGGACCCTTTCCATTATCCTACTGACCACTGAAGTAAGACTAACTGGCCTATAATTACGATGGACATTCCTATTTCCTTTCTTGAAAAGGGGAATAACATTTGCCACTCTCCAATTCTCTGGTACTATCCGTATGGACAGTGTGGACCAAAGATCAAAACTAAAGTCTCTGCAGTCTCATCTCTTGCCTCCCAAAGTATCCTAAGGTGTATTCCACCTGGTCTGGGGGACTTATCGACCCTCAGGCTTTTGAAAATTGCTAATACATCTTCGCTCAGAACATTTACCTTCTGGATCCTATCATCCTGTATCACGCACTTATCTTCAAAAACATGGCCCCTCTCCTTAGTGAACACTGAAGAATAGTATTCATTCAACGCCTCACCTATCTCTTCTGACTCCATGCACAATTTCCCACTATTATCCTTGACTGGCCCTAACCTCATCCTGGTCATTCTTTTATTTCTTACACAAGAGTGAAAAGCCTTGGCTTTTATTCGAACCACCAAGGACTTCTTTATGGCTCGTACCACCAAGGCACCCTGCCAAAACCCGGGTTCGAACCACGGACCTTTAGATCTTCAGTCTAACGCTCTCCCAACTGAGCTATTTCGGCTGCCTGGTGAGCTGAAGCTTCCATCTCCCAAATATATAAGAGAGCAATGATATCTGCCTATTCAATAATGCATCATTTTCATCTTTCTTCGAATAACTGCAACCAAATATCTCAGAAATAAAAGCAAATTGCTGCGGATGGGAAAAGAGAAAAAGGTGCAAAATCTCACACTATCTGAGAGCACCTGTAAGGAGTGAAAAGGCGGATATTTCCAGTCCTGATGACCCTTTATGAAAGCTCATTGTACATTTGTACTCAATATTCGTTTCAATATTTAGTATCAGTGTATTATTTAGCACATATGTCTTCATTATGAATTGAATATCTTTGAAATTGAGCATCAGTGAATTGAAAACATAACTGACCAACAGAACGAACCCAATCAACGGGTAATACAGACTGCAATTCTGAGATTGAATATCGTCAGCCTTTAAACGAAGTCAACTCCATTTAAATGGAGGAAAATCAAGAATTATCTGTTAGTACCCCTTGAGCCTTTTTTATTATGGATGTGAAACATTCAGGCGCATAAATTCCGGCCCGTTACAGGAATATCCAAAAGACTCGCGCAGAGTCTCGACTCCCTCGTCTGTCTCAATGTCTTTTCCTGTTTCTTAGTGATAAAAAGCGATTTAAAAAAAGATTCTTCTTTGAAATGTGCACCATTTCCCCAAGTTCACTTACAGTATCACATGTATCTGTCTGTTTGAGCACACACTACTATCAGATATTTCAGATGGTGATTAACCATATCAGTCTGCACCTATAAACCCATTAAAGTCTGTTGTAGACTGAACGAGATGCGAATATGTGCTCGGTGTCAAAATCCAACTTTCCTGTCTGTGCGTCAAAAAATGCGTACCTCATTTCGCAGAAAGCATTTGAGGGTGAAGTCAGGGCAATGATAACATGTCTTTAAGGATCATGGCAAGTCTCACAAGGACTGGCAGCATCTAGAAGGAGTGAAAGGAGCTGACGTTTCGAGTCGAGATGACATTTTGTCAAAGCTCATTGTACAATTGTGCACAGTATTTGTTTCAATATTCAGTATCAATGTATTATTGAACACATATGTCTTCATTACCAAATGGCTTATGTCTCGAATTGAACATCACTAAATTGCAAACATAACTGGCCAAAAAAATGAATCGAGTCACCGGGTAATACAGATCGCAACTTTAAAATTTAGCAGTCAGTTTTTTTTAAAAATCAACTAGATCAAACTGCAAGTGATTTAAGAATTATCTGTTGGTGACCTTTGAGGCTTTTTTGTTATGGGCGTGAAACATTGAGGCACACAAATTTCTTTATAGGAAAATCAAGTAGGTCCGCGCTGAGTATCGATTACCTCATCTTCAAATGCTTCAGTCGGAGGAGAGAAGGAGGTAGAAGGGGGGAGGAATGGCATTATTAGTCAAAGACTGTATCACAGTGACAGAAAAGAAGTTTGATGAGGACTCGTCTGTTGAGGTAGTATGGGCTGAGATTAGAAACAGGAGAGGAAAGGTCACCCTGTTGGGAGTCTTTTATACACCTCCTAAAAGTTCTAGAGAGGTAGAGGAAAGGATTGCAAAGTCAATCCTGGACAGGAGTGAAAGTAATAGGGTAATTGTTATGGGGGACTTTAACTTTACTAATATTGATTGGAATAGCTATAGCTCTAGCTCGTTAGAAGGGCCAGTTTTCATACAAAGTGTGCAGGAAGGTTTTTTGACTCAGTATGTAGATTGGCCAACTAGAGGTGAGGCTACATTGGATTTGGTGCTGGGCAATGAGCCAGACCAGGTGTTAGGCTTGGAAGTTGGTGAACATTTTGGTGATAGTGACCACAATTCGGTTACGTTCACCTTAGTGATATATAGGGATAGGCATGAAGCTGGGGGTAGTAGTTATAGCAGGGGGAAGGGTAATTATGAGGCCACAAGGAGAGAATTAGGGTGCGTAGATTGGACTAGGAAACTACAGGGAATGGGAACATCTGCAATGTGGAGCTTATTCAAGGAGCAGCTGCTGCGAGTCCTTGATAAGTATGTCCCTGTCAGGCAAGGAGGAAATGGTCGAATACGGGAACCTTGGTGTACGAAAAAAGTTGATTCGCTGGTTAAAAGGAAAAAGGAGGCTTATGTCAGGATGAGGCTTGAAGGCTCGGATAGTGCAATAGATAGCTATAGATTAGCCAGGAGGGAGCTAAAGAGTGAGTTGAGGAGAGCTAAGAGGGGACATGAGAAGACTTTGGCTGATAGGATTAAGGAGAATCCTAAAGCTTTCTTTAGATATGTTAAGAGTAGAAGATTGGTTAGGGCAAGATTCGGGCCAGTCATGGACAGCAGTGGGACGTTGTGCGTGGAGCCTGAGGAGATTGGAGAGGCACTGAATAAATAGTTCTCTTCGGTATTCACGCAGGGGGATGTAAATGTAGTTGTGGTACAGGGTTGCAAACTGGAAAGTATTGAAGTAGACAGGGAGGATATGCTAGATATTCTTGAAGGTTTAAAGTTGGATAAGTCCCCTGGGCCGGACGGGATTTACCGTAGGATTCTCTGGGAGGCAAGAGAGGTGATTGCAGAGCCTCTGGCTCTGATCTTCAGGTCGTCATTGTTTACGGGTATGGTTCCGGAAGATTGGAGGATAGCGAATGTGGTCCCATTGTTCAAGAAGGGGAAGAGAGACCTTTCAGGGAATTATAGGCCAGTGAGTCTTACTTCTGTTGTGGGCAAAGTATTGGAGAGAATTTTTAGGGATAGGATTTATAGTTATTTAGAGAGAAATGAATTGATTGGGGATAGTCAGCATGGTTGTGTGAAGGGTAGGTCGTGCCTTACTAACCTTATTGAGTTTTTTGAAAAAGTGACCAAAGAGGAGGATGGGGGTAAGGCGGTTGAGGTGGTATATATGGACTTTAGTAAGGCGTTCGATAAGGTGTCCCATGGAAGGCTTCTGCAGAAAATGCAGATGTACGGGGTAGAGTGTGATTTAGCTAATTGGATTAGGAATTGGCTAGCAGATAGAAGACAGAGGGTGGTGGTTGATGGTAGATATTCATCGTGGAGTTCGGTTACAAGTGGTGTACCTCATTGGGTCTGTTTTGGGGCCCCTGCTGTTTGTAATTTTTATAAATGATCTGGATGAGGGTATTGAAGGATGGATTAGTAAGTTTGCAGGTGATACTAAAGTCGGTGGAGTGGTAGATAGTGAAGAGGGGTGTTATAGTTTGCAGAGAGACTTGGACAAGTTGCAGAGCTGGGCCGAGAGGTGGCAAATGGAGTTTAATGTGGAAAAGTGTGAGGTAATGCACTTTGGCAGGAATAATAAATGTGCAGAGTATAGGGCTAATGGTAGGATTCTTAATAGTGTTGATGAACAGAGGGATCTTGGTGTATTTGTGCATAGATCCCTGAAAGTAGGCAGTCAAGTCGAGAAGGTTGTTAAGAAGGCATATGGAGTCTTAGCTTTTATTGGTAGGGGGATTGAATTTCGGAGCCGCAACGTCATGTTGCAACTTTACAAAACTCTAGTGCGGCCGCACTTGGAGTATTGTGTGCAGTTCTGGTCCCCACATTATAAGAAAGATGTGGAGGCATTGGAGAGGGTACAGAGGAGGTTTACCAGGATGTTGCCTGGTATGGAGGGCAGGTCTTATGAGGAGAGGCTGAGGGATTTGAGGTTGTTTTCGTTAGAAAGGAGGCGGCTAAGAGGAGACCTTATTGAAACATATAAGATGATTAGAGGTTTAGATAGGGTGGACAGTGATAACCTTTTTCCTAGGATGGAGAAAGCTAGCATGAGGGGACACAGCTTTAAATTAAGGGGTGATAGTTATAGGACGGATATCAGAGGTAGGTTCTTTATCCAGAGGGTGGTTAGGGAGTGGAATGCACTGCCTGCGGCAGTTGTAGATGCGCCAAGTTTGGTGGCGTTTAAGAGGTTAGTTGATAAGTTTATGGAAGAGAAGGAAATGGTTTAGTTTGGAGGGTCATTGCTTTTTCTTAATTGGTCGGCGCAACATCGAAGGCCGAAGGGCCTGTTCTGCGCTGTAATGTTCTATGTTCTATCTGTCAGATTGGTTTTTCCTGTTTCTTAGTGCTGGAAAACGATTTAGAAAAGATTCTTCTTTGAAATGTACGTCATTTCCTCTAGTTCACTTACAGTATCACTTGTATCTGTCTTTTTGAGCACACACTACTATCAGATATTTCAGATGTTGATTAACCATATTAGTCTGCACCCATAAACCCATTAAATTCTGTTGTAGACTGAACGAGATGTGAATATGTTCTCGGTGTCAAAATCCTGTTTCTGTTAGTGCATCAAATAAAAAGTGTTCCTTATTTCACAGAAATCATTTGAGGGTGAAGTCAGAGAAAAGATAATATGCCTTTAATATCGAGGTTCGGAAAACGTTGAGCAACTAACAGCTTTCTCCTTACTCGACATGGGAAAGCCTAATGAATATTTCTGCCTGGTTTCGAACCAGGGACCTTTTGCGTGTTAGGTAAACGTGATAACCACTACACTACAGAAACAGCTTGATGTATGTTGCAGCAAATCTGCCTGTCTGTAATGTTCAACTCCGCTGTTTTGCTGCAGGTTCCGATGGTTAGACTGAGAGCCCATGTCGCTTAATTCAGGAAGATAACCGTTACTTTCCATCTGATTGCAGCTTTATCCAGAACATCAAAATTTAAAAGTGTTCGTCTCTCAAATATCTAAGGGAGCAATGATTTCTGCCCATTCATTAATGGATCATTCTGATCTTACTCTGAATAATCTCAATCAATTGTACTCAGTAATAAAAGCAAACTACTGCATATACTAGAAATAGTTTTGAATCAGGAAACTTTCGCGTGTTGGATGAAAGTGATAAAGACTACATTATAGAAAGAGCTGGAAGCAAGAAACAGCAACCCTGCCTACCTGAATTGTTCAACTACGCTGTGTTGCTGCAGGTTCCAACGGTTAGAGCCCATGTCACTTAATTCAGGAACATAATCTTTACTTTCAATCTGATTGTACAACTTATCTTGAACATCAAAATTTAAAAACATTCTTCTGGCAAATATCGAAGGGAGAAATGATTATTGCCCGTTCAGTAATGCGGCATTTTCATCAGTGTACTCACACTAGGGAGAGACCGTTCATCTACCCTCAGTGTGGGAAGGGATTCACTCAGTCCCTAATCTGCTGACACACCAACAGATTCACACTGAAAACAGACTATTCATCTGCTCTGAATGTGGAAAGGGATTTGTGCAACCATCCAACCTGCTGATAAACAAGTGCGTTCACACTGGGGAAAAGCCATTCACCTACCCTGAGTGTGGAAAGGGATTTATTCGATATCACATGTGCTGATATACCAGTGAGTTCACACCAATGAGAGATCATTTTCCTGCTCCGAATGTGGGAAGGGATTTATTAATTCATCTTCTCTGCAGACAAAATACCGAATTTACACCGTGGAGAAATCTTTCACATGCTCCACATGTGCAAAGTGTTTTGTTCGATCATAAAGCCTGCTGGTACACCAGCGAGTTCACAGATCACTGCACTGCTCTGATTGTGCGGCTGTTTATCGGATTCAGGACTGAACTTTGCTCATTACCCCATTGGTGAAATATTGATGATGCTGCTGCTAAGAGGCTGGAGTTGATAGAACTTGCATTTATATAGCAACTTTCACAACCTCAGGTGAGAGCAGAAACTGTCAGGTATGGGCACAAACGAAAAGTGCAACTCTTTCAAGGGACAAACACTGCGTGCCCTTGATAGGTATGTCCCTGGCAGGCAGGGAGGAAATGGCCAAGTGAGGGAACCATGGTTCACAAAGGAGATTGAATGTCTTGACAAGAGGAAAAGAATAAGTGTACGCAAGGATGAAAAAAAAAGGTTCCGTTGGGTCAATTGTGTGTTACAATGTAGCTAGGAATGAGTTAAAGAAAGGACTGAGGAGAGATAGGAGAGTGCATGAGAAATACTTAGCAGGTTGGATTAAAGAAAACCCCAAGGCTTTTTACTCTTATGTAAGAAATAAAAGAATGACCAGGGTGAGGTTAGGGCCAGTCAAAGATAGTAGTGGGAACTTGTGCATGGAGTCAGAAGAGATAGTTGAGGCGTTGAATGAATACTATTCTTCAGTGTTCACTAAGTAAAGAAGCCATGTTTTTGAGGATGTGTGTGTCATACAGGAAGATAGGATCCAGGAGGTAGATGTTCAGAGGGAAGATGTATTAGCAATTTTGAAAAGCCCGAGGGTCATAAGTCCCCTGGATCAGATGGGATACATCTTAGGATACTTTGGGAGGCAAGGAATGAGATTGCAGAGACTTTAGCTTTGATCTTTGGTCCTCACTGTCCACAGGGATAGTACCAGAGGACTGGAGAGTGGCAAGTGTTTTTCCTGTTTTCAAGAAAGGAAATAAGAATGTCCCTCGTAATTATAGGCCAGTTAGTCTTACTTCAGCAGTCGGTAAGTTAATGGAAAGAGTCCTGAGAGATAGAATTTATGACCATATGGAAAGATTCACTTCAATGCAGGACAGTCAGCACGGTTTCATGAGGAATAAGTCCTGTCTCACAAATTTGATTGAATTCCTTAAGGAGGTAAATAAGTGTGTGGACGAGGGTAGAGCTGTTGATGTTGTACACATGGATTTTAGTAAGACGTTTGATAAGTTTCCTCGTGGTAGGCTCGTGAAGAAGATACGGAGCTGTTAGATAGAAGAAACTTTGGTCAATTGAACAAGTAACTGGTTGTAACGTAGAAGACAGAGGGTGGTGGTGGAGGGAAAGTTTTCAAACTGGAGGCCAGTTACTAGCAGTGTACCACAGGGGTCAGTGCAGGGTCCTCTGTTTTTCTGGGATTTTTATCAATGACTTGGAAGAAGGGGCTCAAGGGTGGGTTAGTAAATTTGCTGACGAAACCAAGATTCGTGGAGTTATGGATGAGGTGGATGGCTCTTGCAGGCTGCAAAGAGACATTGATAGGCTGCAGAGCTGGGCTGAAAAGTGGTAGATGGAGTTTAAACCTGATAAGTGTGAGGTGATTCATTTTCGTAGGACAAACTCGAATGCAGATTACAGGGTCAACGGCAGGGTTCTAAGGAATGTGGAGGAACAGAGAGATCTTGGGAATCATATCTACAGATCACTGAAGGTTGCCACTCAAGTGAATAGAGTTGTGAAGAAGGCTAACAGTGTGTTAGCTTCATTAACAGGGGGTTTGAGTTTAAGAGCCATGCAGTTATGCTGCAAATATACCGGACGTTGGTGAGACCACATTTGGTGTATTGTGTTCAGCTCTGGTGACCTCATTAAAAGAAGAATGTAGAAACATTGGAGAGAGTGCAGCGGAGATTTACCAGGATGTTGCGTGGTTTGGAGAGTAGGTCTTTGAGGAAAGGTTGAGGGAACTGGGGCTTTTCTCTTTGGACTGGAGGAGGCGACTTACTGGAGGTTTATAAGATGATGAGAGGAATTCGTAAAGTGGACGTGCAGAGAATATTTCTTCGCTTCGATGTAGCGTGTTACTAGGGTGCATAAATAAAAGGTTCAAATATGGTGGGAGTTATAGGAGGGATGTCCAAGGTAAATTCTTTACTCATAGAATGATTGGAATGTGGAATAGGCTGCCTGCTATGATCCTGCAGTTGGACACTTCAGGAACTTTCAAGCGGTTATTGGATAGGCACATGGAGCACTCCAGAATTATAAGGAGGAAATAGCTTGACCTTGCGATTGGACATAGCTCGGCACAACATCGAGAGCCGAAAGGCCTGTAGTGTGCTATAATGTTCTTTGTTTCTATGTTTGCCAATGGTGCAATTTCGAGGTTCCAAACAATGAGTGAATCTGTTTGTTCACCAGCCTGTAACTAAGGTGCAGGTTCCAACTTAATTATTCCTCTGGAGACGCTCACTCAGAATAAATGTGGAACACAATGAAACCACCGCCATGCTTAGGTTTGAACTTCATTTCACTTTCTGGGAGAGGATGCATGGACCAGCGAAAGGTGTCTTCTTCGCCATTTCTTATCCCATTCTCGCTGCCATTGGTGTTCCTGGTCGGTGAAAAATCCTAAATCATTCGCATGACTTGAACTGTATGGCATTGCATAAACTTTAACATTTTGTTGTTGAATATTCAGGTTTATTCGAATGTAGCAAAATGCCTTGCAATGTTTTCAGTATTGAGGAGAATAAAGTCTATAATGTGGCCCGTATTTCATTCACTAGTATGCACAGTCTCAGAAAAATGAGTTATTGCAATCTAATAATTCAATTAGATGCATTGACATAGAGCTTACATTCAGTGGTTAAATGAAACGATGTTGCGACCTCCAATATATCTTGTCCATCTCCAGCTTTCATTTGAAAAGGGCTTGAGGCGTTTGTTTCTTCAGACAGCCGGATCAGGAGAATGGGGACACTTCACAAGTCTAACAAATCAACTTTATACTGACGACAAAAATCACTTAGAATTGTTCAACAAATTTATTTTCTGAGGATCGTCCTGAAGCACAAGGGAAAGTTTAGTCTTTGAAAGAAGGGGTTCCCGAGGTTCGGGTCTCGGCAGGTAAAGGCAAATTGAAAATCAGGGGCATTGAAGTCCACACTCGGAGATACAGTGTGATCTCAGATTGCTGTAGCATGTTATCAAAACCTGGAAAGGCAAAAAGTTGGAGGTGTTTAAAATTTGAAGAAGGAGATTATAAAAACAGAGACGCTGCCTGAAAGAGGGCTGCTGGGGCTGATGGATGGATGGGATTAGTATGAAGAAGAACAGTGACAGCAAATTTTCCTGTAGTATCTGAAATTTGATTATTATTTGAGGGGATCAACTCAGTGACAAGAGCGCAGAGATAAAATTTGGACTGCTTGCCCCTAATTGAAAATAACTTTAATACAGTTTTGAATGTAGTGCCATTCCCAAGATTTTACAATCAATGGAGACTGGAGTTGGAAAAGTGAAGGATGGGGTCGTTGTCAGTAACTGATTGGATAGAGCAGCAGTTGGTGTTTACAGTCCTCTCAGTAACACCTCTCTCTATCTCTTTCTATCCCACAGCCAACTTGGTGACCATCGTAATCTTATCCCGAGGACGGTGCGAACTGTCACGGTGCATCACCTACTATCTTATCGTGATAGCATTGAGTGATTTCCTTGTCATCATCACTGCCATAATCCTCAACCGGATTGGCCGCATCTACTTTCAGAACAGCGTCCTGTCAACCACCCCAGCATGTACATTCAGCAATCTGCTGGTCTATTTTACACGGGATTCATCTGTCTGGTTGACAGTGGCTTTCAGCATCGACCGTTTTGTGGCCATCTGCTGCCAGAGGCTGAAGACCAGATACTGTACCGAGAAAACAGTATTGCTGGTTATAGGAATAGTCTGCATCCTGAGCTGTGTCAGGAATGTCCCTTTCTACTTCGCTTACCAGCTCTTGTACACCATGGATGGGGTGCCATGGTTCCGTGTTTTTAAGTTCAACTATTACACACTGCCGGCCTGGCAGGCCTATGACTGGCTGGATAACATCTTAACTCCGTTTCTCCCGTTCCTCCTCATCCTGCTTCTTAACGCTCTGACCGTAAAATACATCTTAGTGGCCAGCAGAGCTCGCAGGAGACTCCGGGGCACGGAGAGTCACGGGGACCCAGAGATGGCCAACCGCAAGAGGTCCATCATCCTGCTCTTCGCCATCGCCCTCAGCTTCCTCCTCCTCTGGGTCACCTATATCATATACTTTCTCTATGTTTGGATTACAGGTGTGGGCTACCGCACCAGCTTGGATTTCAAAGACCCCCGGTACATCTTTCAAGAAACAGCAAACTTGCTTCAGCTAGTCAGTTCCTGCAACAACGTCTTCATCTACGCAGTAATTCCGAGAGGACCTGAAGAAGGTTCTGCTATGGCCTTTCACCAAGCTCACTGGCTAAAACACACATCAATACGTGCTTGGCTTTCATCAACTTAGACCAATGTGTATTCCGTCTCTCTGGAATCAGACACTATTGGGCTTTAGATACAGGACTTAAAAGATGTAAGGCCCATAACACAGTGCTCACATCCCCGTTATTGTTCTAAATGCTGAGTTACGACAGTTGCGAACTTCCTGAAAGAGATAATGTAGTGATAGAGACTTCCAGCATTGAAAGAGGCCCTTCGGCAATGTAACACCTATTTTATCGCATCCCATTTTGCAACAGCTGATTCGCTTCCTTGCATCCTATGTTTCAAGTGTTGATCCAAATGCTTCTTAAATGTGAGGGTTCTTTCTCCTGCCATATTTTCAGGCAGTGAGTTCTCAATTACCACCACTTTCTAGATTAACGAGTTTTTGTTTTGTTTGCTTTTTCTGCAAATCCCCTGAAAATATATCATTTTCCTATCCTTAGATCTATGCTCCTGGTTATTGACACCTCTACTAAGGAGAATGGTTATTTTCATCTGGTTTATCTATATCCCTCGTAGTTTGGAACAATCAGTGAAGTTCCTCTCATCCTTCTCCAAATTAAGGAAAGTAACCCCAGCCTATCCAGCCTCATTTCATCGCCGCGAACTTCAGTCCTGGTAGCATCCTTAATATTCTTTCTAATACAGCAACAAATGTATGTGCAGTGAACCGAATCCTCGAATGTGTAATGAATTGAAGCTATTCTCCTCACTAAAGTAGTTCAGCACCGGTATCATCCTAACGAATCTGCACATGGTACACTAACCGTGGCATAATGGGAGTTTTATACAGCTCCAGCGGTTGCTTTTCATCAATGCTTCGGCTACTAAAGGCAAGTACGTTGGTTAGATAGATTGTTTTTTTTTTCTGGAGTGCAGGCGGCTAAGTAGTTATATTAGAGAGGTCTATAAAGTAATATCGGGCACGTATCAGTTAGATAATACATATCATTTCCCACTGCACTGGTGTCTAAATCTAGACGGCATAGGTTTAAAGTGAGAAGGGAAAGATATAAGAGAGTGCAAAGGGACATTTTTTTTTCAGACAAAAGGTCGTGAATGTCTGGGACAAGATGCCAGAGCTAGTGGTACAGGCAGGTATAATTTTGTCTTTAAAAAAAACCCTATGGAAGTTACATGAGTAAGATGGTTATCGAGAGATATGGGCCTAACGCGGGCAATAGGGACCTTTTTACTATTTTAAAATACGACATAGATATGTTGCGCCGAAGGACCTGCTTCTATGCTGTAAAACTCTGAGACTGAATGACGCTGTTTCATCTTTCTGATTCTCCGAGATACAGATTACAGATGAGTCAGCCTCCGATTTAAATGGATGAAGGAGATATCATGACGGTGGGTTATAAAATGCTGAGCAACTTATCAGGAATTATTATTGCTCTATGTTTACTGAACGTAATTGTTTTTGAACTAATATGAGGGGGGAATGATCTATAAGAAAATCTGTAATTGATTTGTTAGTGATTTTCCACGTTAGATTCATTGGAAAGGAGCTGCCGCT
Organism: Sphyrna mokarran; assembly: GCA_024679065.1. Taxonomy (NCBI): domain Eukaryota; kingdom Metazoa; phylum Chordata; class Chondrichthyes; order Carcharhiniformes; family Carcharhinidae; genus Sphyrna; species Sphyrna mokarran. The sequence continues at coordinate 8,915,127 of JAGIQG010000040.1, forward strand.
GTATCCCAGGGATTCTTAACCCTTTTTGTCAACTCCGAACAGCTGCTTGTTGTGTTTCGGTTTTAAATAAATGTTCCATCCTTACAAAGAGATATCTGCCTCTTGAGTTTTACATTCTCTGTAGTTAAAAGACAGTATTGGTCACCTCAAATTATCCCATAACACTAGACATAATTTGGACATTTGTAATCTATTGTATATTTATATGAAATACACCTCAATCTCTTGGTTTCACCTCATGGTTTTCGCCTCTGTTCTGTATGTATTCTGTGTCTAGCGTGCGGTATGCCTGCCTTGTAAGTATTTCATCGGACGATTTATAGAGACATTCACACTGTTAAGCCACACTGTAGCGACTCTGATAGTGTTTTTAAGAGGCATGATAAAGGAAACTATTTCCTGCCAAACACCATCCTGCATAGGCCGCTGATGAAGCGGAACCTTTGCTGTTTAGAATTACCTGAAACTCGGTCAGTTTCAGACCAGTTTATGAGTGAAATTACCGCGGTCTCCTCATTCTTCACTCATTCTGTCTCTGGATTTTATTTTTAAAAAGGCAGAGATGAAGGTGTTTTACACAGATTGGCCACTGGGTGACTGAATCAACCACATCCCGCCCATGACTGGGGGAACATGCCTGTCTGGGAAAGGGGGAGAAAACCCTATAATATGGGAAATGGAGTGGAGGTGATGGGTTTGAAGAACAAAATTAAGCCAAGCCAGAGATGGTTAAAGTTTTATTCAATATTTATTTTAAAAATTCAGAGAACATTTTACAGCAAAATTATTTTTTAAAGTCACGAAAGTGAACATAGCGATCGAGCTTGACGTTGAGAACAGAACACATGCAGAGGGAATCCATCAATATTTATACCTATGTTCCATACACCAGAAAGAGAAAACAGGGCGTTCGTAGAATGAGGCATTAGGAAATGTGAATAAGGAATTAGAACAGTTTCTTACTTAGACATGAAATTTAATTTACGGGAAAACTATTAATCACAATAATTACATTTATAACAAAAATATGTCATATATTTCACACGAAAAATTGAAATAAGGTCTACGATTGCTTCAGTTTCAGATTCAGAATAATAAACTGTATGAATTTTACTGATAAAGTCACCAAGAGGAGACATTATACATGAACCATACAGAGATCTTGCTAGTCAGCTGAGGCAAATCTGCAGCGTCCAAAGTTTAACCCATCATTTGATCTGTAAAATAATAATACGTAATGAAGCAGATGTTTGTGATGCGGGACATTAATGTTACAGTTTTTAATCAGTGAAACATTGAGAGATTTTTAAATCCGTTCAGCCAGTTTCAAATGTGACCGAATTGAATAATCTCACCTTCACCAGAGTGACTGCAGTGCTATAGAAAATGCTCAGGAAGAACAGGACGATGAATGTAGAAGCCGTTGTCCAGATGTTGTTGTTCTCAGCCTCATTGTCTTCAATCCAGATGTGGTCAGTGGGGTCTAAGAGGCGGAGACCAGAAATTGAAATTAGATTACTTTATTTATCTAGGGAATCTTATTGTTTTTTTTCTGTTCCTTGTTCTCCTTCATAAGCTGTTAATTTATTCTCTGTGTAAGTTTCAATGTCTATCTACTACTAAATTCAGGACACTCAAAAACTGATCTCCGTAACTATTTTCACAGTTTATCTTTACGTACATTCCTTGGACAGTCCATGTCAGGAAGCACTAAGATGTTTTCTTGACTATCCGTTCATTTTTGATCAATTTAGCACGAACCCTTTTTGAAGAATGTTATGGCTGATATGGAGGAACATTCACTGATCAATGATTGTTTTCACAGATGGTTACTGATCTGTAAACTGTGAATGTTGCTGTTTAACAACTGGGATATAATTTCTCATCGTTTCTTATTTATGGTGGCAATAATTAGTAGATCACTAGCTTAATTTAGTTCCTCAACTTGTTTTTGGTCAAAAGTACATTGGGCGAGTTGTCGGTAGATATGCCCATTAAAATTCATGTTTAAATTTTACTTTCATATTTACCTACCATTTTTGTTAAGATTTTGCATTTATGTGCATGTGCTTGAGCATCTCGTGGTCTGCATTGATATTTGGCTCTGAGTTAATATATGTACAAGAGCGCTAATGTACACATTCATTTGCCTGTGTTTGTTGATTTGTGTAGTTGTGTGTCTGCATCTCTGTGCATATTTTTTTTCTTCTGTCATTATGTATGTATGATTATTACTGTGTTAATTTTATGTATAGGTGTTAATACTACTCTTAATGGGTGCACACGTGTTTTTATCTATTACTATGTTGTAATTTCTGTCATTCTATTACTGCTTGTTTCCCTTTCTGTGTGTATCTGTTTCCCCATGTGTCTGTGTGTGTTCCTGTTAACATGTATGTATCTATATACGTGTTGACAGTTCTTTATAACGATATCTTGACATATGTTTGTGTTTCGACATGTAATAATGTGTGCTATGGTGTTCTGTTCTATATGAGCATGTTAATGTTTGTGTCTATATGTTTTGCTGTCAATTCATCTATGTGCAGTCTTCTTATTTGATTTTTTTTGCATTTCCATATATGTCTGTTAATGTGTATAACATTGTGTATCTCTATATCCATATTCCTGTCAGCGTGAAAGTGTGTTATAAATAATTGAATATATATATTTCAGCAACTTATTTGATTTTTTATGTGTATGTGTGTGTGTTTATGTATTTATGTGGGTTGCATGCATGTGCCTGTATTGTGTCTATACATGTCTGTGTTTGTGTTTGGTCTGTGTACCGATTCACCTAAGTATATGAACTTGTGTGTTTTATGTGTATATGTGTGTGTGTTTGTATGTATTTGATTATGAACGTTTGTTCTTTTTTAGTGCCAGTTTGTATAAGCACGAGTCGATATATTCGTGTGTGTATGCATACGCCTACAAATGTATTTCTAATTGTGACAGTTTTGTGTAGTATTGTCAGTGTGTTTATTTTTTAACTGTTGCTTCAAGTTTCACGGACAATCATTAATCCTACGTGATCCAAGCAATCCGAGTGATGGAGTATATTTTAGAGTTTTGCTCTTTAAATTTATTTTATGTGTTGGACATAATGATATCAGTGTGTCTATATAATCGTTAACTGAATGTGATCCAAACAATCCGAGTAATGGAGCATATTTTCGGAGTTTGCTGTTTAAATGTGAAGGGCACGGTGATGTGAAGAGAGCGACTGAAATAATTCATTGATGCATCTCAGAAACCTCAGTAACAGAACAGTGAAATCCGGGTAGGATTGAAATATGTGTTTAAATTTGTATTATGGGAAATCGATGTCAGCACATGGCTAACAGGAACAAGAGTGTTGAAACATTTTTGAATTATGTTGCATATGTATTATATATGTGTGTGTGTGTGTGTGTGTGTGTGTGTGTGTGTGTGTGTGTGTGTTATATACTTGAAGGATACTTTGGTCATGAAAGTGATTCTTCAAAATCTATGGCAAGTAAACCGGAAACTAATTTGTACTGTTGGCAACTGGGTCCTTACAGTAAAGAGTCATTGCCTTCCAAACACGCTACGTGGAGAGAGGGAGGAGAGTGAGCTCAGTGTTTACCTCTCTCTATCCGGTAATGCAATGTCTTTGATGGTTCTAACCACTCAGGAGGTGAAGGTAGAGTGGATTAAATAATGACATTCTTCCTCATTTCATTGAGGAAGTGGTGGGACATGGGTTAGCTATTGCCCCCCCCTCTCTTTGTTGGGTGAGTAGGAAGCCAGTATGTTAACAATTGCTCCTCCCTCTCTCTGATGGGGGGATAGTTGCTCCATGTTTCTGTGTGACACTCACTTCAGTGGGTGTGGTGCAGCAGCTGAAAGCTGTCATCAATGGATAAAGGAATGAACAATGAGAGAAACAGGAACACCGAAATCTAAATGTTATGTTTGTCAGAATTGTTGAAATTATCATATCTCTCTTCAGTGGGAGGAAAGACTATGAAGACGGCGGTTGATGTAGTATATATGGACTTTAGTAAGGCTTTTGATAAGGTGGCCCATGGAAGACTTCTACAGAAAATGCAGATGTGTGGAATAGAGGGTGATTTAGCTAATTGGATTAGAAATTGGCTGGCAGATAGAAGACAGAGGGTGGTGGTTGATGGGAGATATTCATCGTGGAGTTCGGTGACGAGTGGTGTGCCTCAGGGGTCTGTTTTGGGGCCCCTGCTGTTTGTAATTTTATAAATGATCTGGATGAGGGTATTGAGGGATGGATCAGTAAATTTGCAGATGATACTAAAGTTGGTGGTGTGGTAGATAGTGAAGAGGGGTGTTTTAGTTTACAGAGTGACTTGGACAAGTTGCAGAGCTGGGCCGAGAGGTGGCAAATGGAGTTTAATGTGGAAAAGTGTGAGGTAATGCACTTTGGCAGGAACAATAAATGTGTAGAGTATAGGGCTAATGGTAGGGCTCTTAATAGTGTTGAGGAACAGAAGGATCTTGGTGTATGTGTCAATAGATCCCTGAAAGTAGGCAGTCAAGTGGATGAAGTTGTTAAGAAGGCTTATGGAGTCTTAGCTTTTATTGGTAGGGGGATTGAATTTAGGAGCCGCAGCATCATGTTGCAGCTGTACAAAACTCTAGTGCGGCCGCACTTGGAGTATTGTGTGCAGTTCTGGTCGCCACATTATAAGAAAGATGTGGAGGCATTGGAGAGGGTACAGAGGAGGTTTACTAGGATGTTGCCTGGTATGGAGGGCAGGTCCTATGAAGAGAGGTTGAAGGATTTGAGGTTGTTTTCGTTAGAAAGGAGGCGGCTAAGAGGGGATCTTATTGAAGCATATAAGATGATTAGAGGTTTAGATAGGGTGGACAGTGATAGCCTTTTTCCTAGGATGGAGAAAGCTAGCACGAGGGGACACAGCTTTAAATTAAGGGGTATGAGTTATAGGACGGATATCAGAGGTAGGTTCTTTACTCAAAGAGTGATTAGGGAGTGGAATGCCCTGCCTGCAGCTGTTGTAGATGCGCCAAGTTTGGTGGCGTTTAAGAGGTTAGTTGATAAGTATATGGATGAGAAGGGAATGGTTTAGTTAGGAGGGGCATTGCTTTTTATTTTGGTCGGCACAACATCGAAGGCCGAAGGGCCTGTTCTGTGCTGTATTGTTCTATGTTCTATGTTCTATTAAGATATTTTCCTGAATCCTGTAATGATGTGTTTAATTTGTTTTGTATCTGGGTGTATCTGAGCAGAGCGCACAGGTTCAGCAAGATTTAGTTCCGAGGCATGAAAATATCTGACTCAAACTAAAAATTTATAACGGAAGTAAAAATGAAAAGCAACCAATTAAATAATTGGGTATTTCATTTGTCATTAGAGGAAAAGATTTTTTATTGAAGTATTTAATGTAAGCGAGTGATTCTCATTGACAGGAATTAACAGTGTCCATCAGTGCAAGGGAAATGTTCACAAAACTTGGTTTACCGCTGGATTTGTCAACTGTTCTGTTGATGATCTTCAAGGGGATGGCTTCATGTCCCACCACACAGGAGTAAGAAGCGCCGCTGGACCATTCCTCTGCTGCAATGGATAACAGGCTGTACATGAAGAAGGAGTTATTGCCGTTCTCCGCCACCACCGCGGTGTTCCTGTAGTTCCTGGGATTCACCGGCTTGTCGTTGACGGTCCACTTGACAAAGATCTCTCGGGGGGAGAAACCTCTCACTAAGCAGCTGAGGGAGACGAATCTCTGAGCGGAGACTTCTTCTGCCGAGGGCAGGAGGACAGAGACCAACGGTTCCCGTGGATTTGGATCTGCAGAAAATGTACAATAAATGTCAATAAACTGGACAATTCTGGAGACAATGAAACCGCTAGTTAGATATCAGGGAAATATGCTGCAATTTCAATTTTAGAACATAAGAACACAAGAAATAGGAGCAGGAGTAGGCCATCTAGACCCCCAAGCCTGCCCCGCCATTCAATAAGATCATGGCTGATCTGAAGTGGTTCAGTTCCACTTACTCACTTTCTCCCCTTAACTCTTACTTCCCCTGAATATCATAAACGTATCTACCCGTGACTTAAATATAATTAGCGAGGAAGCTTCCACCACTTCAACAGGCAGAAAATTTCCGGAGACTCACCAGCCTTTGAGTGAAGAAGTTCCTCCTCAACTCTGATCTAACCCCCCTTATTTTGAGGCTGTGCCCTCTAATTCTGCTCTCCTCTCTACCTCTCCCCCATCCATCCCCTTCATTATCTTATATGTCTCTATAAGATCCGCCCCCCCCGCGCAACCTTCTAAATTCCAATCAGTACAAACCTAGCGTGCTCAATCTCTCCTCACAGGCTAACCCCCTCATCTCCGGTATCAGCCTAGCGAACCTTCTCTGCATTTCCTCCAAGGCCAATATATCCTTCCACAAATGCGGCGACCAAAACAGCAAACAGCCTCCACAGCACCAGCTACAATTGCAATAAGACCTCTCTACTTTTATATTCTATCCCCCTCGCTATAAAGGCCAACATCCCATTCGCCTTTTTGTTGATCAAACCGTTCTTTTCTACGTGCCTCGCTATTTCTTCTTTAATGACGGATTCGAGCATTTTGCTGACTGCAAAACTTTAACCTAACCGGCCTATATTTCCCTGCCTTTTGACTGCTACCTTTTTTTAAACAGCGTTTACATTTTAAACATTTCTATTTTTGACTTCCACTTGGAGGATAGGTGGATACAATTATTTTCTCAAATAACTCGGGGGGGGGACTGGAAAGTTTCAGAAAGTTTACAGCACAGAATCAGGCCATTCGGCCCAACTGATCTACTCTTCTTTTTTGGTTTTCTGGTTTTTATGCTCCACATCAGGCTCCGCGCTTCTTCTTTGATCTATACTCAATAATATCGCCTTCAGTTCACATTTCATTCGTCAACACGTCAAACGTCCCCGTAAAAATATCAATTGGCCCAGAAACTTTTAGTTCAGGGGAGACCATTAATGCATTGAATACTAAACATTGACCAGTACATTTCCACTGGGGATAGACACAGTGATGCAATTACATAGAAACATAGAACAATACAGCACAGTACAGGCCCTTTGGCCTTCAGTGTTGTGCCAAGCTATGCTCAATCCCAAGATCAAACTATCCCACTCCCTATCATCCTGGAGTGCCCAATGTGCCTATCCAATAACCGCTTGAAAGTTCCTAAAGTGTCCGACTCTATTATCACAGCAAGCAGTGCATTCCACACCCCAACCACTCTCTGAGTGAAGAATCTACCTCGGACATCCCTCCTACATCTTCCACCATGAACCTTACAGTTATGCCCCCTAATAACAGCTACATCCACCCAAGGAAATAGTCTCTGCACGTCCACTCTATTAATTCCTCTCATCATCTTATAAACCTCTATTAAATTCGTCTCTCATCTTCCTCCACTCTAAAGAGAAAAGCCGCAGCTCCCTCAATCTTTCCTCATAAGACCTACCCTCCAAACCAGGCAGCATCCTGGGAAATCTCCTCTGCACTCTCTCGAATCCTTCCACATCCTTCTTATAGTGAGGTTACCAGAAGTGAACACAATATTCCAAATGTGGTCTCACCAAGTTCCGATATAGTTGCAGCGTAACCCCTCAGCTCTCAAACTCAAACTCCCTGTTCATAAACGCTAACACACTATAAGCCTTCTTCACGGCTCTATTCACTTGAGTGGCAACCTTCAGAATCTGGGGATATGAATCCCAAGATCTCTCTGTTCCTCAGAACGCTGTCGTTGACCCTACATTTATTGTCTCAATCTCTCAGCTCACCTGTTTCCTTGTGGATAGATGTTCTTAAAGGAGTCGGCAGATCCTGATGGCTCACCACGCACTCAAACACAACCGCGCTCAGCCAGGCTTGTGTAGAGGTGTTTAATTTGCTCATCACGCTGTCAGGATCTGCTCCTGGAATTTCGGCAATCTCTGATTTCACATAATTCTTGTCTTGGATCCATGACACGTTAACTCCATAAGGAGCATTAGAAATGATGCAGGTTAAAGTCACAGTCGCCTCCAGTAAGACCTGCTCTGTTGGTGGTGGCTGTATCGTCACTGCGGCATCATGGCACTGGGAAGGATCTGTGAATGAAGAATGAAAACGAACTCGAGTTCCCCTTCAGCAGGACAACAGCTTAAGCCTGAAGAAGACGAAGTCGCCTTCAATATATCAGTCTCTAACTATCATCTTTCACCTTCCATGGCGAATAGATAACCAACTTGCTCTATGAAATTATTCCCTGTATTGAATACTGTGGCATCGGTACCATTTCCATGAATCAGCATTGCAGAATTCCCAAATAAATAAACAATCTTGAACTCAGGGATAAAGCACTAATCGTTAGCTTATAAATAGGGTGGATGCATTTTCCAATATTTTACCCCTATGCTGTGACCTATGAAACAGTCCGATACCGACTGTCTCTTCAAATCTTACCAGCTGTCTGTGGAAAATGCTGACATCAAGGCCATCTCGCACACTATATTACTGCAAACTGGAAGGGAGCTCTCTTTCAATGGGAGGCAATGGCATATACTGTTGTCAGTGAACTTGTAACCTAGGGCAAGACTCTGGGGGTGCAGATTGGAATCTCATCATTGCAAATATGAAATTTGAATTTTATAAAATATCTGTAATTAAAAGTGGAAATGGTTATCATGAAGCTATTGCTGTCAAATCCCTCCTAGTTCACGATGCTCCTTAGAAAATGTACCTGCTGTTTTTATCTGGCCTGGCATGCATGTGACTCCAGATTTACAGCAAAGTGGTTGACACTTTAGTCAGGTTTGGGAAATAAATGCACATCTGATGAAGGAATAACAAGAAGTTGCGTTTCGGATGAAATTCTGAACGAGGGATTGTCCTAATGCAACAAACTGCATGACAATAACTTAGAAGTTGTTCTATGTTTTGTACCAACTGTAATAGATCCCTAATTCCGATTAACATTGGAATGATATATTTCGTCCTCTGTTTGAGTCGCTTACACTGAGATGCGCTGATGTTCTGACTCTGGGTGAATCCTTGATGAGTAACCTGGCAGGTATAGACCGCTTTCGTGAACCATTCCCCAGAGGACACTGTCAGCCGACTGCTGGCCGAGAAATTCCCGTTCGCTTCACAGGCGGGAGAGGTGACAACTCCTGAATCCATGGGTTGTCCATTCTTCAGCCACTTCACTGTCATTGGCTTTGGCTGGAAATCGATGATTGATGGTTGTTAATTTGCTGCTCGAGATTTCTTCACTGGAACTCACGGTGAGGATAACAGTTGGATGGATATCAGGCTGACCTTCAGGGGAAAAACATATTTGTCATTTCCAGCAGAAGATGTAGATCAATAAAACTATTGTCTTCATTAGTAACTCATTTGTAGTCAATAGGCGCTAATTGGACCAATCCTCAGGGCCGGATTATGCACATCAATTAAACGAGTTATAACCAAAACCTATATCTTAACCTCAGTGTTTCTCTTTTACACAAGCTGCACAACACTTACATAGCATTTCAACGCTCTTGACCGAGTTGATATGTCGAACCTCACAGTCAATTTTGGGACATGCTCCCGATGAGTCGCTGATGGTTAACTGACTGCTCAGGGTGTAGGTTCCCTTCGTGTTTCTCACTGACGGGTAAGTCTTAAACCCAGTGGTGATCTGCTGCCCATCTTTCTTCCAGGTCAGTTTAGAGACATCTGGAGAGTAATCCATCGACAAACATCCGTAGGTGATGCAGTCGTCAGAATTTTGTTGTTGACAGGAGGAGACCAGGCTGTAGAGAGTGGGCGGAGACGGTGTCACTGGGAAACGATAACCAATTGAATAAGTTAGACTCTCATTAGTGTTTATTTAGTCAACAAACATGTTGCAACGAATAGGTTTCTATATTAGATATAGCACTTGGTGTTAAAGTAATGAATGGATATGGGTAGTAGATAGGATCAGGATATTGATGAACTCTGACCGAAGTGAATGGCAGAGTAGGCTTAAAGGGCCGAATGGCCTACTCCAGCTTCTATTTCCTATGCTTCTATCTCGAACATTGATTAGAATTGTGATTTTGTTCCGAGTATTTCCCGATTAAATCTTCCATCCATCTTTGAGATAATGTTACTTCTATCATTTGAGAATCGTCATCTCTGTAGAAACTTATATCCCTGTCTCCACCTCTATCAAATTCAGAAGAAAAAAAAAAGACATTCTTATAGTCTCAAAATGACATGTCACTCAGTGGATTAACAAACAAGAGCAAAGATTTTCTGCATTATTGAAGCAACTATTCATTTTCCAAACCACAACACTTTGTGATGAAGAAGTTGTCTCTTCATTCATACCATCCATTCACCCGATGACAGAGCTCCAAAAGCTTGTGATTCCAAATAAATCTGTTAGACTTTAACCTAGTGTTGGGAGACTCCTTACAGTGTCCACACCAACCTAACACCGGCATCTCCACACCAGTTTTGGAAATTGCCTGTGTTCATACTGATTGATGCTCCTTCCTCCCTCCAATTCACTGCATCTCAGTCCACTAAACGAACATTAGTTACTTTGCTTCCAAAATACCTTCGGATTGAATACTTACTGAATGATCAGGTAACTCTAAATGTGATTACAGATTCAAATAAATGCAACATTGAAGGATCATACACTAATAGCAAGAGTTGGCCATTTGGGCCCTGAAGTCTCCTCCATCATTCACTGAGATTACATATATGCTGATTGTGGTGCTTGCTCTATTTTGAACCCCCTCACCCCGCCCATCCATCACTCGCTCTCTGCCCATTTTGCCCGACCCTTTGCCCTTCCCACTAGTTCACTGACTGTTACCCCTGTCTCTCCAGCCCTTTCTCCTGGGCTCTCTGCCTTGTCCCTCGGCTCTCTGGCCTTTCTCCTGCCTCCCTGCCCTTTCTTGTGCCTTCTTCCCCTTTCTCCTGGTTCTCTCCACTTTCAGTGGTGTGTCTGCCCTTTTCCCTTGCTTCTTACCCTTTCTCCTCTCTCTCCGCTCTTTTCCACCTTGTTCCCCGGCTGTGTGCCCTTTTCTCTGCACTTCCCCCAGATCTCTATTGTTTCCCCTGGCTCTCTGTCCTCCCCCCACCCACCCTTTGCTCCCTGCCTTTTCCCACGCCTCCTGTTCTCCCTTGACTCTTTGCCCCGAGCCCTCAGCGATTCCCTCCAGCTCTCTGTACTTTCAGGGCATCTCCCAAATTTAAACACCAAAATGCCACTTGAGACCTTTCTTCTCTTTCGTTGCACACAGATTCGGTGAGTGTGAGTGAGCGAATGTGAGTGCGTGAGGGTGAGCGATTGAATGAATGAGAGTGGATGAGTGATGCTGTGTGAGTGATGGAAAGTAGGTAAATGAGGTGAGTGAGTGAAGTTCATTGAGCGAGGATGAGTGATTGAGGGTGAGTAAGTGTGGGTGATGGTGAGACAGCACGAGTAAATGAGGGTGTGAGAGACAGGATGGGTGAGTGAAGGTGGCTGAATGTGTGAGTGAAGGTGGGCGAGAGAGAGTCGGTGAGCGAGATTGAAACAAACAGTGTGAGTGAGTGAGGATGCGTGAAGGTTAGTGCAGATAGGTGATTGCGAGTGAGTGAATGAAGGTGAGAGAGTGACTGAGTCAGAGTACAAGAACAAAGAAAAACACAGCACGGGAAACAGGCCCTTCAGCCCAGCGAGCCCGCGCCGCCGTCCTAACGTCTTAATGACATATAGAGACCAATATAGGGACAATTTGTTACCCAATCAGCCTAAGAGCACATTTTTGTGATGTGGGAGGAAACCGGAGCATCCGGAGAAAACCCACGCAACCACGGGGAGAATGTGCAAACTCCCGCAGACACAGGCCCAAATCCATGTGTCTGCACAGCAACAGCGATAGTCTCTGAGGTGTCATGTTGCCCATCTGATGGTCCAGTTTAAGCATACGCTAACGACATGAAGCACTAGGCCACTCCTGAAGTAACATCCAAGAGCAGCCCTCGCACGACCTGCCGAATGCATGCACCTTGTTGGTCAACAAGATGGACCGAATAGCCTGTGGAAACAAATAAAGTATTTAAACAGTCCTCCTATATCCCTCTATCTGCAGACCGCTCATGTGGCTGTCCAAGAGACCCTTAAACAACCCTAGCGTGCCTGCTCCCACCACCTTACTCGGTAGTGCATTCCACACCCCCACTACCCTTTGTGTGAAAAAATGCCCTCTAATATTCGTCTTATACATAGTGCCCCTCACCCTAAGGCCCTCGTTCTATCCGATTCTAAAGAGTGTGTATTGAAGGTGGTGTGTGACACTGTGTGAGGGAGAATGAATGCGGATGAGTGGTTGTGTGAGAGTGAGTGAGTGAAGGTGTTTGAGAGAGGATGAGTGATTGAGGATCTGTGAGTTAGGGTACGTGATGTTGAGTGATGGTGAGTATGTGAGGGTATGTGAGTGAATGTAAGTGCGTGAGTCTGAGTGAGTTTGAATGGGTCATGAGATGTAAGTGAGGGAGGGAGGGGTCATTGAGGGTCACAATGTGTGGGGGTGTGTCTGGCTGAGTGAGTGTGGGTAGGTGAGTGAGTGAGAGTGGCAATGATTGAGACTAGATGAGGGAGGGTGGGTAATTGAGTGAGGTTGGGTGAATGGGGTGAGTGATTGAAGTGAGTGAGACTGGATGAGTGAGGGTGCGTCAGTGAGGTGAGTGAATGAGGATGATTGAATGGCGTGAGTGAGTGAGGATGAATGAGAGTGACTGAGTGAGACTGGGTGAGTGAGGGTGGGTTAGTGTGATGAGTGAATGAAGGTGAGTGTGAATGTTGGTGACTGACTGAGGTTCTAAGTCAGTGAATGAGATTTAGTGAGTGAGGTTGAATGAGTGATGGTGTGTGAGTGTGGGTGGCTGAGTGACAGTGATTGATTGAGGGCGAGTGAGTGAGAGAGTGTGAGGGGGAGTGAATGTGAATGAGTGATTGTGTGAGTGAGTGACTGGATGAGAGTGAGTGAATGGAGGTGAATGAGCAAATGTGTGAGTAAGTGAGGGTGGGAGGATAAGTGAATCAGGTTGTGTGATTGATGTTGAACGAGTGAAGTTGAATGAGGGTGTGTGAGTGAGTGAGGTTAAGTGAGTGAGGATGAATGAGAGTGAGTGACCAAATATGAGTGAATGATTGTCACTGAGTGAGTGTGTGAGGATGAGTGAGGGAAATTGTCGTGTGTAAGTGAGGATTAGTAAGGGAAGTTCTTTGAGTGAGGATGAGAGATTGAGGATGAGTAACTGTGGGTGAGGGTGAGAGAGTCAGTGAGCTACTTCCTCCTCTTTCTCTCCATCGATCTTTTCCCGATTCTCTACATTGATCAGCTTTCAGTAACAGGGCTGTGTAAAGTCAGGAATCAGTGTAGATCACCGGGCATCTGCTTTAATGTCAGTGCCTTTCTTTAAGAAACACGGATCAGTGAACAAATAGACAGACTGAGGGAGCTGGAAGGGAAGCTTACAGCAAAACTAGTGTCACACAGGAATCAAACACCAAGTCTACTCCATTATTGGGGAGCCAGACGGACTTTGTCCCAGCCAGATCTCTTCATATTTATTGCGTCTTTCTGTCCAGTGCAACGCATGGAAATTCCTACTTCTGATCTCATGTTGGATGAAATGTGTCATTGATGAAGCAATAAAAGATTGTAGGTTCCAGAACAGTCCCCTGCCAAACTCCTTCAATGATATCTCAACTTAGACGTTTAACCTCCAACAACCATTACCATCTTGCCTTGTGCTATATATGCCTCCAATGAGAGAAGATTTTCCCGCCAGAACTTATTTGCTTAAGTTTTACTCAGGTTCCTCGATCTCACTCTCATTCAAATGCTCCTGGTTCCTTCCACAGTCCACAAATGTTCAGGTTCAGTGGATTGGCCATGCTAAATTGCCCCTTAGTTTCAGAGGGACTAGTTAGAGTAAATATATTGGTTATGGGGAATGGGCTTTTGTGAGATTGTTGTCAATGCAGACTCGATGAGCTGAATGGCCTCCATCTGCATTGTAGGATCCTGTGATTCTATTCTATGAAGTCAACGACATTTACTCTGGCGTATGTGAATGGAAAGTGTGTAAGAAGGTGTTTATGTGTGTGTGTGTGTCTGTCTGTGTTTCTGTGTGTGATACAGAAAGATGGTGAATGTGTGCATGTGGGGTACAACATGCCTATTGGAAAGCAAGATAATATGTTCATGAGTGTGTGAAAGTATGCATGGGATTGTGTGTGAGTGAGAAAGGTGTGTGGAATGTGTACAATGTGTTTGAGTTGTAAGAGTGAGTGAGAATGCATGTGCGAGTTTGGGCTTATGTGACAGACTGGCTGTGTGGAAGAGTGTGTGTTCGAGAGTGCGCATGGGTCTAAGTTTGTGAAGAGTGTTTGTGAGCGAGCTAGTACGTGAGAGCAAAAAATGTGCGAGATAGTGTGTGCAAGAGAGAAATATATGCGTACGTGTGAAATAGAGAGAATGAGAGAGATGCATGTGCAAGAGGAATTGTGAGAGAGTGTGTGTGAATAAGTGTGAGACAACAGATTGTGACAGAGTGTGGGAGAGAGAATGTGTGTGCGAGAGCGCGAGACCGTGCTTGTGTGTGTGTGTGTGTGTGTGTGTGCATGTGTCTGCGTGTAAGAGAGAACGTGTTTGGGGGTATGTGCATGTGAGTGTTTTGTGTACGAAGGTCTGAAAGACTGACTAAGAGAGCGAGAGTATGTATGTATCTGTATTTGAGAGAGTGTATACAGACTGTGAAAGAAAGAGAATGTTGTGAGAAATATAGAATGAAAAAGAAAGTAAGTGTGCGTACATATGTGTGCATGTGTGAGAGAATATGAGTGCATGTATCTGTGTATTTATGTGTGTGAAAGTGTATGAATTATATAAATTTCTATCTGGCTGATTTAGTCCAGTAAAGAACACTCACTCCACAAATACTCACTCGCACAGTGAGTGGGAGTGACAAGTACTGCGGGCCAAGGGTTGGAAAAAACAGTTGAATCTTTCACAAGTCAGTTACAATTAAATGATTTCCTTTTTCCTCAATGAGTGAAACCTGTAAAATCTCACGAAATTTGACACAATCCAGGGCAAAGCCATCCACAAGATTACCTGCCTCCTCATTCACCCTATTCAGTCCTTCCATCACTCACAAGCAGTGTCAGCAGTGTGTATTAATTGCAACATGCACTGCAGCAATTCACCAAGACTCCATAGAAATACTGCCCAAACCCGCTCCCTTTACATTGCAACAGGGCAAAGGCAGCAACCACATATGAACGCTATCACGTGTAAGCTCTCTCCAAAGCACACACTATCCTGACTTGAAACAATATCTAAGTTCGTTCATAGTCGCTGGGTCAAAATCCTGGAATTTCCTGCCCAACAGCAAGGCGGATGCCTGCAGCATATGGACTGCAGTCATTCGAGGATGTTTCATATCAACACTTTGTGAACGAAAAATTAGGGAATATTACAAATTCCAACAGAGCAAATGATTCTAAAATGCTTCTAAAAATTAAATTAAGGTGAATTTGACCCTTCAATTATCATACTAAACAAATCAGGGACTGCTGCAGTACGGAGGACAATATAATACACCTCACTTTGCATTTGTTCATCGAACATTCCCAAAGACATCACTGCTTAAATATGACCCAATTCTCCCTCTACAGCCTGATGTTTTGCTCTCTGATAGTCACAATACGCTTTCAGGATCCCATTTCTGAGACACCGAGTCAAACTATCACATTTCTCACAGATACAGGTGTATTGAATAAATATATCTCACTCCTTGAAATGCAGGAGAAGGAACCAGAAAATTTACAACCAGCCAGACAAATTCCTGGTTCCAACACAGTGAGCACGCGCACAGAAACAGAATAGACACAAAGGGTGCATCAGCCAAGTTCCCAGCAGGTTGAGCTGTTCCATCTGTTAATTTCATTCAAACTGTTGGATTCCAATTGATAATGGTCAAATTACAACAGCAGAACATCAATGACCTACTTTAAATTAAACTGATCTTCATTTCAGAACTCTTTCCCATTTTTAATTATTTATCTGTCTCGTTTCTCGAAAACTATGTAAAATGTAATTTCGCTGAAAATGAGCATTCAAAAACAACAGATTCAGGACAGTTCAATGTCCCGCACAGAGATGCAGTTACACAGTAACAGTTCAATGCCCCTAACAGAGATGCAGTAACACTGTAACATTTCAACGTCCCTACAGAGATGCAGGAACACTGTAACATTTCAATGTCCCTACAGAGATACAGTAACACTGTAACATTTCAATGTCCCTACAGAGATAAAGTAACACTAACAATTCAATGTCTTTACAGCGATGCAGAGACTCTGTAAGAAGTAGGACGATAGGACGAGGGGTCATGGCCTTAGGGTGAGGGGGGCTATGTATAAGACGAATATTAGAGGGCAGTTTTTCACACAAAGGGTAGTGGGGGTGTGGAATGCACTGCCGAGTAAGGTGGTGGGAGCAGGCACGCTAGGGCTGTTTAAGGGCCTCTTGGACAGCCACATGAGCGTTATGCAGATAGAGGGATATAGTAGGACTGTTTAACTACGGCTTTTTTTTCCACAGGTAATTCGGTCCATACTTGACCAACAAGGAGCATGCTTTCGGCAGGTGGTGCGAGGACAGCTCTTGGATGTTGATTCATAGGTTGCCTCGTGCTTCATGTCGTAAATGAGTGCTTTATCTGTACCATCTGATGGGCACCATGACAGCTCAGTGACTATCGCTGTAGCTGTGCAGACACTTGGAATTGGGCCGGTGTCTGCGGGAGTTTGCGCGTTCTCCCCGTGGTTGCGTGGGTTTTCTCCAGGCACTCCGGTTTCCTCCCACATCCCAAAAATTCGCTCTTAGGCTGATTGGGAAACAAATTGTCCCTACATTGAGACTCTTCCATGTTAGGAATAACCTAAAATTAGAATAGGATAATGGAATTGTTCTAATATAGTTATGACGGCGGCACTGGCTCGTTGGGCCGAAGGGCCTGTTTCCCGTGCTGTGTTGCTCTAAAAAAAAGTAAACAAACCAATAAATATTTACATTGAAAATCATTGCCTGATTCGATCTAATTTCTTAATTAAATGTAATTAAGAAAATCATCAAGACAAAACACTTTATTGAACTAAGTACAGCTGAATAAAGCAATGTTTTGCTTCTGAATTCATTTTGATACAATTAAATACTCTCTATGACAGATTGCATTTTGCACGGCAGTACAATATTCATGGTCTTTTGTTTTAAATTAATCTGCATCAATATCATATTTTAAGTTACTGTTAATTGCCAGTTGATTTGTACTCTAATAAAATGAGTCTTTAATCATTCAAACGCCCTTCTGCCCCCAACATTGTTAAATAATTAGATTACAATTAAATCTTAAACAATTTAAACAATAATTACAAATTACTGAATGGAGATATTCAGACCTCTGTCATTCATTTACTTAAATCTATTCACATTGCAATATTTCACTTTTACTACACTGTCTTCTTGTAACCTAGAAACATGTTAAAAATGCATACTACTGTGTTTGTATAGACTGTAACTGTCTGGCACTTTAAAATCAATAATACTACTTCCTAGATATAGTAATTTAGAGCATCCATATAGTTTAAATACTAAACACTCGTTTAATTAAAGAAAATCTGAATTAAACAGTGCAAACACAAATAAAATAATTGACTCAAATCCTCCGTAATACTAAAACATGGTACAGAATATAAACCGAGAGCTTTTCTTCATGATTACATTTAATAAGAATTTAACATAAAGTTCAGATAGATTCAATACTGTCATTTATTCTTTCTCTAATTCTATGCTGAGTTCAGCAGTAATGGGAGACATGATATTAAGTGCAGAACTAATGTTACTTGCATAATATTATGATATTTTATATAAATTAATATTTTTGAATTTTAAGCATTTATTTGTCAAACCCGAACCAGTTTTTGTTGACAATTTACTACAACTCAAAAACAATCATGCCAGCAATTTTGATTGAGTGTCAGCGAATTCCATCTATCAGAAAACTCTGTTCACTCTGCCAAACTAAGCAAACTGTTTCATTCTAATTGATCAAAGGTCAAATTGCAACAGCAAAAAAAAAAAATAAAAAATTAAATTAATCTGATGTTCATTTTAAAACTGACTTTGCTTTTAACTATTTCTCCCTGTCTCTCTCAAATCCCCAAAACTGGGCAAAAATCTTTTTTTTCTGAAAATGAATACATAAAATATTAGAGATTCAAGGTAGTTAGTGTAATGTCCCTAACAAAGATACGATGAATTGTAATTCATGATTTATTTTAATATGTCAGCATCAGTTAACATGAATAAAATGTCCTAACATATATTTATTTTATTTTTTCCCGAAATCTTTTTTTTGTTTTAACCCTACAATAATATTCAAACGTACTTTTATTTCCATTTACCAAGAAACGCTCAGTATCACTGAGGTGAAACAGTCCAAAAACAATTGAAAAGCATTAAACCATTTCACAAATTTTGAGATGAAATTAGTAATTAATTATCTGGATATCTAATTTAATCGAGGAAAAAAAATACTTGGAAGGAATAATCTGGTTGCAGCTGCCAAAAAATTGCCAAAAAGTAACGTCTTTTTCTGCAAAACTCGTATTTTAGTGAATGCAAACTTAATCTGGGATGTAACGATTAATGTAAAGTATCTTATTCAACTGAGCGCGGCTGTGAAAACATCATGTTGTCATTGAAATAGCTTCTGAAATTGTCACAAAATATTTTTAGTTTTGAAATTTTTCTTCTCATGTTAATTGTGCGAAAAGCACAACAAAACCTTTAAAGGGAATTGTTAAATTATTAACTTAAAATAATCTTAGGTGAATCTGGAGTTATATTACTGATTAATAATTGTTTGATTTATAATATTTTTAATATAAAACTTGTTCATTGGAAGCTTGTGATTGCAGCAAAGACTTAGTGTCCGAATGAGCGTTGTAAGTCATGATTTACTTGAATTTGAGAGTGTTAGTTAAAATTTATAAAAATGCTGTGATATGTTTTTTTTTCAAACATGCTTGTTTTCTCCCTACAAGGATTTTCAAACTCAAAGATTGTTTGTGTTCAACCAGAAAACATTAAAACACTATTTAAACAACGCAGAAATAATGCCACAAAGCCAAACCATTTCACAAATTTTAAACATAGCCAGTGACTGCACCACATAATCTCGTCAGCAGAAACACAACAAAATGCATCAATGAGGGAATGTTTCACGGAAAAGCAGCTCAATATCCATTCAACAGAATCAAATGTAATATTGCAAAAAATCTCAATATCGAATGGAGCAAACCAGCTCTTAACCAATTATTAAACTAAACAAAAATCTGGAATAATCGCAATGACACTGCGAGGAGGTGGGATATACCCAACAAATTGAAACTTTATTACATTTTATTCCTACTGGGTCATATTTCAAACATATTTAAACATTTGGATGGTAAAAGTTCCAGCCATGAAATGCCACCGAGATTAAACATTGCAGGTACCCCAAATCGTGAATGAAGTGACAAACTATGTTCTGAACGAGTGGCGTAAGCCGCTTCACTAAAAAATTTAAAAATACACATACAATAAAGCCTGCTTTATTTCTGTCTGCAGTTATGCATCAAGCAGTTGCAAACCACAGAATGTTCGCGTTCAATCACAAAACGTGTAACGGCTCAGTCTCACTGAGTTCAAACAATGCAGAAACACCAAATTAATTCACAAATTTTACATATTTAAAATCACCCAAATACATAATCTCCTCACCAGAAAAAAAGACGCATCGCTGAAATACTGAACACCATTTCATGCAGAAGCAGCACAATTCTACAAACACTTACAACAGAATCAAAAGTAACATTGACAGAAATGCGTCATATAAATTCCAGCCAATTCGATCATCACCAAAGTAATTAATGTTTGCAATAACCAGAAAATATTGGATAGCAGCACCAGCATTGTGTGAATGGAACATTTTCACCAGATAAATTTAGAAATTTTAGAACGTTTTAAAAAATATTGTGTTAGATTTCAAACACTTGTGTATAGATAGTACAACTCGTAGCCACTAGATGTCACAGAGCTTAAACATTGCAGAAACGCTGCATTGTTTAACAGACGTTCGGCTTTTAAGGTAACCCAGCCACACAATAACCTCAACAGATAAACACAAAATCACATCAACTTTTGGAATTGAATCTCCCAGCAGCATCTATTGTCAAGAAACAGTGGAATTCTAAAGCCTCTTTGAGGCAGAATCACAAGAAAAATTGAAAAATTCTCAATCGAAAATCCACCAAACCCATATTTATGTTACTAAATAGATTATTAGTATAGACAAATATATAAAGCAAAGGCGCATATAAACTCAATAAGTGCATGGTTCTTACCTGTAGTCACCGTCACCATGGTGCCTTGTCCCCAGTAGTCGTAGTAGTCACAGTGTCACATTCCCTGAGCTGTGTCATACAACAACCGTCCCTGAAAAAAAAGACACAAAACCATCATTCTTTTAAATATCCACAAACCAGAAGAAAAGCAAAGTCAGTTAATGTTCATTAAATTATAATTCCATTTCTGGACATCATTTACCATTCATAAGTGACACTAATGTTTTATATTTCATAGAATAACACATGAACATGTTGAAAACACCAACTACTAATTGAGTAATTATCAAGATTTTCCATTTTCATTCTTGTCATGCGGTCAGTGCTGGACATAAATAACACTGTACTGAGATTCTACTTGGAATTTAAAAGTGACAGTCAATCAGTGCTGAAGGATTTTTGTATTGACAGTAACTGCTGTGCTATCCAGTTATCACAGTGAGACACAGCATGACAAATACTGAGGCAGACTGTTAAATATAAAATTCAGATAATTAATTTCACTGATATTTCAAAAGTCTGTTTCCACCTCATTAAGAGTAGGTCAGTGAGATATTTCATTTCTTTTTAACAGTCATTGTATTCATAAAGGGGGTTAGAAACTTTTACACTCTCTGTGCACATTCAGCATGTAATCAATAACAATAAAGTTGAAGTATTTTACATCATAAATGCTGCTTCTACCTATTATTTTGTTGAACTCTCGTTAGTTTGGCATTCGGCAATGGCATTGATCATAAATTTAAGCAAACTCCGTCTCTGAGATTTTTGTATGAGGATGTTGCTTTGCTAAGCATTGTGGCCCCCGGTAATATCACAGTGACACAGGCCCGGACAAAAACTGCACTCACTTTGTTCAGTACTGCCGCTCAATATTCATTTCAAATGGAGCATTAATTCTGTTCTAATTTAAAATGTAGACAGCTGTTCATATAACACAATCTACGAGAAATGTTAAAACGGTTAATATATCCAGCGCTGTACTTGCTGAAACGACAATAAATATAAAGTCAGTGAAAAGCTCACCCCATTAATATCGGTAAGTTTGTTAAAGTGTTCTGTTAAATGCTTTCTTTGTTACTTTTTTAAAAAAAGATTATGGTTTGGTTCTGACCACTGTCGTTAATATTACATTTAAAACAGATATTTACCTTCAGATTATGTTGGAAGTTGCTGAATTCCCTCTCGAGTTGTTCTTGTTCGGGTGCAGCCCTGGATCCTCTCGCTGTGGTGTCTTGCACAGTAATAGATGGCGGTGTCTTCGGTCTTCAGGCTCGTCATGTCCAAAGAGAAGATATTGTTTGAAGTGTCTTTGGACGCAGTAAATCGATCCTTAATTGATGGGGCATAGTAATTGCTGCTGGATGAACTTAAATAGCTAACTTGCAACTCCAGCCCCTGTCCGGGAACCTGTCGGATCCAGCTCATCCAGTAGCTGCCAAGATCGGAGCCGCTGGTTTTACAGGTCAGTTTCAGGGAGCCTCCGGGATGCGCGGTCTCTGCCTCTGGCTGAGTCAACACAATCTCCGACTGGACATCTGTAAAAAATATATCAAAAAGCCCAAGAATTAATCCTGATGAAATGATTGCTGTTTCTGAAACATTTCAGCGATAGACAAACAGGGAGACAGTGACAGTGAGAGATTTGGATAATAAAATAACACTGACCAGATAAGATAGTCAGCAACAAACTGAGAGAAATCGCCGACCTCATCTTTCTGGTGATTTGGGTGAAATGATTGTGTTAGGAACTCAGTGAACAAACCAGCTCCCGGACTGTTGGATTCCGGTCCCAGTGAGCGGTATTTAAATACCCGGCAGAAGGGGGCGGCTTTCCAGGCGCCGCCTGTTGATTCCCTGCTGGAGGCGGCGCCTGGATCCACATCCCACCTTCCACACCCCCAACAGAATGGACTCCGAGATTTACAATAGGTTAATATTGAAATTGACATTTTATCTGTATCGAGATATTTGTTTGGCTGAATCAATTCATTGTAATGTCTCCACTATTTCTCATCATGATATTTCAATTTGTCATTTCTTTATTTAAAAAAAAACACTAATTGCATTGTAAATATGGTTCTTTTCTTCCCACGCCCGTAATAAGAAATCAAATCTAAAAATGATGAAATTACACTTTCAGAAAGTAAAGGGGTCATCAGTCTATTTTACAATAATTCTATCACATTACAATAATGAAGCATAATTTATCAGTCCAAACATGTGCGGGTTAGGTTGACTGGCAATGATAAATTGTCCCTTAATGTCAGGAGACTTAGCAGGGTCAATATGTGGGGTTACGGGAATTAGGACAGGGCCTGCATGGGATTGTTATCACTGCAGGTTCGATGGGTCAAATGACCTCTTTCTGCACCGTAGCGATTCTATGATAAGAGGAATTGTTATCGATTTCTGTAACTAAATGTGGCGGATGAACAAAGACATCCTACTTACAGTGTGGATGGCTATCATTGTACATTTTGGCTTTGAAAATAACACGAGTTTCTTCGCATTATATAGTGTCTGCTGACATTTCTCAAAACGTCTCTGAGCGTAAGACAGCTCTGTGTAAATTAGGGATAAAACAAACCTGCCTGTTTGAAATTAAACAGTGAGCTGACAGAGAAACATAAAACTGACTGCGACATTGACAGAGAATGTAATGAATTGGAACGCACAAGGCGATCAGTAAAGTTCTCCTTCAGCATCTAACGCATTACAGCTCATTATACTGGCCACCGGCTGTATAACATTCACTGGTATTGGGAACACAGGATATCAGGGCTTTTTGGCACATTAAACATGATCACAAGAATAGGTGTTTTATCTTCAATTCAACCAGATTATGAACTGATCAATTATCCACTCATTGGCGATTATGAGAGGGTTTGTTAAATAATCGAATTCAGGATACACTGTAAAAGAATACAGTGCTAATCAGGTATAAGAAACTCTGTCGCTTAAATGAGGTGTAAAATTTTCATTATATTTCAGCAGTCCCCGTTGTTCAAGGCAGTTTTATGATTTTTTAAAAAAATATATTTTTGCCATTACACTGATCTCATTAGATTGGGAGATTCTGACCATCAACATCTCTCTCTTTCGCACTTTGTGAAGTTTTTCACACAGTTTTTAATTGTTGGAATGGCATTTACTCGAAAGTTATACAAATGAAACAGCATCTGATCAGTTTATGGTTTTCCGATAGTATTAATTCACACAATGAACAGAGCATTAAAGAAAATATTTGTTTAGAATCATTACGATTTAAAATGTGTTTTTATTGTAGGAATAAAACAATTATTGTTTAAATGGCTGCCTACATTAAACTCGCATGTGATTCTGTCTGTGTTACATCATACTGAGCTTGGATTACAATCCAGGAGGTCGTATCTAAGTTTTTCCCGCATTCGGCTGAATATCACGTGTTCATATACGAGGCACAGGCCCTACTTGTTTTCTAATTTCTAAATTATAGTTGTACTGACCATGTATCTACTTATTTGACAAGAGGCCTTGTCTCAATTATTACTGTCTCAGAAATTTTCCCACTGTAAACTAAATTGGACCAACTGCCTTCATACATTATAGATGTAACAGTTATTATGCTAATAGTTTATTATATTTTGATAAGCTAGCACCAGTTAACGCTGCACCAGTCCATGTATTTGTCTATTTAAGACGGTGCCACTTTTCAGTTATTATTGCATTTTGCAATACCTTTAAATTGCTGCATTGTCTGTACCTCAGTGTATATCAGTTTAGGTCCAATATCAGTAACTATTACAAATAAACTGAATTCTGTTTCTGTCTACATCAGTCTAGACACTATATCAGTAATCATTGCAAATACACTAGGCTTTGTCTCAGTTTATATCTGTTTTTGTCCTGTATCAGTTGTCATTGCAAATACAATGGAATTTGTCTCAGTTTATATCTCTTTCTGTCCTGTATTAGTAATTATTACTAATGAACTTCTCTCTGTCTCAGTCTAAAGAAGTCTAGGTCCAGTATCATTAATTACTGGGCTCTGTTTCATTTTATATCTTCCAATCATTATATCCAGTAAAACTGCACAAGACATAGTCTCAGTTCTCCTGACAGCGTCATAAATATTTGAAATATTTCTTGCATGGTATGTGGGTGTCACTGAAAACATCAGCTTTGACCTTTCACCGTCCCCACGTGACACTCGGGGCTAAGCCATTTCAATTTTGTTTGACCAGAGCCCCAATTATGTTAAAATAGAGTCTGCCCCTGTTAATAATGTCAGTTTATATTGCTCTAGGCACTCTTTCTAGTTGTGTAATATTTGATCCTGACGCTGTATCTATTTCATTAGACAGTGTCAGTGTTATTCCTGCACTTGACTGTGCCTCTGATTGTACTATGCCTGCATTACCTCGCGGTTCTACAAGAAGAAGAGATAATATATTTGACTAGAAACACTGGCATTTGGCAAGATTCTGAAACGGGCAAATTGGACTGATAATATTTGGTCAGTGCAAGGTTGAAGACCCTGTTCCTCTGCTGTAACTTTCTTTGTCCTTTGTTCTGTGTTGACAGTGCATGATATACAGGCCTTGGTATCCATTTTCAATTAGCAGATGTAGATTTCAGATAGCACTGTTTCTTTTCCAGGTGTCCAAGAATCGTATTTAGGAGGATGCAGAGAATAATATCCCCCAAACACTTTCCTCAATACTGACATTGTCCAGTGCAGTAAAACCAGAAACCATGTCCAATGAAATATAAACGTGGATAGGGTCAAGTGCAGAAATAAGACTCCATTTAGTTTAATAAAACAGATACAGGCTAAAGTGATATAAATGGATATAGCATCTAGTTGAATATAAACTGAAACATGTTGATGTATAAAATAAACTGGGACTAGTCTAAATTTGTACAATCAGAGAAAGCATCTCATTTAATATCTGTAGAGATAGGGTCTAGTGCAACATAAACGAAGGCATTACCTTATATAATAGCAGCTGACACGGAGTAAAATTACTGTCTAATAAAGAGACCAGTTCAGTCCCCATGAAATTTCGAGAAACGGCCTACTGCCACATCAAAGATTATAGGGTAGGAGTAACATGGGGTAAAATAACACCTGCATTGCCAAATATAGCACTCCCAAGGCAGGGATAGCATGAGTTAGATACAAAGTGAATCTACCTCTCATTTTCAAAATCAAACATTCCTGGAAAACATTCACTCTGCTTCTCGACTTTCTAGAAGCAAAGCAAAACCCCATGTGCAGAGTCTGGTCAAACACAATGAAGGCATACAGGCGAGGAATTATCTTTTAGGTAAAACTACTTCTGCATTTTCCCTTCAGAGATTTAGGAGACAAGTTTGAATTGGTGTTCAGTAGAGGGGAAGAGCTCTTCAGACAGTCCCATAAAATATACTAGTTCAGATACAGCAGAGATTAGATACGGATTAAACATTCAAAGGGCAGACACGTCAGTTTAGATGCAGAGTAAACATTCCCCCACACTGTCCGGTCAAACAGCGAAAGGGCAGGGATAAATAAGGGATTTTTTTTTTGGTAGGCCACATCGAATCCTTGTTATGAATTACAACACAGATTAGATGTAGAGGAAAATGTATAAAATATCCTAAGATTTTAGAATCCTCAAGATATATTTTTTTGAGTAAATCCCCCTCGTGGATTCTAATTCTTTACATTGCATTCCTTCTAACTCTGGCTGAGAGAATACATTGGACAACATTGAATTCAGGTTGTGGAGTGAAGACGATGAACTATCGTGAAGAGACAAACAGCAGAACCAGACAGGAGAAAGGCACAGAGAGAGAAATTAAAGACAGGAAATTTCCACAAAGACATTTGCCGTCTTATTATATTTGGCGATCAGAGTGATTTTTGTCCTAATTCTGGACATAGATATTATCATGATTTTTTTCTTCACATAATTGATGAATGAATAATATAGATATAACTATCATTTCTGGAATCCGTTAATTGATTTGCATGGGGGCTGTTTATTTCTGTGCTGTGTCGGTGGGGAAATATTAGTTGCGTTTTTGTCAGTCAACAATCTAATCTGAGATTTCTATTTCTGCATTTATTTACATAAACACTTCACTGTTTACAATGAAATGTTCATGACAGCAAAACCAGATAAACTGTCACTTATTGATCAGTTTCAACACAAAATAATAGTTTATTTTCAGACTATCATGGCTTGATTCAAAATTAATAGAAACCTATTTTAACATGCATTACTCCACTGACTTATGACACCAAAGTCGGTGGAGTGGTAGATAGTGAAGAGGGGTGTTATAGTTTGCAGAGAGACTTGGACAAGTTGAAGAGCTGGGCCGAGAGGTGGCAAATGGAGTTTAATGTGGAAAAGTGTGAGGTAATGCACTTTGGCAGGAATAATAAATATGTAGAGTATAGGGCTAATGGTAGGATTCTTAATAGTGTTGATGAACAGAGGGATCTTGGTGTATTTGTGCATAGATCCCTGAAAGTTGGCAATCAAGTCGATAAGGTTGTTAAGAAGCATACGGAGTCTTAGCTTTTATTGGTAGGGGGATTGAATTTCGGAGCCGCAACGTCATGTTGCAACTGTACAAAACTCTAGTGCGCCCGCACTTGGAGTATTGTGTGCAGTTCTGGTCCCCACATTATAGAAAGATGTGGAGGCATTGGAGAGGGTACAGAGGAGGTTTACCAGGATGTTGCCTGGTATGGAGGGCAGGTCTTATGAAGAGAGGCTGAGGGATTTGAGGTTGTTTTTGTTAGAAAGAAGGCGGCTAAGTGGAGACCTTATTGAAACATATAAGATGATTAGAGGTTTAGATAGGGTGGACAGTGATAGCCTTTTTCCTAGGACGGAGAAAGCTAGCACGAGGGGACACAGCTTTAAATTAAGGGGTGATAGTTATAGGACGGATATCAGAGGTAGGTTCTTTACCCAGAGGGCGGTTAGGGAGTGGAATGCCCTGCCTGCGGCAGTTGTAGATGCGCCAAGTTTGGTGGCATTTAAGAGGTTAATTGATAAGTTTATGGAAGAGAAGGGAATGGTTTAGTTTGGAGAGTCATTGCTTTTTTTTTCATAATTGGTCAGCGCAACATCGAAGGCCGAAGGGCCTTTTCTGCGCTGTAATGTTCTATGTTCTATAGATGTTACTTAATTAAATAGATAAATATATTCTATTTAAGAATCTGCTCTGGAAGTTCTGATGTCACAATAAATAAAGTATTTGTGAACAGGCTGGTATTCCACTGAATGTTAAATTGATCGATAATCCAATTTTCTTCAACTAGACAAGTTAAAACAAAGAGAAGTGATGTGTGAAATATTCCTGTTACAAATAGTAATTAAACTCACATGAGGGAAGAATAAAAAAAAAACATTGTGCTTATCACTGACAGATATAATTAGCATAGCAGCGTCACAGTCACAGGGAAATGGGTTCGATTCCAACCTTGAGTGACTGTCTGTGTGTGGTTTTCACATTCTATCATGTCCACGTGAGTTTCCTCAGGGTGACCCGATTTTCTTCCACAGACGAAGAATGTGCAGGTTAGGTGTATTGGTCTGATAAGTTGCTCCTTTCAGTCCAAGTATGAGTAACGTAGAATCACAGAATCCCGACAGTGCTGATGAAGACCATTCGGTCCATCAAATCTGCATCAGTTGTCCAGCAAGGCATTATTGCCAGGCCCAAGGTGGATTGGCGATTTTAAATTGCCCCTTAGTGCCCAACGATGTGTAGGTTAGGGATATTAGGGTCTGAATATGTGAGATTGTCGGGATGAGGTGAAAGCTGAGCCTGGATCGGATGCTCTGCTGGAGAGCAGCTGCAGACATCTTGGACAGAATGGCTTCCTACTGCACTGTACTGGATTCTATGATTCTGTGCTGATATGATCAGGCAGAGGAATGAATATATTCGCATCTCAGCACTTCCAACATATTAGAAGTTTCATTTCGGTAGAGCTTACATTTATCAAACACTTTAACGAATTCATGTTCTTAAAACTTCCTGATGTACCTTTGAAGTTTTTAGTCACTGATGTTATGAAGCAATTACTGCAGGTAATTTGCGAACAGCAAACTCCCACAAACCGAGAAGTGATAAATTGTCAGTAAATGTGTGATTTTGTTTGAAGAATCCGTATTAAGATAGGATATTGGGGAGTCCAGCCTTGCTCTTTAGAATTATATCAATGAGATTTCGCATCCCGGCATCGATCTTCAATGTGAATCTGGTTCTCTATCTGCTGGTGCTCACTGACCAGCTGAGTAGCAATTGTGTTGTTTGAGTTTTAGATTTCCACAATCGGCAGCACTTTACCCTGTTATATTGATTATATTGTTATTGATTACCCTGTTGTCACTGAGAAAGCTAACATTTCGTTGTCCGTGCTGAGAAGGCGGTTGTGAACCACCTTGTTGAAACCTGCCTTCTGGAGACGGGGTTTTATTGTTTGATTTTCTACAGCAGCTTTAATACAAATGAGTGGCCTGCTCGGCAATTTCAGTAATTGCTGAGAGTCATTTTCATCACAGTGGAACTGGAGTCTATGTCGGACAGACAGGATAAAGACAGGAATCTTTGGTTTCTAGTTATTTTCAAAGAGAAATATAAAAATAAATCACTACGAATTCTGGAATTGAAATCTAAAGAGAAAAATACTGGAAAATCTCAGAAGGCCTGGTAATATCTGTGAGGAGAGAAAATAGCTGACATTTCGAATCCAGATAACCTTCTGACAAAGTTTTGACAAAGGGTCACCTGGAATCGAAAAGTCAGCTTTTCTTTCTCCCGTTACAGATGCTGCCAGACTTGCTGAGATTTTCCAGCATTTTCTCTTTACGTTGTTTGAAGTGTCTTTGGGCGGAGTAAATAGATTCTGGGTCCCTGAGGGAAGGAATTGTAGGTTGAACCAAGGCAATCGAACTGAAAAAAACACTGTAAACACTGTTCAGGACATGTCGGATCCTGACCATCCAATTACTGCCAATATTGATCGCTTTGGCTTTGCAGGTCAGTTTCAAAGAGTCTGAGGGGCGCAGAGTCAACACAACCTCCGATTCGACACTTGTAAAAATATCTAAAATCCTATGTAAAAAAAATGGCATGATCTCTGGACATATACTCTCAGTCATTTTCTCCATCGGGAACAAGATACAAAAGTCTGAGGAAACTTTCAATCAGACTCAAAAATAATTTATTTCATGCTTCAATCAGACGTTTGAATGGCCCTACGTCGCATTAAGTTGATCTTTCCCTACACTCCAGCTCTGACTGCAAAATTACATTATTCATTCTCTCCCATGCTTCCCTATATACGTTCTGCTCTGACAATACAGTACGCAAGAAACAATAATATGAGATAATAAGTCAAATGAAATCAAATAAAATATAAGAAACACTTCAAGGATTATTCCCAGCGAGTTGATTGCTGACAATGCGACATTCCAGAAACAGACTAACACCGAGGCAGTAACAATGAAATCCATTGTCATGGCTCTGCTAATGTAAGAGGTGAAACTGCATTTGAGCATCTGTTATAGAAAAGAAGCAATTTCATTGTAAATTAAGTGCTTTTACTTCTGCACCCCCTCACAAAGGAATGGGCATTATCAGATGACATTGTCAGGGTTAAGACGTCAGTCTGATTTGCAATAATGCGGTTTCTCTAACACATCACAGCAAAAATATAACTCATTAGAGAAATTATTCTCGATTTATGTAACTTAATGCTGCGTTGATTGTATTTCAGATGTGGATACCTATCACTGTAATTTGGGACTGGCTATAAGAAGAAGGGAAGCAATGGCCTAGCGTTATTATCAGTAGGCAATTAATCCACAAACTCAACTGAAATTCTCAGGACCCAGATTCGAATCCCCTACATTTAAGCATTGAGTTGACAATGAAACATTAAAATGATATTGAATTTGACAAAGAAATTATTGAATCAGAACAGACACGGCAATCAGGAGAGTTCTCCTTCAGCCTCCAAATCATTACAGCTCATTTTATTGGCCAGCAGCTAGTATTAGGAGCACTGGGTATCAAGACTTTGTGGCGTAATGCACAATGTCACTAGAATAAATGTTTGATCTGCCACTGAATCAGATTATGGATTGGTCATTATTTCACTCATTGGCAGTCATAAGAAGGACTGTTAAATAATCGAAATCAGATAATGCTAGACATATAACATGTTGTACATCAGGTATAAGTTTTTAATTAGGTGCAGAACATTGAGGATATTCCAGTGTACCGGCTGTTCAAGGCAGATATGTGATTTTTATTTATTTTTAATTATTTTCATTTTTGTGCCTTTACGCTGATCTCTTGGGACTGAGGGATTGGGGGCATCAACATATTTTTTCTTGCTCTTCATGAAGTTGTTCATAAAAAGACTTTAACTGTTGGAAAAGAATTTGTTTGGAAGTTATCCAAATGAAAGATCATCAAGTCAATTGACTAATTTCCGATACATTTTAATTACATAATGAACAGTGCATTCACTAAAATATTTGCTTAGAAGAAATACCATGTAAAACGTGTCTTTCTTTAGGGAATAAAACATTTATTGTATAACTGATGAAGTCCCATTTTATCCTTATAGGTTCACGTTAATCTGTCCTACGCAGTATTTGGCAACAGTCCAATCTGCTATCAAATGCTCAAAAATATTTACAGGAAGCATCTGAGGGCGTTTGTTCAGTAAAACTAAAATCTGTTTCCTCAGTACTGAACACTTGGCTGCAAGCCAACTTCAAACACTCAGCATTGTCAATGTGTCCATTTATAAACAAATCTACCCAGCAACAGTTCAGGAGGCAATTTAATTATTTTAAATTTGCAGACAAGTATGAATGTTTCCCATTTCTTCGGAAAGGAAAGTGTACAGTTCTCTGGCATCTTGTTAGCAACAATGATGATCTCCCCATCAAAACATTGATGGATGGGCATAAAATAGGCAGATTGTGAGAGCTGATTCAGAGGGGTGATATAATTTATACGACATAAACATGTGTGATTCTGTTTCCTTTCACTTTTTTTTCACGAGACGTGGGAACATTTATTCCCTTTGCCTAATTTCTCTTGAACTGAGTGGTATGCTAGGGCATCAGAGAAGGCATTGCCCAGTTAGTTATATTGCTGCCTGTCTGCAGTCATGTTCTGGTGAGACTAGGTAGGGATGGTAGATTTCCTTCACTGGGGAATCAGAGAGATTTATCTGATCGCTGTCAGTATGTATTCCAGATTTATTGATTGAATTCAAATTCCAACAGGTGTCAGTGTCGGATTTAGTCCTATGTCTACACATTATTGGCCTGGGCTTCTAGATTGCTGGTACACTGGCATTAATATTACGCCACCATCTATCCAAAAATAAAGGGATGCTTGCGTTAATGCATGGATGAATGATAGCTGAATGCCTGAATGTTGTGATTCAGGAATCAGTGAGCGGACGGAGGGATGTGAAAATAACATTTTCTATTCTGCATTCGGATATTTGTGATTTACTACTTCAAGGATCGAAGCAGGTCCTTTATTCCAATTGTGTCAGCATGCAAGACCATAAGACCATAAGACATAGAAATAGGAGCAGAATTAGACCACTCGGTCCATCGAGTCTGCTCCGCCATTCAATCATGGCTGATATTTTTCTCATCCCCATTCTCCTGCCTTTTCCTTGTAAGCCCTGATCCCGTTATGAATCAAGAACCTCTCCATTTCTGTATTTAACAATTCCTAATGACCTGGCCTCCACAGTCTTCTGTGACGAGAGATCCACAAATTCACCACACTCTGGCTGAAGAAAATCCTCCTCATCTCCATTTTAAAAAGGATCGTCTCTTTAGTGGGAGGTTGGGCCCTCTGCTATTTTTTTTTCTCTCTCTTTCAGTGGAAACATCTTCTCCACACCAACTCTATCCAGGCCTCGCAGTATCCTGAAAATTTCAATAAGATCCCCCTCACCTTTCAAAACTCCAACGAGTACAGGTCCAGAGGATTCAACCGTTCCTCATACAGCGAGATCTTTATTCCAGGAATCGTTTTTGTGAACTTCGACTGGACACTATCCAAGGCCAACACATCCTTTCTTAGGTAAGGGGCTCAAAACTGCTCACAATACTCCAATTGCTTCTGACCAGAGCCTTATACAGCTTCAGAATTACATCACTGCCCATGTTCTTTTAACCCTCTCGACATGAATGCTAACATTGCATTTGCCTTCCTGAACCTTAAGAGAATCTTGACTAATGACTCCCAAGTCCCTACGTGTTTTTGATTTTCTCAGCATTTTCCTATTCAGAAAATAGTTTATGCCTACATTCCTCCTACCTAGCGAATACCCTCATAGTTTTCTACTTGTATTCCAGCTGACATATATTTCCTCACTCTCTAACCTATCCAAGTCCTTCTGCAGCCCCCTGCTTCTTCAATACTACCTGTTCCCTCAACATATTTTTGTATTATCTGCAAAATTACAGTGGTGCATTTCGTTACTTCCTCCAAACCGTTAATGCATACTGTGAAAAGTTGTGTTCCCAGCACTGACCCCTGAGGCACATCACTAAGCACTGTCTGCCATCCTAAGAAAGACACCATTTGTCTCCACTCTCTGCCTTCTGCCAATCAACCAATCCTCTATCCATGCCAGGATCTTATCCTTAACACCATGTGCACTTAACTGATTTAACAGTCTCCTATTCGGCATCTTGTCAAATGCTGTTGGAATCCTGAATATACCATATCCACTGGCTCTCACTTATCTAATTTCTTTGTTACCTCCTCAAAGAGTTTGCCACGTATTACCTCGCCTTATTAAAACAGTGCTGTCTCAGTTCTACATTATCATGCAATTCCACATACTCTGCAATCTATTTTTTAATAATGGAATTTTTAAGTCTGCCAATGACCGAAGTCAGGCCAACGGACCTATAATTTCTCATCTGCTGCCTCCCTCTCTTCTTAAACAGTGGTGTTACATTTGCTGCTTCCCAGTCATGTGGTATACTCCCTGCTTTCGGTGATTTCTGAAAGATTACCAGCAATACCTCCATACTTTCCTCAGTTACCTCTTTTAGAATACTATGGTGTAGTCCTTCCGGTTCAGGTAATTGATCCACCTTCTTACCTTTCAATTTCCCCAGAACCTTCTCCTTAGTGATGACTGCAGTTACCTTGTCCCTGGAATCTCCTGGAGATCTCACATTTCACTGGTGTCTTCCACCGTGAAGACTAATGCTAAGTAACTATTCAGTTCCTTTGCCATTGCTTTGTTTCCTATTATTACTTCTCCAGTCCAATTTTCCTGTGGCCCAATGACAATTCTTGCATTTTTTTGTTTTTTACTATATTGAAAAAATCGCTATGTCTGATTTTATATGACTAGCTAGATTACACTCATATTTCATCTTCTCCATCCTTTTTTTAGATGTCTTCTGCTTGCGTTTAAATACGTCTAAATCCTCTGCCTTCTCAATAATCTTTGCTGTTTTGTATGATTTAACTTTTGCTTTAGTGCTGTGCTTGACCTTTATGGTGCGCTGCAACCATGAGCTCTTCCAGATTTTCTTGGTGAATTCAATTCCCGAGCCACCAGGAACAAGTGAACATAGCTAAGTCTTTTCTTTCTTCTTCTTCTGTCGCAGAGTCATAGTTGTTTAAACATGGACACAAGCATTTCGGCCTAACTTGCCCATGCCGCCTTTTTATTAATCACTAAGCTTATCCCAATTTCCCATATTTGGACTATATACCTCTCTACGGATCCCTATCTTTGTAACTGCCAAAACTCTTTATAAAAGACAAAATTGTACCCGCCTCTAACAGTAATTCTGGCAGCCTGTTCCAGACACTTCTGTGTGAAACAATATCCCCTCCGAACCATTTTGTATCACTCCACTCTCATATTAAATCTATGCCTTCTAGATTTAAACTCCTCTACCACTGGACAAAGATATTCACTACCTATCTGATCTCTGCACCTCATTAATGTACAGACATCTATAAGAATCCCCCAAGCCTCCTATTCTCCGGAGAAAAATAAGTCTATCCCAGTCTATCCAGTCTCTCCTTACAACTCAAATTATCGAGCCCTTGTAGCATTCTCGTAAATCTTTTTGGCACTCTTTCTAGTTTAATAATATCCGTTCTATAATAGGGTGACCAGAACTGTGCACAACATTCCAAGTGTAGCCTCACCGATGTCTTCAAAATTTTCCAATCCAGTGGAGATTCGGTTGAGGGAGGTGGATTGTAATGTTTGGAACACGTGACCCTTTTTAGTGCAACAAATCAATCATCATCCGAATTAGTGGAAGTAACAGGTTAAAGAAAAACGACTGATACATTGCGAAATTCACTAGACAACGTCAAGTGATAAATTACTTTCCAGTGCTCTGCACATGTGCAAGGGCAGTACAGTGTTACAGTGGTTAATCCTGCTGCCTCACAACGCCAGGGACCCGAGTTCAATTCCATCCTCGGTCACTGTCTGTGTGGAGTTTGCAGTTTCTCTCCGTGTCTGTATGGATTTTCTCCGGTTTATTCTAGTTTTCTCCTGCAGTCCGAACAATTGCAGGCCAGATTGATTGGCCACGCTGAATTAACCCTTGTATCAGGAGTATTAGTAGGGTTAGCATGAGGGGTAACGGGAATAGGGCCTGACTGGCATTGAGTCGGTCCAGGCTCGATGGGCCAATGGTTTTATTCTCCACTATAGATTGTTTGTTCTATGAGTTACTAATCTGGATTTTAAGGCTCTATAACGTCACATTAGATATTATAGATGAAATTTAACATTGGTTATTGATACTTTCAGTCATGCAGTCATTTTAAAAATGACTCCAGTTATTGTATCAGAGAATTATGTGTGGTGATGAGGTGATTACTTGTCAATAAACCACAACGGCTGCTGGGTAGCTTCTCCTGATCCCCAGTCTGATTCAATTCAATTCCCCGCTGAATTCTGGGACAGATTTGATCCTTTGGTGACAGAAAGACCAAAGTGATTACAATAAATTTGAATTTCAGTAAGCTACATTAATAAATAAAATGCTGAAAAGAATATGTGAAATACTTTTTTGTGATTTGGAGATTATTAGTAATATTAGCGCCAAACAATGACCATCTCCAAAAGGAGAGAATCTATCCATTGCTCCCCGCCACTCAATAATATTGCGATATTGAATCACGCACTATAAACATCGTCGGGGTTACCACTGGCTAATTGCTGAATTAACTAGGTATATAAATGTTCCGGATGGAATAGCAGGTTAGCTTGCTGTGAGTAATCCATCTCCAAACTCCCTAAACCTGTCCACTATCTACAAGCCACAACTCAGGATGAAAGAGGGTTCCTTCCACTTGCTTGAATGAGTGCAGCTCAAAGAACATTCAAGAATCTTTAACGTATTTCGGACAGAGCAGCCGGCTTGATTGGCACAGCATTTCCAAATGCTCACTCTCTCCATCATCCACAAACAACAGCAACATTATACACCGTATTCAAGTTTCACTTCAGAAACTGACCAAGAATCCTCAGGCAAAACCTTCCAAACACACGACTGTTACCATTTGGAAGGATGGGGTAAGATTTACCTGGGAATGTCACATGTAAATTCCGCTCCAAGTCAGTCATATACCTGACTTGGAAAAATATCGTCCTTCCTTCATTGCCGTTTCAATGAAATTCCAGAACCTCCTCTGTAACAGCACTGTGTGAGTACATGCACCACAGATTTCGCAGGAATTCTCATCACCATCTTAATAGGGGCAATTAATGATAGGCAGCAAATGCTGACCTAGCCAGCAGTGACCACATTCCTCAAATTAAAACATAAATATATTAATGTTTATGAATTGTTGATAACAGGTGAGTAAAATTATGCAACTTTGTGAATGGATATCAACTGGTCAAAATAAATACCAACTTCATGAACATTGATGATCTTCTCCTTCTTGATGGAAGATAGGATGCGCTCCACAAGAGATCCGAGAAAAAAAGCCGCGAGAGGACACCGTAACAACTACAGGTATGTGTACATCATTGCCAGTGATACATCTGAAAGCATTCATCTGTTTGAAGATCCGGATTACCTGAAGCTCTTTGCTGTGTTTATAACGAAAAACAATGAGTCTAGAAAAATATCTGCTCCATGTGCCCTATGTGCTTATCTTTACCTTCGTCAATCTCATGAAGATATTCCATACTGGTAGCAGAGCAGGGACTGCCATATTCTGGGAAAAAGTCGCCCTCCATCAACACTCCTCAGTCTCATTCACGACACTGAAAACAACAACTTATAACCACAATTGGTAGCTTCATGGGCAGCAGTTGTAACAGAGTCAACTTCTCAAAAATGTTCCTCCTCGGTCATCAATAAAGGTAGCATGTGATAAAGAAAACATTTTAAAATTAATGTGTTTACACTGTGACTATTTTTTTTGTTATTATTTTAAATGGAAGGACGCCAGTTATCATTGTGAAATTGATTTGTAAACAACATGGCATTGTTCACACACACACACACATTTTCCTTCAGCTTAAGATTCCATCTTGGCTTCCTGGGGCTTAAGAAACAATCACTCCAACTATATTTCAGATGGAATTGTGAACAAAATAAAAATCCCAATCACCATGTTTGTGGAGCTGAACATTAAAGGTCCCATTGTCTCCAAGAGCTCCCTGGTCAGCAATCCTTCTAAACAAAATGAACAAACACGCATTACCATGGATTGAGGTATTATGCTCTGATGCTGAACTGGCAACGTAGGAACATAGGAACAGAAGTTCCCCTCCAAGCCGCTCACCATTCTCACTTGGAAATATATCGCCGTTCCTTCAGAATCGCTGAGTCAAAATCCTTCAATTTTTTTCCCTAATGACATTGTGGGTCTACCCGCAGAACACGGACTGCTGCGATTCAAGAAGGCAGATCACCACCACCTTCTCAAGGGTAACTAGGTATCGGGAATAAATGCTGGCCAGCCGGCGACGCCCATGTCCCAAGCAGAAGTAGGCCATTCAGCTTCTAGGTCTTGCCCCACCATTCAGTTAGACCATGGTTGATCTGGGCCAAATTATATGTGCCTATCCTTGGCCCACATTTCTTGATACCCCTGTTAGTAAAAGTGGATGATAGATATGAGTCTAATAATTGAACCAACACCGAATCGCCTTTGAGGGAGAGAGTCCCAGAAGTCCATCACCACTCGCTTTATGTGGAAATGCTTTCGATCAACTCTTCTGAACGGCTTGGTCCGATTTTTTAAATAATGGTCCTTTTTATCTTAGAACGTTAAACTTTTGAAAAAATAAATCTTTATCCGTCCTGTCCTACCCCGTAAATATTCTGTAGATTTATGTCAGAGCACCCCTCATTTTTCGAATTCGAAAGAAAACGTCCCAATTTGTCTAATTTCTCCTCGCAACTTAAAACCTGAAGACAAGGTATAATTCTTCTGAACCTGCGTTCAACTCGTTCTATTGCTAAAATGTTCCCAAAGGTTTGGTGTCCATACCTACACACAGTTCGCTAGGTGGCTCTAACCGGGATTTTGTGCAATTGCAGCATGGCATCTACATCCCTACACTCCAGTCCTTTAGATACGAAGGCCAGAATTCCGTTGGCCTCCTTGACTATTTCCTGCATCAGTTCGTGGCATTATTAGAAGCTATGTACCTGAACCCCCAAATCTCGCTGGCTATCCATTAAATTTAACTTTGTGCGTTGTAAAAATATCTTAATCTATCATTTGGATATTTGAATTTTTGTGCCATTATCTAAGCCGTTATGAATAATGTAAATAATTGAGATCCCCAAAGATAGATTCTTGCACGACACCACTTAACTTGCATTATTCAGCAACATTTACAGTTCGTTGCACCTTAGATTCGTGCTCCTTCCACAGTTGGGGATGTGATGTTATATTTATAGGTGTGAATTCTTGATGTATTAATGTCATAGATCATAGCTGACTGCGACCTTTTTTTGCAGTAACTGCAACAGATGGAATTAAAATCTTTATTTTTTATATTGCATGAAGAAGGCAATGTCTCAATGAATGCTACATTGCACCATGTGCTTATATACACATATAAAATAATGTACGCTGAGTGTGATTAGAATATATTATATTATACGCCATCCTGTTTAAACACATACTGCACCAGTGCATGTCAATGTATACATCACACAATCACTCGGATTCGTATTTTTACAGTTAGGGTCCAACTTTGCAGTTCTGCCACATGCAGTCCTGAATGGTGCTATATAGTTGAAAAAAAACTGCAGTAAGAGCCTCAAATAAAACCCCCATTCTTAATGATGGGGGATCCCAGCAAAAGGGAAAAGAAACAAGACCGAAACAATTGCTGCCATCTTCAGCCAGAAGGTTCAAGAGGATATATCATCTTGGTCTCCTGTGATGCTTCAAGCATGGAGCATAAGAACAGGAGTGGACCAATCAGCCCCTGGAGCCCATTCCGCCATGCAATCTGATCATAACTGATCTGTGGCCTAATCCTGTACTGAAGTCGTTGGGCAGTGCAAAGATTAAGGGTCCTGACAGTATTTCAGGAATGATAATAATGATTTGTGCTGTGGAGCCAGCTATTCCCCAGCAATCTATTCAAGTATAGCTACATCACATCCCCAAACAGAATATTGTGGAAATTGGCAGACATGCCCTGTTGCAAAAGGCAGGACAAATCCAACCCGACCACCTGTCACCTAATGATTCCAGACTCCATCAATGTAATTGGAAGTATGAAGGATGATCCAAAAAAGTAATAATAACATAATAATAATAACAATACTGCTACAACTACAACTAAAAACAATTGTTCAATGATGCTCTGTTTTGATCCCACTAGGAGTAGCAGGAGGATTTAATCTTAGTCCAAATATAGTGGAAATAGCTGATTTAATGATGTGTGTTGAGGGTGTCTATACTCGACACAACACTTTGACGGGTTGTGGCATCACGAAGTCGAGCAAAGTCGCAGCCAATGGGGATCTGTGAAAAAAAAAATCCATCAGTTTCAGTCACACCAGGTTCAGTGTAAGATAGCTGTGGTTATTGAAAGACAATCATCTCAGTTACAGGACATTGCTGAAGGAACTCCTCAGGATTGAGTCCTCGGCCTAATGTTCTCACTTTAATATGAGCTCAGAAGTGGGATGTTCACTGATGATTGCGCAATATTCAGCATATTTACAACTCCTCAGGTACTGAAGCAGCCCGTGCCCATAAGCAGCAAGAATTAGAAAGCGTTCAGACTTTGGCTGTAAAATGCCAAGTGACATTCACGCCGCCCAAATGGCTGGCGATGACCTTTTCAAGTAAGAGAGATCCCCAACATCTCCGCCTGTCATTAAATAGAATGACTACATTCTAAAACATCCACTATCATGATTTTGGGAATTACAATTGATTAAAAAGTGAACTGGGACAACCATGTAAATAATATTGCTACAAGAGCAGGTCAGAGATTGGGAAATGTGTGTGGAGTAACTCACCTCCTGACTTCCCAAACCCTATCCCCCATATTCAGGGCAAAAGTCAGCATTGTGAGTTAATATTGTCCACTTTACTGAAGTATGGCCCTGCGACAACACACAAGTTCGACACCACCAAGTAAAAAGCAGCCGGTTCAATTAATACCCAACACCACATTAAACATACACTCTCTGTGTCACAGATGTGCAAATCTGGCCTGTGAGCGGCATACAACTGGTATAGCAGCAACATAATCTTTCAAATGCAGCTTCGAAACACATTAACCTTGATACTTAAAAGGACAGGGGCAATAGCTGCATAAGAACACAATTACCCTGCAGGTCTGCATAAAACCCACACTTGACTGGGATCTATATCACTGTATTTCAATGTCCATAGATGAAAATTCTGTAATTCCCTTCTTAACTACACTGTGAGTATATTTACTTACACCACATATTTAACCGACACATGCTGGGACACTAAGGATAGTTTAGTTTGGTCAGCTTATCTTACTCACACATCATTGGACTGTGGGAGGAAACTGGAGCAACACAAGAGAATCCATACAGACATTTAGAGAATTTGAACTTCTGGCTCCGGAACATTACTTCAAGCTTCTGGAATATTATCTTGATAACGATAATGTTGCTGTATTACTCCTTAGACTGAAATATCACCACACCTAATAATGGAATAAATGAACATTTAGCACTGGTTCACATGTTCGATCATAAAGTCAATCATCTGTTGTGGGAATTGAACACATTACCATTTGACTCGAAACTGATGTTGATTCCACTGAGAAAAGGCTGTTAATTGATCACACTTTGAGTTTTGCCATTATGACATTTAGTGCAGTGCATCTAAATTCTGAAATCTGTGTCCAATATTACACTGGTGCATTTAATTGTCAGAAACAAGTCTTCTCCTGGCCTTGATTCTTACACTGACACGATGGAAATGATTAATGTGAATTCTTTTAAAATTCTATCAATTCCTACAATGTCATCGAGAAACATACGAGGCAGAAGCTCTTACACAGCTTCATGTTAATCATGCATGAACTGCACTATCAGAACAACTGAACCTGAGTTTTTTTTTTTTCCCCCCTTGGAACGGAGTAGCTTATGGGAGATTTAGTATAACATTTCAACGCTATGAACGGGAATGTGTTACTCATTAAGAAAAACATATTATCACTGGCAAGCGGGCCAGTTTACAGAAGACACTGCTTTATTAATTGTGAATTAACTGAATCATCCCTCTGATTACATTACACCAGTCCATACTTGTATTTATTCTGTACAAGATCCAATATTTATTTATATGACAATAGACGCTATCTGGAAATGTTATTACAAAGAACAAAGAACAACAAAGAGCAACACAGCACGGGAAACAGGCCCTTCGGCCCAACGAGCCTGCGCAGCCGTCCTAACGTCTTAATGACATAACCATGACTTTTAGGCTATGCCTATTGTGGAAGATTCCCATATAGGGACCAATATAGGGACAATTTATTATCCAATCAGCCTAAGAGCACATTTTTGGGATGTGGGAGGAAACCGGAGCACCCGGAGAAAACACACGCAACCACGGGGAGAACACGCAAACTCCCGCAGACACAGGCCCAAATCCATGCGTCTGCACAGCATCAGCGATAGTCTCTGAGCTGTCAGGTTGCCCATCAGATGGTCCAGTTTAAGCATACACGAACGACGTAAAGCACTAGGCAACTCCTGAAGCAACATCCAAGAGCAGCCCTCGCACGACCTGCCGAATGCATGCACCTTGTTGGTCAACAAGGTGGACCGAATAGCCTGTGGAAACAAATAAGACAGTATTAAACATGCGAAAAACTCAGGGATAGACATCCCTGAGACAAAACTAAAAGATATTCTAATACTATTTGGTCGTCTCAAAGCTCCCGATATTTAGACAGTCCTCTATCTGCAGACCGCTCATGTGGCTGTCCAAGAGACCCTTAAACAACCCTAGCGTGCCTGCTCCCACCACCTTACTCGGCAGTGCATTCCACACCCCCACTATCCTTTGTATGAAAAACTGCCCTCTAATATTCGTCTTATACATAGCCCCCCTCACCCTAAGCCCGTGACCCCTCGTTCTATCCATTTCTAATGGTGGAAAAAGCTTACCACCATTTACTCTATCTATACCCGTCTTAATCTTGCACTTATTCAATTCTCTCTTTTTCTCTCTCTCTTTCATTCTCCTTTCTCAGTCAACATCGCAGTTCATCCTCCCTGATTCATAACATTAGATCATATATCGTTACTATTGAACTAGGTTATGATTTTTTGGAAGAAATGGTTGACCTTTTCTAATTGGTTTCCAGAATGGGCAATGCATATGTGTATATTTTACTAAGTCCTGACTTCAGATTTATCACACTGTACCTCCTTCAGTTATTACTGCATTTTACCATGTTAATACTTCATCTTGCACAGGAGTTGTCTCAGTAATGTACGAGGCCATGTCTCTTTTTTTTTCTTTCTTAAAGCACTGTATTTGTGTGGACCACACAATTGAAGTTTAATTTATTAATGCACTGGACCTTGTTTCTATAAGGGCTACAATTAATCCGATCTCAGTTGTTACTGTACTTGACAATATTCAGTGCAATAACACATTTGGTGCATTCTTGTACAGTAATGCACTCGGCTATGTCTCTTTATATACCGCATTTATTTCATTTGAATTTACATTATTGCAATAAACCTTGAATCTGTAGACACTAAATTATGCGCCACTTCATTTATGAATACATGAACACATGCCGTGATAAATGCTGCAAATCATCACTTCTGAGCTGTTGTTGCATAGTCGAGAGTCCACTTACGTTATATGAAATTGTATCTCGGATATTATTGTGCTCGGCTCTATGAACGCATCCGTGCGTTACTTTGTATCACACTGAGTCCTCATAATAAAGCAGGCACTATTTCAATAATTGTTTTTCTATAAAATGCGTCTGATGGATGGAATGAAAGAAAGAGTGAGTGAGAAGAATAGATGTATATTAACGTAAAAATCAATATAATTATGTGGATGAAAGGAGCTCATTAGTTATTG
This sequence comes from Sphyrna mokarran, assembly GCA_024679065.1. NCBI lineage: Eukaryota > Metazoa > Chordata > Chondrichthyes > Carcharhiniformes > Carcharhinidae > Sphyrna > Sphyrna mokarran. The sequence goes on from JAGIQG010000040.1 coordinate 8,958,243, forward strand.
TTACTAACTAATAAGTGTCGCGTATGATACCTAATTGCTCTCATATTGTGTGTAATATTTTCTTGAAAACTTGCGATGAATCGTGAAACATGTTTTTGTTTAAAGGGGATTGAGGAACAGATCAACCTTATGCCACGTTGCATTAAGAGGCAATTCAGCGTGGCCACTCCAATTAACCTTTACATCTTTGAACTGTAGGGGGAAAGTGGTAAACCTGGAGGAAACCCACACACACACGGGGTGAATATGAACACATCACACAGTTACTCGTGCCGACATGGAACCTGGGTCAGTAACAGTGTAAAGTGCCAGTGCTAACCACTGTGTAAATAACTACAGTTACGTTTAAACATGCTATGGGTAACTTATTCAGTATTTAGTTACACATTTCATGTCTCAGTCAATACCCAATGTTAATGAATTGTCCTGGACGCTCCTGAATGTGATGTACAGCTGGCCATTCCACTGTCAAGGCAATGCAGCTTTCAAATGACTCACTGATCTTTTCTCCTCTCTCTGTTTCAGACTGCAACTAAATTACATAACTTCTGCTGCTCTGTCAGTCTCCATTAATTCACTTCTACAAATGCACAGAAACCGATCTGGCTACTAGTTGGTGGGGGAAAAGTTCTTCTTTGTTGTTTAAGGCGCCTTGTGACTGAAAAGATGAAGCAAAAAGTCTCATCAGAGGAAAATTCAGTGCCAGAAACAGGCCCGTTCACTCGCTTAATGTCTCTCCTCTATTTCTGTCACACTACAAATAAAACACTGTAAGTTTCTACTTTAGAACACCTCCGACGGGAATAAATGGCTTTAATTTTCCCTCTTTTGTATTAGTGATAACCTTCAGTCCATTTTCCCTTCAATCAATATATGTAAACCCCAAATATGATAATTTTCTTGATACATTAAAATGGGAATGGTGGTGAATGTAATGCTGAGACCGGCAGCAATCTGTGTTTTCAGATCTTGGTGTTTTCAGAGTGAGTTCACCCTCACAGGCAGGAAGACTGTTCACGGTGATAACAACAAACGGGCCCCGGTTGTTTCATTCTCAGATAACACAACTTCCTGTTTCATGCTGCCGCTTCCAAACCGCACATCTCACTTCTGAGCAGAAAATAAATCCAGGGACCACAATCTGGTGAGAACATCTGTCAGTGCGGCCTATATCTGTCCACAGAGTCAGGGCAGAATCACACAGATCACATTGCGGTGACATTTACAGATGAGTCTGGTGTGATCTGTTCAGAGTTTCCATTCCTGGACATAACTGGATGGATCACTGAGTTACCCCGGGTTCTGTGAAGAAAGGGAATGATAGTTATTATCTTTCATTGTTTGATCATTTTCTCTCCATCTGCTATTTATTTTTTGTTCCCAAGCATTTATCTTTCAGTACTCCATTTTTCTTTCTCCGAACTCTCGGTGTCGTTCTCCACTCCTTGTCAGTCTTTTGAACACTTTTATTAGTATTTAAAATCGCGAAGCTGCGAGTGGGTTAAATAAAGAGAGAATATTTCAATTGGGAGGATGGTCAGCAACCCGTGGGCACAGGTTTATTTTATTGAGCAGAGAGACAGAAACGGGACTGTTTATTTTACACAAGTGTTGTTATGAACTAGAATGAACAGCTTGAAAGATTGATCGAGCTGATTTCACAGAAGCTTTGGAAAATAAATTAGATATGTTCTTCATGAGGCTAAAATTTGAGAATGGGACCAGTTTGATGATTCGTCTGTATAACTGTCCTGGCATTCGCTTTGTGTCTCTCCCTATCATTCATTAAGACTGAATAAAATACATTTTTTTAACAGCTATTGTCTTTTCTTATATCTTTTGACAACAATTGTGTGTGTGTGTGTGTATGTGTGTGTGTGTGTAATTGCCAGGAACCATTCCGAAATTCAATTCTATTTACAAGCCATCACTTTGAACAAATGAGCATTGGATCGAAGTTGCCTACGAAAAACGCAGTTGCCCTTAACATTTATTGCACTGTTTTTTTTTCATCGGATGAAGAGTCTCATATTAGGTCCTAATTCTGTCTATAAATGTGAAACTGCCTGCAAGAATGAGAAGGAGCAGATTATTTTCTGTTCCTCTGATAGATTCGCTTTTGTTATCTCAGATAACAAAACTTTATGGAGTCCACCATGATTAACACCCTTCCTCCAACCGCCCCACTCCTTGGGACTAACTGCTCTTAGTCTGGTGGAGTCAGTCACTCCTGCGATTGTCATATGATTTCCAGACCGTGCTTGGCACACAAATCCCTGCAAGGCCAACTCGACTAATACTATGTATCCTAAGATAAACGAGGGATGGGTTGTGTGCACTAATACAGAGACAGAGCCAAATGCAACAGATATCGATACACCTGTACTAATATGAGTGCAGTTCAGTCATTACTGAGAGAATGTATGCAGTATATTACTAAACAGTATGGTGTTTTCTCATATAAACAGAGACATGTCATACTCAGTTTTGACAAAAGACATGGTCTATTTAGTACACGCAGAGACAAAGTGCGTTCTAATTTAAACTGAAACTGGTTCCAGCATGTCAGCGTTATCAGAAAATAGGGACATGATCTAGTGTGATATAATCAGAGATGGAGTCCAGCGGAATAAAAAGCGAGGCAACGCAGAGTAAAGCAATAATTGAGAAAGGATAGTGTGTAAAATGAACAGAGGTATGCTTTGGCTCATTAATAAAGGAGAAAGCATCTAGCGCAATAAAACTGTCACCGGGCCCAGTGTAATTTTGACTGATTCTGGCCATTGTGCAATATAAACTGAGACAAAGCCGATGCAGTAATTCCAAACCAAGCCTTTTGATTGATATATGCTTTGACAGGGACAATTGCAGCAATAAATAAATCATGAAATAGAATAATAATTACAGACAGGTTATTATTCGGTATAAATAGGGAGGTGGGCTAGTGCAGCTGTGATTGAGATATTGTCAATGTTTCTTTATACCAGGCAGTTCCAGCAATGTAATAACTGAGTTTGAGCCTCGTATAATGCAAACAGTAACATGTCCTGGTTCATTATCAGGAGAGAGAGGGTCTAGTGAAGTAACAGCGGAGATAAGGAGTTTCATGTCATTAGACGAGAATGAATTCCGTGCTGTCATAACTGCCAGACTGAACGGTGTAATGTCAAATGAGGCTTGGTGCAGTATATAACAACTGGGGTTTTGCTGAGTACAGAATCAACTAAGAATTAATGTCAAATAATCTGAAATACGATTTTTTGTCATATAATCTGGGTCACGTTTAGGATGGACAAAGACTGAGTCTGTTATAGAAATGACCGAGATGATCATCTGGATCGCGTCGTGCTTAAAAAAAACACTGTTTTACTGCCATCTCCTGGACTAGTTGTGCCATTGCAGGTGTTGCGAAATGCTGATTTCAGTTGCTGCTTCTTATTCTTTTATGAGACGTCTCCCAGCTGGTGAAGGCCGGCATATATTGGCAATTGGTAATACACTGAATTTACTGGTTTTCTAGAGCATAATAGAAGGCACATAATCGCCAAGCGCGTGTACCCCTAGAGTTACCTCTGGGCTAAACTGGGGAATGTTGGAAGGTTTCATTTTCTGCAGGGCATTAGAGAATCTGATACATTTCTTGTCATGGTCGCAATTACAGAAACGACCTTTAAATTCAAAATTGTAATTGCATTTTAAAACTTGTTGTAGTTGGATTTGAATATTTATCTTGAGAAATTTGACGACCCTCGGAATTACTCTCGCAGAGATATTACCACTATGCCACTGTCTCCCTTTCAACATTGATGGACTATTTACAGCAGAGAAGGCCATTTTGAATCGTCATGTTATGTATTGGCCCTATAAAGGGTCAATTCATCCAATAACAATCTGTACCCCACAGACCAGTATTTTGTTCGTTTTCAGACAACAATTCAATCCCAATTTGAAACCATTAATTGGCGCTGCCTACACGACACTTAAAGAGCACATTCCAGATCAGGATCACTCACTGTCCGAAAATGTTTTTCGTGATGTCTCCATGCTCCTTTCACCAAATTATTTCAAACCACGCCCTGTGTGTCAAGATCTTTCTGCCATTGAACAGTTTCTCTCTATCTACTCTGTCAAGAACCCTCTTGATTTTGAATGCCTCATTAAAGTCACATCAGCAATTTCCTGTCAAGGAAATTAGTCCGGAATGCTCCAAAGTATTTTGGTCACTGGAGTTTTTGATCTCTGGAATTTTTCTCTTGTTTTTCTTCCCCCTGCACCCAGCCTATCGACTTTACATTCTGCCTTTCGTTTGGTTGTCTATTTTCCAAATGTTATCTACAAATTTAACACAATTACCTTGCGTCTGTACTTTCCCCTCTAGATGAGTCACTTTTTATTTTACCCGCTGTCTCAACCTGCCTTGCACCATGAATGATTTGTGCACATCTTCACTCATGTCCCTCAGCGTCTATATTCAATTTCATAGCGTTTTCATTATATCCATTTGTCTCTTCACATTCTGTTTAACAAAACCAGTCATGTAACTTTTCTCTGCAATAAGTTAAATATCCAAATTACTCGTCCATTCCACCAATTAGTCACTTAGTTCATGGTTCCCCTCTCTTCCATTGGGAATCAGTATCCGTTAACTCTATTTCTCTTTATCTCTGGCTATTTTCCTCTGTCTCACTTTCTGCCTCCCATTTCCCCTTCATCTTCCTTTCAATACCGTATTTCAACCTCAAAACTTTCTTCTCTGTCTCCCTTTTTCATTCCCTGTACATCACCCTCGCCATTTCCTCTACCCGCTATTCCTGTCTCCTCTCGCTCTGCGAGAGTCTCTCTCTGTCTCTGTTATCTCTCTGTCTGCACCTGTTAGAAAATATTTCAAACTTTGTTGTTCTCCATGTCTTTGTGCCTTTCCCTCTGCCAATCTCTCTCTCTCTATCACTCTCACTGTTGCTAACACTGCCATCTCTCCCTCTCTCTCGCTGTGCGTGTGTGTGTGTGTGTGTGTGTGTGTGTGTATGTATGTGTGTGTATGTAATTATTTCTGTTGCTGTGATGCTGTATTGTTGTTTACAATGAATATTAACAGGAAGAGTCAGGTACCTTCAGGTTGCAGTTTCAAGTCAGAATGTATTGAGATGAAGAATTGCAGTAAAGGGGTATTTCAGAAGGTCTTTTAGCTGCTTTCTAAAGTGAGTCTGTGTCACAGCATAAATGGCAGTGTTTGTGTAGCAACTTGTGAGTTGCAGCATAAACCCCAATTCCATAACATAGAGATGTAACATCATCGACTGATAGCCCAAGCTATATATCCGACTCCATATTGAATAAAGCATTAATGTCCACCATAAGACGATGAAATTCGCTGAGATGGCAAAGAGTAAAATGATGGATTTCCTTCGACTCTCCATTTCTGGGTCACTATGATTCTCCCCACTGCTCTGAGCCCGGAGTATCCTGCGGGCTCTGCTGCTCACTAAAATGTGCCTGACGGTGAGAGGAATTGAGCAGCAGAGTCAGAACAAATGGGACACACGGTGTTATAATGTTGTGGAGAAACTCGATTGTTGCCCAGACTGGAGAATTCACAACATCCCATGTGAAATCACAAAACCAGGGGTTGTTCACCAGCGCATATCTCTTTAATAACATAAAATACCAGAAAATGTTCTTTAAAAAGCTCAGCACCATCACTGTTTCCAGAACCACAGCCGCTGATTTCTCAGTGCAATATTTATTTTTCAGCTTGGGGCAGCAAATTGCCATAAATCGATCAAAGGTGAAAGTGACGGTGAACCAGACAGAACAGTCAGTGGCTGCGTAAAGTAGGGCTGCGTGGATGTTACACACGGGGACTGAGAGCAGGAAAGAAAACCTTCCCCAATAAACAATGGGAATCTTTCAGAATATCAGGTCGAGGATAATAACCAGCAGATCCCCCACTGACATGGCCACCAGGTACCGAGTGACACATTTGGACAGACCACAGTTTCTGCTCATCAGTGTCACAATTGTGATTATGTTCACTGTCAGGAAGGGAAATACAGAATAAAATTAGATATGATTCACGGAGATTTTACTATTCAAAATGCAGATGGATCAAAATTTTAAAAGAGTTTGCACAAACACTGTATTGAAAAAATCTCCTTTTGATGAACCAGCACGTCTTTTGGAGTCCGAGAGAATGTGGAACATCTGGAGGAAACCCACGCAGACAGGGGGAGGAAGTCCAAACTGGACACAGACAGTGATCGAATCCTGGGATTGAAGCCAGGTCCCTGATGTTGTGAATCAGCAGTGCCAACCACCGTGCCACCATGCTGCTCTATGGTCCGTTCGAAATGATATTCATTTCGGAAAGACTTTTCTGTGGATTCCTCAACATTGACCCTCACTCAGCTGCAGGTAAATAGTCTCTCTACCCTCTTGGGATTTGGAGAGTGAGAAGGCTGTGGAGGTAATCATGAGAGAAAATTCAGAGTGGAGTCCTGTGGGTAGCAATCTGTGAACTTTCAGACAGCTTACTGACAACCCCTGCAGCAGAGCTGGTACCAAAGAGTGCTGGTTTCAGCCTTTCCTCTGGAAACTGCCAGCAGTTGGCAGTGAAACATTCTAATGCCTCGACAGCTCAGAATCTCTGTTATATTTACAAAAGACTATATCCTGGAGAGGAGACCACAGCATTGTGGTCACCGTTTACACAACACAAGAAGAAATAGTAACCCCACACTCAAATGACACAGAACACTATTACCAGGGTTTGCTTTCAAAGCTTCAGGTTTCAGTGTATAGCTACTGTCAATTGTTCCCAGTGTATTTGCAGCTGGCCCACTATGACTTACTGGACCAGTGAAGCTCAGTAAGTCCTCTTTCAGTAGGAAAGTTGCCGATCTGTGCACCAGATAAAAAAAAAACTCCAACCAAGGCCATTACCAAAGAAAAATCAAGCAGCATGCCTTAATGACTATTGTCCAGTGACACATATAAGAACACAGGAAGAAGTCATTATCTCATACTCGAATGACACAGAACACAGCCACCAGGGTTTGCTTTCAAAGCTTCAGGGTTCAGTATATAGCTATCATCCATTGTGCCCAGTGCATTTGCTGTTGCCCCCTATGACCTACTGGAGCAATGATTCATGCCATACCTAATCTTAATCATACCAGCTGACCAGGTGGCTAGGATAAGTAAGAAGCTTCTGGAGTTTGTGGGAGCTTGGAATGGCCCAGGGTGAGGCCTCGAGTGTTGGAGTAATGAAGTTTCTTTATTAAAGCTTTTTGTTTGCTTTACAAGTTGGAGTAAAATTTGTTTCATTTTATTGCCAAGAACTAAAGAATCCCTTCCAGAGCGAATGGGGCTGTCCCATAGGGGCACCGTCTGCACCTTTAAAAAAATCCAAAGTTACAAGAGCTTTTCGCCTCTATTTTGTTTTCAGTGAATCTATGACCTGATGTAAGTTGGCCAGATGGTAGCAGGCACAGCACAATTCTCCAGTGGAATAGGCCTTCTGGATAATTGGCAAGTGAATCCTTAACTATCAGGAGCACAACAAATATGATACTACGCAGCCCCCTTCCCTCTTCCCATTACCTCCTGTACGAGCTGCATCCCCAGCCCATGCTCTAACCCATTACTATTCAAAACTCTGCCTGTCTCCTCAAGTTAATCATTTGCTAACATCCACCACATTCTCAGGTAATGAATTCAACAGATTCATCACTCATTGAGAGAAGTGATTTTTCCCCATGTCTGTCTTAAATCTAACTGCTTCAGGTGATCGAGCCCTGCTTCTGGTTGTACTCAAGAACTGGTGGATCTGCCCTAAATGTAGTTGTGTTTTTTTTATATAACCCTAATGATTAATCAACAACCCTGTACTCAGATTGGCTTGAGGTTGGCAACAATAATAACTAGAAATAGGTCCCTTTTAGCTGTGTGTTTTATTTAAATTCATGGGCTGGCACAATGCAAAACCATGATTTGGAGATGTCGGCATTGGACTGGCGTGAGCACAGTAAGAAATCTCACAACACCAGGTTAAAGTCCAACAGGTTTATTTGGCAGCACAAGCTTTTTGAGCACTGCTCCTTCATCAGGTGAGTGGGAGTTCTCTTCACAAACAAGGCATATAAAGACACAACTCAATTTACAAAATAACGGTTGGAATGTGCGTCTTTATAGGTAATCAAGTCTTAAAGATACAGACTATGTGATTGGAGAGAGCACCAAGTGCAGGTTAAAGAATTTTGTATTGTCTCCAGTCAGGACAGTTAGTGAGAGTTTGCAAATCCAGGTCTGTCGATCACCAGAAACGTTCTCTTCCAGTTGGGGAATACTTCAGCAGTCACCGGCATTCGGCCTCAGATCTCCAGGTAAGAATTCTCTAAGGAGGCCTTCATGACACACGGCAGTGCAGAATCATTGAACAGAGACTGATAGCCAAGTTCCACACATGAAGACAGCCTCAACCGTGATCTTGGGTTTAAGTTACATTATCTGTAATTCTCACGACTTGGCTGGACTTGCAAAAATTTCACTAACTGCCCTGGCTGGAGACAATATACACTTCTTTAACGTGTGTTTAACCCTCTCTCCATTCACATTGTCTGTATCTTTCAGACTTGCTTACCTGTAAAGACTCACATTCAAAGCATCATTTTGTTAATTGAGTTTGTGTCTTTATATGTCTTATTTTTGAACACAGCTCCTCACTCGCCTGAAGAAAGAACAACATTCCAAAAGCCAAAGGTGCCAAATAAATCTGTTGGACTGTAACCTGGTGTCGTGAGACTTCGTACTTTGCTGACCACAATGCAAAACCTGCCATGCCCGTTACCAAGACAACCCCTATGTTTTTGGCCCCTGGAATAAATGTTGCAACTTAAAGTTTCTGTGTACTCTGCAATTTAAGCATCTTAGCGTCAAACAAAAACACATATTTAAAAAGAGCGCATACTTTTTCCCCCTCCTACCGGTTTTCACAATTCTTTTTCATCTTTCTAAACATCTTTTACATCTTTACAAACTCAACTGCACAACACAAGCATCATTAACATGGTGATCAGCGTTTTGTACATGTGATAACTCAATAAGGACGCAGACCATAAGCAACTGTCGAAACAGGGTAGAACAGACGGCAAGAGTGGCAGAGTTAAACGCAGTCTACATCATTAACAATCAGTGGAGATACTTATCAGGGACACCAACAATAGCGAGGATTGGATAGTAAAAGTATCGAATCAGATACATTATATATGCAACACGCTCAGTTGTATACAGCCAATCTTGAGAAAGAATGTGAAGTATCGAGTATAAATTCCTCTCAACTGTTGTAACATTCAGATCTGTGCCCCTCAGATGCTGAACCATTGTGGGAACATCCAGATCTACTTTTCGTGGATTCAGATCCATTGCCGAAAGCTTGCAATTTCTTTCTCCCAATTTTGATATCCGACTCCCCCTCTGTGGAGCTGCTTATCACTGTGACGCTCCCAGTGACACCGTCCATAAATCCTTTATGAAGCATGGATGGGAATGCTCCAGAGACACGATTACGATTGTTGAATTAATTCCGACATTAATTACAGTCACTGAACAAACAGGTTAATATTTTCCATCCAAAATATTTTTTGTAAATGCATCACAAAAAAAGTCAGGGTTTGTGTGAGCGTTCCAGACAGAAGGAATTTTGGGGAAAAAAATCGGAAGGATTGACCAGTATCTTTCAATGCAGCTGGGAGATAGGATTGTGACAAAAAAAGGAACACATTGTGCAAAAGTCCCCCTAACCTGGAAGAACATTTTAAACCTGGAAATGTAAAGCTGCCAGCAACGCATCAGTGAAAAAGTGGGGAAAGTCTGAACCCAAAATCTTGGAGAAAATAACTTATGACTTCTAACACCATGTGTGGTTCCATTGTGATTTGTCATTTATATCAATGATTTGGTTGAGAATTTAGGAGGTATGGTTAATAAGTTTGCAAATGACACCAAGATTGGTGGCACAGTGGATAGTGAAAAAAAAGTTATCTCGGATTGTAAAGGGATCTTGATCAATTGGGCCAGTGGGTTAATGAAAGGCAGATGGAGTTTAATTTGGATAAATGCGAGGTGATGCATTTCATAGACTGAACCAGGACAGCAATTAGTTAATGCTGAGGTATTGGGGACAGTTAAAGAACCAAGAAATCTGGGAGAGTACAGGTTCATAGCTCCTTGAAAGTGGAGTCACAGGTGGCTACAGTGGTGAAGAAGGCATTCGGTATACTTGTTTCATTGGTCAGAACAGTGAATAAAGGAGTGGCAACAAATATTTCACATCAATAATAAAAAATAAATCGTGATGATCATGGCTAAGAAGGGAGCTGCTGGCTGCGTATTAAGAGATCAAAATGTACAAATTCCAGGAGAAAATAAATGTAAGGGACTGTGTGATGAAAGCAGAGCTGTGATAAGCTGATGTTGGTCAGTAGATTTACCACAGTAAGGTCCAGATCAGTTTGATGCTAACATTGCTTTTTGAATGTGGGCAGCTACAGTGAAATTTAATGCAGTTGAAGGCAACTTACTCAGTTTTTACAAGAGAAACCAGCAAGGGCAATGTAAGTATGAATTGGTGTTGGTCATTGACGGGATTGTTTAACGGGACTCACATTTCTCTCTTCTTATTTATGGTAGCAGAAATATTGAATCACGATTTTCAAGATATTACTGTGTGTTGGGTTCTGTGGTGTAATGGTGAGCATTCTGGACTTTGAATCCCCTGAACCGAGTTCAAACCTCGGTGGGACCTCGTTTTCATATGCAGATGGTTGATTTGCTGAAGAGCGTTTCGTTTAAATTTATTACAATGCACCAAAGGAGAGCATAATTTGTCAGCCAGTTCAACTGGTATGAGAATGCACAGTATGATAATCCTCTGGTGCCTGATGCGTGCAACGTCAGTGTTTTTCGTGCATTCGCTGCTCTTTAACTTCTCTGTTGCAAAAGAAAAGAAGCAGTTGGTATCACACAATAACAATTCGACTCGAGCCTGGCAATTATTGAGCAAGTGTGTGTGTGTATGTGTGTGCGTGTGTGTGTGTGTGTGTGTGTGAGAGAGAGAGAGAGAGAGAGAGTAAGTGTGTGTGCATGTGTGACGCCCCCGCCTTGCCCCAAATCTTATAAATTGCCGCCGCTCTTCTAAACTTGCCCTAATCTCATCCATCTCGATTAAATCACTCTTCAATTTCCTTCACTCCAATGGACAAGAATCCCAGCATCGCAGACCAGAAACTTCTGGCTAATTTGAACTTCTTTAAATAAAATTTACTCCAAAAAATTCCTCCATTTGTTTTAACTGAAACATTTAAAAAACAATTCTGTGTATTTTGCTTTTTAAAATTAAACATATTTAAAAGAAATTCTTCAACAGATTTCGTCAACTTTTGTTTTAGAAACAGTTTTCACCATTCTTAACAAAATGTAGTTTCCATTTCTTTTCGAGACATTTCCAACTTTTTAGAAGGTAACTTAAACTTGCTGAAATATTTTTTCCAAATACTTTAACGAGAATTTGTCATTTTAAAAAATCTTTTTTTTTCAAAAGGACTTAAAGTATTTCAGTCTTTTTAGTCAGCATTGTTTTTGAAAAATAAGTAGCTAAGATAAATATCTTCATAGAAGCTGACTGCATTTGGTCAACATTTCTTTGAATTGGTTGAAAATTAGTGGAAATATACTTTTCATCAGCAATACTATGGAGTTTATGAACTAATGTGAAAATTACACAACGAGCTAACCAGGAGTCGAACTTGGAATTTTCTGATCCGTAGTCAGACGCGTTATCCATTGCGCCACCGGCCCATAGTGAAAAAAAGCACTGCAGCAATATTTACATATCGGTCGGATGCTTCAAAATTGGCAGAAACATGGTCAAAATATATTCGATCTAATGAGGAAATGTTGCATAACTGAAATTTTCTATTCTCACTCACAGTCATTCTACTTTGCCTTGAATTCAGTTAACTTGCTGTGTTGGAATTCGAACCCTGGTTCTCAAAGCTTCAGCCTGCTTCTCCGCGTTATCAATCCAGCGTCAACAACATGACTCGAAACTGTACCCTCCCGCCAGTGAATCCACTACTGAATATTACCTGAATATTGTATCTTACAAAGAACAAAGAACAAAACAGCACGGGAAACAGGCCCTTCGGACCAACGAGCCCGTGCCGCCACCCCGATGTTCTCACCTCTACCTTTGATCCCTGTCTATGTTTATAGATCTATGGATTAAAAAATCAAATTTGAGACAATTTAGGGAGAATCTGTTTTGCCAATTAGCCTAAAAGCACATCTTTGGGATGTGGGAGGAAACCGGAGCACCCGGAGAAAACCCACGCAAGCACGGGGAGAATGCACAAACTCCCACAGACACAGGCCCCAATCCATGTATCTGCACAGCACAGCGATAGTCACTGAGCTGTCGTGTTGCCCATCAAATGGTCCAGGTCAAACGTACACTAACGACGTGAAGCACTAGGATACTCTCGAAAAAAATCCAAGAGCAGCTCTCTCACGACCCATTCCGTGTATGCCCCTCGTTAGACAACAAGGCGGACCAAAGCACGTATAGGATAAAAACAAGTACATCAATATCATCATCTATTTACACACTTCCCAAGATTCATGATCCCTATTTTAAATCAGTTTTCTATACCCCTCCATTCCCATTCTGTTCATGTGCCCACCTAAGTATTTCTTAAATAACTCCAGAGTGCCTGCCTCCACCACTTTACTTGGCAGCGCATTTCATACCCCCATCACCCTCTGTGTGAAAAAACTCCCTCCAGTATCCAAATTATTCCTTACCCCTCTCACCCTAAGCCCGTGACCCCTCGTGCTATTCGAGTCCTTCCTAGGAAAAAGCTTAACCCTGTCTACTCTACCTATACCCCTCATAATCTTGTACACCTCTATTAGATGTCCTCTAAGTCTACGATTTTCTAAGGAAAACAGTCCCAATTTGCCTAACCTCTCCTCGTAACTCAGACCTTGCATACCACGCAGCATCCTGGCAAACTTCCTCTGCACTCTCTCCAGAGTCTCCACGTCCTTCAGGTAGTAAGGCGACCAGAACTGGACGCAGTATTCCAAATGAGGTCTAACCAACGTTTTATACAACTGCAATATTAAAGGCCAGCTCTTGTACTCTATACTCCTTCCTATAAAGGCTAACATATGCTTTCTTCACAACCTTCTCCACTTACTCTTCCACCTTCAGTGACTTGTTCACCTGCACCCCCAGGTCCCTCTGCGTTTCTATACTCTTAATAGGTCTACCCTTTATCATATACCTCGCCCCGCTACATTTTTTCTCCCGAAATGCATCACCTTGCATTTATCAGGATTAAATTCCATCTGCCATCTGTCTGCCCAAGCTACCAGCCTATCTATGTCCTGCTGCATCGCCTGACAGTGCCCCTCACTATCCGCAAGTCCAGCCATCTTTGTATCGTCTGCAAACTTGCTGATCACAATCATATAACATTGGCTCTTACTTGGGCCTCAAAATACATTCATAAAAATTCAAAAGTGCTGAAAATTCACGACAAAAATGAGCAGGAAAGAAGACAAACCTATTTCGGCTCAGCACACATGTTATTAGTTCGTTCAGTGGCTAAAAGAGCAGGTCAGAGGCTGGGAATGTTGCGGGAGTAACTCAGCTCCTGACTCCCAAAAAACATAGAACGTAGAACAGTCCAACACAGTACAGGTCATTCGTCCCACGATGTTGTGCCGAGCTTTGTCCGAAACCAAGATCAAGATCAAGCTACCCCACTCCCTATCATTCTGGAGTGCTCCATGTGTCTATCCAATAACCGCTTGAATGTTCCTAAAGTGCCTGACTCCACTATTACAGCAGGCAGTGCATTCCACACCCCAACCACTCTCTGAGTAAAAAATCTACCTCGGACATCCCTCCTATATCTCCCACCATGAACCTGATAATTGTGCTGCCGAGTAACAGCTACATCCATCTGCGGAATCAGTGGAACAGTCAGGAGTGCGATAGAATATTCTCCACTTACCTGCCTGATGCAGGAATTCACCAAAGGCCCTCAGACAGCACCTTCCAAACACAAGACCATTTCCACCTGGCAACATCCCCCGCATCCCTCCAGCGCCACACAGACAACAGCACCATCAAGCCTCTCAGCATTCTGTGTGGCGCCAATGTTACTTGCCATTTGTCAGCTCAAAACATAAACATAAAGGAGCCGACTGCGGACTTTCCAAATCTGAAATCAAAACAGAAAACACTGGGCGATATCAGTACTTGCGGCACTATCTGTGGAGCGAGAATCAGAACTAACTTGTCCCGTCCAGATATCACACGGCAGGCGCGGACAGGATGGGTGTGCCCGTCTGCGAGTGGGATCTTTCCGTGCTCTTAAACTCTGCCTTTTTTCGAAGCCAGTCACAGAAAGCCATCCCACCGTTTGCACCTGAAACAAAACACAATATTTGACTTGGCCAAAAGGGGAAGAACGAAGGGCTCGTCCACGATTTGAACCCAGGACCTTTCGCATGTTAATGAGCCAAGATACCCTAAGCGAGAATCATACCCCTAGACCAACGAGCTCACACACCCTCACCAAGGCAAATAAAAATTCTATAACTTTCTACAAAGCAGTTCTGACACCCCGAGTGAAGTTAAAAATGTTGAAAAAAAGTCTCACTGCATCAGCATATGTGAACTTTAATCTCCAGCAAAATATCCGTCCAATATTGTTATCTCGAGCTTTTGCTTATAAAGTACACATGTTACAGTCAATATTTTTAACCCAGTGACTTCAACATGTGACAATCCTGAGTTTGCCTTTGATATTTGATCACTTGTGAAAGCTGGGGTCTGTTAGACAGTTAGAAGATCTGGAACATTTAAAATACAGATTGCTGACATTGTTCACCTGGGAGATCTGCGGGTTTGTGTGAATGGGGAACGATTGGACTTGATCTGACAGGAATATGAGTAAAACAATGTCAAATTTCCCAGCAGTGACAATCCTTAATGTTTAGAAATAGAGGAATTTTTTAAAACGTGAAATCCAATAAGGAGGAAATATAACAACATCTGGCCGGGTGGAAATTGCGATGGGTATTTGGTCTGTTGCAGTTTGCCTGAATTGATATTTGAAGAGAGTGCGAGACAAAATGCGATGCCAATTAACAGATAGAACAGAAAACCAACAACCAAATTCTGCCGAAACCCGGGACCTTTAGATCTTCATTCTAACGCTCTCCCAGCTGAGCTATTTCGACTGGTTGGTACAGGTAGAAGCTTCCGTCTCCCAAATATCTAAGGGAGCAACGATTTCTCCCTTTTCGTTAATGCATCATTTTCATCTTTCTTCAAATAACCTGAACCAAATGTCCTCAGTGATAAAAACAAATTACTGCGGATGGGAAAAGAGGAAATGCTCCAAAATCTCACAATGTCTGACAGCACCTGTAAGGAGTGAAAAGGGCGGACGTTCCGAGTCCAGATGACTCTTTATCAAAGCTCATCGTACAATTATACTCAGTATTTGTTTAACTATTTAGTATCAATGTATTATTTAACACATATGTCTTCATTATGAATTGAATATCTCTGAAATTGAACATCACTGAATTGAAAACATAACCGACGAAGAGAACGAATTGAATCACCGGGTAATACAGATCACGTTTTGAGATTGAATATCGTCAACGTTTAAACAAAGTCAAATACGTTTAAATGGAGGAAAATCAAGAATTAACTGTTAGTGACACTTAACGGTGTGAAACATTCAGGCACTTAAATTCCGGTCCTTTACAGAAAGTCCAGTAGATCCGCACTGAGTCTCGATTCTCTCGTCTCTCTCAATGCCTTTTCCTGTTTCTTAGTGATGAAAAACGTTTTTAAAAAAATCTTCTGTGAAACGTGCGCCATTTCCACTAGTTCACTTACAGTATCACTTATATCTGTCTGTTTGAGCACAAACTGCTATCAGATATTTCAGATGGTGATTAACCATATCAGTCTGCACCTATAAACAATTCTGTTGGAGACTGAACCAGATGCGAGTCTGTGCTCGGTATCAAAATCGAACTTTCCTGTCAGGGCGCCGAAAAATGTGTTTCTCATTTCACAGGAAGTATTTGAGGGTGAGGTCAGAGCAACAATAACATGCCTTTAACATCGAGGTTAGGATAATGTTGAGCAACAAACCGATAACAGGCAATTTTCCTTATCCGACATAAGAAAGCTTAGCGAATGTTTCTACCTGGTTTCAAACCGGGGACCTTTCGTGTGTTAGGCGAATGTGATAACCACTACACTATAGAAACAACCTGAAAAACAGTAGAAAATCTGCCTGTCTGCAATGTTCAACTCCGCTGTGTTGCTGCAGGTTCCGATGGTTAGACTGAGAGCCCATGACACTGAATTCAGGAATTCCGTTATTTTCAATCTGATTTTACAACATATTCCGAACATCAAAATTTAAAAGCGTTCGCCTCGCAAATATGTAAGGGAGCACTGAATTCCAACCATTTATTACACCATGATTATCATCTTCATCGAATAACAAGTTGAAGGCAGTTTAAATGGTGCCGCTCCTTCACTGCAGCTCATTCTGTTTGTGACTGGATGTGATCTCTGTTTATTCCACAGTTCAGGATGAATTGATTCAGTGAAGAAACAGGCTCAAGGCAACTCTTGGTCTTTCTCAGCTCCTTTATTGCGTATGTCACTGAGAGTCTAGTGACCAGGATCGGCACCGTGACACTGTTTCCATTCCTAGTCATGGAGTGAATAAACTTTTTGTTCAATTCTTTATTTAGTGAAAAAAAGCCTTACAACATCTGTGAAGGGAGCAACATTGAAACCTTCCGGCTGGATGAACTTGTATCGGAGCTGGAAAAAGTCAGAGATATAACACTAACGAAAAACTCTGAAGAATCCCATGACACACACACAACATATATGTCAGGTACACATACACATCACACAAGTCAAATCATATCAATATCAAGTTGTGTCTTTTAACCTCCGGCTCTCCACCTCAGACATTTCCACATTCAATAAAAATCTTAAACCTCAAACTCTATCCTGTTCCACAGCCCACTGATAACACTACTCGTCCCGAAGTGACCTGTCAGTATTTGGCTCCATAGCTCAGTGGTGAGAGCACTGGTCTTGTAAACCAGGGGTCGCGAGTTCAATTCTCGCTGGAGCCTCCAGGCAAAGTTTAGCTGATATAAACTGTGGGAAAAAGGCGGATCGAGTGGGAGATGAAGCAGAGTGTTCTTACGAGAGGAGGAGCAGACGGAATGCAATTTTGAAAAGAAATAAGATTTTCTACTTTGTTAAAAAAAAAGAAAGAGCAGAACATATTTGACAAACTGAAAATTATAAATATCGATATTACGAGCAAAATAGTTGAGTTTGTACAAGGAATGCATAAAGTTAGCATGTGGGTGCAGCAGATAATTGGAAGGGAAATTACATTTTGTTCTTATCGTCGGCGGACTGGAGTTTAAAAATAACCAGGTGTTTTTGCTGTTACACAGAGTTTTGTTGAAACCAGGTTGAATATTCTGCGCAGATGTGACAGTCACATTTAAGAAAGGAGATGTTTTGCATTAGAAATGGTGAAGAGAAGGTTCACCAGATTCCTCCCTGGGGTCAGTGAGTTGTTCTGTGATGAAATTCTCTGGAGTTTAGAAGAATAAGAGGTGATCTCTGATCCGGTTTGATAGGATGGAGGCTGAGAGATTTTCTTTTCCTGCTGCTCGGGAATCTAACCCCCTGCGGCACAGGTCAGCGGCTGATTATTTAAGGCTAAGATAAGGAGAAATTGCTTCACTCAGAGGGTGAGAATCTTTTACATTCTCTGTACCTGACAGTTATGTGTGCCCCATCATCGAGCACATTTAATGTCGGGATAAAGAGGTTTCTGATCTCTTGGAGAATTCAGGGATATGGGGAGCTGGTGGAAAAAAACTAAGTTGCAACCCAAGATCAGCCATGATGATATTGAAGAGCGGAAATCTCGATGGACCGAGTGGTCTGCTCCTCCTCCAATGATTCCTGTTAGAATAACAACAGAAAGGTCTGGAAATTCTCAGCAGGGTTTGCAACAAATGTGGAGCAAGAAATACAGAGTTAACTTTCCGAGTTCAGTATAACTATTTTCAAACCAGTAACTGAGTGTGAATTGTAATAACTCGCACAACATCGAGACTGTCATAGTCTCCTAGCAGCCCTGAGCACGGAGTTAAATTTTGCAGTGTTTGAAGTCTTGTTACATTTATTTGAGGTTTTGTTGAGACCACATTTGGAACAGTGTGTGCAGTTTGGATGCCCGCATTTTAGATAGAATAAAAGCAAAATCTGAGGATGCTGGAATCTGAATCGAAAGCAGAAAATGCTGGAAAATCTCAACAGCTTTAACGAGAAAGAATAGATAGTATTAAACATTTGAGACATTATTTTTTCCTGATCCGGGAATCTGAAACACGGGGACACAATCTCAGGATAAGGCGCTGATGATTTCGAGATGAGGAGAAATTGCTTCACTGAAAGTCTCATGAATCTTCGGAATTCTCTACTCCAGGGGGTTCTGATGTTCCATCAGTAAACACATTTCAGTTTGGGTCGGACAGATTTATGATCTATCCGGAATGAATGGAAACAGGGATATGGAATTGGAACAAACGCTCAGCTACAAGTTCATGTTTCGATTGTTTTTTTTTAAGTTTAATGGTATAATGGTAGCGTATATATGTGTATGTGTGTGTATATATATATATGTTTGAAGTGAATCATTATTAAATAATGTCGTTAACACCAAATAAAAGTACAGCCGGGAAAAATTAACAGCTAATTTTTCTTGGTACCCACGGACCCATTGCCAACCCGCAACTGCTTACCCGTGAATACTGATGGTGAGAAAAATTAAAATTAAGTGAATTGCCCTTCAGCAAATCAATCACCTGCATTGAGAAATTAAAGCAAGGTTCTGCCGAGATTTGAACTCGGATCGCTGGATTCAGAGTCCAGAGTGCTCACCATTACACCACAAGACCAAATGCGTGACGTTGCCCTTCAAGTGATCATGAAATATTTCTGACAGTTTGGATCAGTCCCATTCCACAATCGCCTCAATTACAAAAGCAATTTAAAAAGTGTCCTTGCTAGTTCCCCCTGTAATACCGGGTATACTACTTTCTACTGCATTAAATTTCTCTGTAGCTCATCACTTTCAAAGAAAAATGTTGACATCCCCCTGTATAAACCTTATTGTAGTAAAGCCGGGGAATAACATCAGCTGATCACAGCTCTGTTTTCGTCACACTGAAAACCAGTGTAAAAATGCGAAGAATTTCAAATATTAAAAGGCAGGAAAGAGGGTGTGATTGCAGACGATGCAGCGAATGGTTCTCCTGGCGCCATTGCATGAGCCCCAGGGGTTGTTTGCTGAAGAATACAAACCGCTGAGAGGCAGGGAAGCCGCAGTAGGCAGAGGGTCCATCTTCATGTGTCTGTGTCATTCACTCACTCATCTGTCGCTTCTCTCCCCGTTTCTGTCGCTGCCTGTCATCCAGCTCCCTTTGGTTGTTCAGCTCCAAGGTTAAATTAGCTACTTGATACAGAAACAGAGAGTTGGTAAACCCGATCTTCGCCTGGAAAGCAGAAAAAGCGGATGTATTACACACGGCATTAAGAGGAGATGGAGTTTAGATGACAATACAAAGAAACACAAATATCTCATCTTTCTAATCCAGTTACTGATTACAGGAATGTAGACAGTGAGAATTATCCACTGTCACACTCTCCTTCCAGCCTTGAGCACGGAGTTAAGTTTTGAAGTGTTTAAAGCCTTGCTACAGTAATTCAGGATTTTGTTGAGACCACATTTGGAGTAGTGTGTGCAGTTTGGATCTCCACATTCTCGTGCGGCCGCACTTGGAGTATTGTGTACAGTCCTGGTCCCCACATTATAAGAAAGATGTGGAGGCATTGGAGAGGGTGCAGAGGAGGTTTACCAGGATGTTGCCTGGTATGGAGGGCAGGTCTTACGAAGAGAGGCTGAGGGATTTGAGGTTGTTTTCGTTAGAAAGAAGGCGGCTAAGAGGAGACCTTACTGAAACATATAAGATGATTAGAGGTTTAGATAGGGTGGACAGTGATAGCCTTTTTCCTAGGATGGAGAAAGCTAGCACGAGGGGACATAGCTTTAAATTAAGGGGCGGTAGTTATAGGACGGATGTCAGAGGTAGGTTCTTTACCCAAAGGGTGGTAAGGGTATGGAATGCACTGCCTGCTGCAGTTGTAGATGCGCCAAGTTTGGGGGCGTTTAAGAGGTCAGTAGGTAAGTTTATGGATGGAATGGGAATGGTTTAGGTTAGAGGGTCATTGTTTTTTCTTAATTGGTCGGCGCAACATCGAAGGCCGAAGGGTCTGTTCTGCGCTGTAATGGTCTACGTTCTATCTTCAGACAGAATCAAAGCAAAATCTGAGGATGTTGGAATCTGAATCAAAAACAGAAAATGCTTGAAAATCTCAACATCTTTAATGAGAAAGAATAGATAGCATTGAAAAGCTGAGATCTTATTTTTCCTGACCTGGGAATCTAAAACACGGAGGCACAATCTCAGGATAAGGAGCTAATGGTTTAGGGCGGCAATGAGGAGAAATTGCTTCACTTAAACGTTCATGAATCTTCGGAATTTTCTACTCCAGAGGGTTCTGATGCTCCATCATTGAACAAATTTCAGTTTGGGTCAGACAGATTTATGATCTATCCAGGAATAAATGGAACCAGGGATATAGAATTGGAACAAATGCTCAGCCACAAGTTCATATTTCATTTTTTTTAAAGTTAATAGTATAATGGAAGCATATATACATATAATGTTCCATGCAATATATTTAATGACGATTGATTTCAAACAATGTTGGTAACACCAGATAATAGTACAACCGGGAACAATTGACAAATATTTTTCATTGGCACCTACGGACTCATTGCCAACCCGCAACTGTTTGCCGATGAATGCTGATGGTGAGAAGATAGTAACATCCCGTCCCTGGGTGGTCTCGAACCACCAACCTTTCAGTTAATAGCCGAACGCGCTGACCAATTGCGCCACAGAGACTGAGACTGGAATCTAATAAGGAGGAAATATAACAACATCTGACAGGGTGGAAATTGCGATGGGTATTTGGTCTGTCGCAGCTTGCCTGAATTGATGTTTGAAGACAGTGCGAGACAAAATGTGACGCCAATTAACAGATAGAACAGAAAACAAAGAAGGGGATCCTGCCGAAACCCGGGATTGCTCGGTGTCAAAATTGAACATTCTTGTCAGTGCACCTTATTTCACAGGAAGTACTTGAGGGTGAAGTCAGAGCAATGATAACATGCCTTTAACACTGAGGTTCGGATAATGTTGAGCAACAAACTGAAATCAAGCAATTTTCCCTTACCCGACATAAGAAAGTTTAATGAGTGTTTCTGCCTGGTTTTCAATCGGGGACCTTTTGCGTGTGAGGCGAACATGATAACCATTACACTACAGAAACAACTTGGAAAGCAGTGGAGCAAATCTGCCTGTCTGCAATGTCCAACTCCGCTGTGTTGCTGCAGGTTCCGATGGTTAGACTGAGAGCCCATGTCACTGAATTCAGGAAGATAACTGTTACTTTCAATCTGATTGTCCGACTTACCTCAACATCAAAATTGGTGATTTGTGGCAAGGCGGGGGAATCACACATGCACACATGTCTACACAGTGTCTCTCTCTCTCTATCACACACACAGACAGACAGACCCACACACACACACACACACACACTCACACACTTGCTCGATAATTGCCAGGCTCGAGTCGAATTGTTATCGTGTGACACCAACCGCTTCTTTTCTTTTGCAACAGAGAAGTTAAAGAGCAGCGAAAACATGAAAAACACTGACGTTGCACGCATCAGGCAGAGAGAATTATCATACTGTGCATTTTCATACCAATTGAACTGGCTGACAAATTATGCTCTCCTTTGGTACTTTGTAACAAATTTAAACGAAACTCTCTTCAGCAAATCAACCATCTGCATATGAAAACGAAGCCCCGCCGAGGTTTGAACTCGTATCTCTGGATTCAAAATCCAGAATGCTCACCATTACACCACGGAACCCAACACACAGTAACAGCCTGAAAATCATGGTTCAATATTTCTGCCACCTTGGATAACAGAGAAATGAGAGTTCCGTTGAACAATCCCGTCAATGACCAACATCAATTCATACTTACATTGCCCTTGCTGGTTTCTCTTGTAAAAACTGAGTAAGCTGCCTTCAACTGCATTAAATTTCATTGTAGCTGCCCACATTCAAAAAGCAATGTTAGCATCGAACTGATATGGACCTTACTGTGGTAAATCTACTGACCAACATCAGCTTATATCAGCTCTGCTTTCATCACACTGTCCCTTACAGTTATTTTCTCCTGGAATTTGCACATTTTGATCTCTTAATACGCAGCCAGCAGCGCCCATCTTAGTCATAATCATCACCATTTATTTTATTATTGATGTGATATATTTGTCGCCACTCCTTTATTCACTGTTCTGACCAATGAAACAAGTATACCGAATGTCTTCTTCACCACTGTAGCAACCTGTGACTCCACTTTCAAGGAGCTATGAACCTGTACTCTCCAGATTTCTTGGTTCTTTAACTGTCCTCAATACCTCAGCATTAACTAATTGCTGTCCTGGTTCAGTCTATGAAATGCATCACCTCGCATTTATCCAAATTAAACTCCATCTGCCTTTCATTAACCCACTGGCCCAATTGATCAAGATCTCTTTACAATCCGAGATAACTTTTTTTTCCACTATCCACTATGCCACCAATCTTGGTGTCATTTGCAAACTTACTAACCATACCTCCTAAATTCTCAACCAAATCATTAATATAAATGACAAATCACAATGGATCCACCCATGGTATTAGAAGTCACAAGTTATTTTCTCCAAGATTTTGGATTCAGACTTTCCCCACTTTTTCACTGGTGCGTTGCTGGCAGCTCTACATTTCCAGGTTTAAAATGCTCTTCCAGGTTAGGGGGACTTTTGCATATTGTGTTCCTTTTTTGTCACAATCCTATCTCCCAGCAGCATTGAAAGATACTGGTCAATCCTTCCGATTTTTTTTCCCAAAATTCCTTCCATCAGGAACGCTCACACAAACCCTGACTTTTTTTGTGATGCATTTACAAAAAAATATTTTGGATGGAAAATATTAACCTGTTTGTTCAGTAACTGTAATTAATGTCGGAATTAATTCAACAGTACTAATTGTGTCTCTGGAGCATTCCCATCCATGCTTCATAAAGCAGTTATGCACGGTGTCAGTGGGAGTGTCACAGTGATAAGCAGCTCCACAGAGAGGGAGTCGGGGTGTCAAAATTGGGAGAAAGAAATTGCAAGCTTTCGGCAATGGATCTGAATCCACGAAAAGTAGATCTGGATGTTCCCACAATGGTTCAGCATCTGAGGGGCACAGATCTGAATGTTACCACAATTGAGAGGACTTTATCCTCGATACTTCACATTCTTTCTCAAGATTGGCTGTATACAACTGAGCGTGTTGAATATGTACTGAAACTGATTCGATACTTTTACTATCCAATCCTGGCTATTGTTGGTGTCCCTGGTAAGTATCTCCACTGATTATTAATGATGTAGACTCTATTTCACTCTGCCACTCTTGCCATCTGCTGTACCCTGTTTGCTACAGTTGCTTATGGTCTGCGTCCTTATTGAGTTATCACATGTACAAAGCGCTGATCACTGTTTTAATGATGCCTGTGTTGTGCAGTTGACTTTGTAAAGATGTAAAAGATGTTTAGAAAGATGAAAAAGAATTGTGAAAACCAGTAGGAAGGGGAAAAGTATGCGATCTCTTCAAAATTTTGTTTTTGTTTGACGCTAAGATGATTAAATGGCAGAGTACACAGAAACTTTAAGTTGCAACATTTATTCCAGGGGCCAAAAACATAGGGGTTGCCTTGGTAACTGGAATGGCAGGTTTTGCATTGTGGTCAGCACAGTACGAAGTCTCACAACACCAGGTTACAGTCCAACAGATTTATTTGGCACCTTTGGCTTTTGGAATGTTGTTCTTTCTTCAGGTGAGTGAGGAGTTGTGTTCAGAAATAGGACATATAAAGACACAAACTCACTCAAGAAAATAATGGTTCGAATGTGAGTCTTTACAGGTAAGCAAGTCTGAAAGATACAGACAATGTGAGTGGAGAGATAGTTAAGCACACGTTAAGGAGGTGTGTATTGTCTCCAACCAGGGCAGTGAGTCAAATTTTTGCAAGTCCAGGCAAGTCGTGGGAATTACAGATAATGTAATAAACCCAAGATCAGGGTTGAGGCTGTCTTCATGTGTGCGGAACTTGGCTATCAGTCTCTGTTCAATGATTCTGCACTGCCGGGTGTCATGAAGGCCTCCTTAGAGAATGCTTACCTGACGATCTGAGGCCGAATGCCGGTGACTGCTGAAGTATTCCCCAACTGGAAGAGAATGCTCCTGGTGATCGACAAACCTGGATTTGCAAAATCTCACTAACTGTCCTGACTGGAGACAATACAAAACTCTTTAACCTGTGCTTGGTGCTCTCTCCAATCACATTGTCTGTATCTTTAAGACTTGATTACCTATAAAGAAGCACACTCCAACCGTTATTTTGTAAATTGAGTTTGTGTCTTTATATGCCTTGTTTGTGAAGAGAACTCCCACTCACCTGATGAAGAGGTAGCACTCAAAAAGCTTGTGCTGCCAAATAAACCTGTTGGACTTTAACCTCATGTTGTGAGATTTCTTACTGTGCTCACACCAGTCCAACGCCGACATCTGTAAATCATGGTTTTGCATTGTGCCAGCCCATGAATTTAAATAAAACACACAGCTAAAAGGGACCTATTTGAAGTTATTATTGTTGCCAACCTCAAGCCAATCTGAGTACAGGGTTGTTGATTAATCATTAGGGTTATATATAAAAAAAACACAACTGCCTTCAGGGCAGATCCACCAGTTCTTGAGTACAACCAGAAGCAGGGCTCGATCACCTGAAGCAGTTAGATTTAAGACAGACATGGGGAGAAATTATTTCTCTCAATGAATCTGTTGAATTCATTTCCTGAGAGTGTGGTGGATGTTAGGAAATGATTAACTTGAGGAGACAGGCAGAGTTTTGAATAGTAATGGATTAGAGCATGGGCTGGGGGTGCAGCTCGTACAGGAGGGTTGTTTGGTAATGGGAAGAGGGAAGGGGGCTGCGTAGTATCATATTTGTTGTGCTCCTGATAGTTAAGGATTCACTTGCCAATTATCCAGAAGGCCTATTCCACTGGAGAATTGTGCTGTGCCTGCTATCATCTGGCCAACTTACATCAGGTCATAGATTCACTGAAAACCAAATAGAGGTGAAAAGCTCTTGTAACTTTGCATTTTTTTTAAGATGCAGATGGTGCCCCCATGGACGGCCCCATTCGCCCTAGAAGGGATTCTTTAGTTCTTGGCAATAAAATGAAACAAATTTTACTCCAATTTGTAAAGCAAACAAAAAGCTTTAATAAAGAAACTTCATTACTCCAACACTCGAGGCCTCACCCTTGGCCATTCCAAGCTCCCACAAACCGCAGCAGCTTCTTACTTATCCTAGTCACCTGGTCAGCTGAGCACCACATCATTTTGTCATGGGTTAGATAGCTTACAGCTTCTTCCCGTTGGCCACTATAACAGATGTAATGTGATTCTGTGAGTTGTTACACTGGTTCCATTCTAACATTCCACACAAACCCGCCTCTCCCATGACCTGATCCCTACCAACCAAACCAACCGAAACCCATTACTTCCCAGTCATTTCCCAGTTTTTGTGGTCCCACCATTTCACCAGATTTTCCGTCGCTTCCCCGTTCTTCGTGTCACCCTTGTTTGAAATCTGACCCACTGCAGTGGTGTCATCAGCAAACTTGGTTATCAAGTTGGAGGGGAATGTGGCCATACAGTTATCGGTATATGAGGAGTAGAGTAAGGGGCTGGGGGCACAGTGTTGTGGGGCACCTCTTATGAGGATAACTGTGAGGAAGTGCTTTGACTGTCCTCATTTATTACTGTCTATCAGGATCATATTGAATATAGGAACCTCGTCACTGACTTTGTTTATGAGTTTCATTGGAACAATGGCGTTAAAGGCTGAGCTGTAATCGATAAACAAGAGTCAGTGTTACAATGTTACCTGTAGGGACAGGGTGATGGCATCTGTGGACCTGTTGCGGAGATAGGTGAACTGTAGTGGAACCAGGCAATGTGGGAGGCTGGAACTGATTCATGCCATACCTAATCTTTTGCTGCATCACATAATATTGGGCAAATATATTTTGGACAATGGTCATTAAAGCAGGCTGCTTGGTTTGAGTTCATCTTACCTGGTGCATAGATCAGCAACTTTCCCAATGAAAGAGGACTCACTGAGCTTCATTGTTCCAGTAGGTCATAGGGGGCAGCAGCAAATGCACTGGCACAATGGACGATAGCAATATACTGAACACTGAAGCTTTGAAAGCAAACCCTGGTGGCTGTGTTCTGTGTCATTCGAGTATGAGATAATGACTTCTTCCTGTGTTCTTATATGTGTCACTGGACAATAGTCATTAAGGCATGCTGCTTGATTTTACTTTGGTAATGGCTTTGGTTGGAGTTTTTTTTTTATCTGGTGCACAGATCGGCAACTTTCTTACTGAAAGAGGACTTACTGAGCTTCACTGGTCCAGTAGGTCATAGTGGGCCAGCTGCAAATGCACTGGGCACAATGGACAGTAGCTGTACACTGAAACCTGAAGCTTTGAAAGCAAACCCTGGTAATAGTGTTCTGTGTCATTTGAGTGTGGGGTTACTATTTCTTCTTGTGTTGTGTAAACGGTGACCACATATCTCCAGGATATAGTCTTTTGTAAATATAACCGAGATTCTGAGCTGTCGAGGCATTAGAATGTTTCGCTGCCATCTGCTGGCAGTTTCCAGAGGAAAGGCTGAAACCAGCACTCTTTGGTACCAACTCTGCTGCAGGGGTTGTCAGTAAGCTGTCTGAAAGTTCACAGATTACTACCCACAGGACTCCACTCTGAATTTTCTCTCATGATTACCTCCACAGCCTTCTCACCCTCCAAATCCCAAGAGGGTAGAGAGACTATTTACCTGCAGCTGAGTGAGGGTCAATGTTGAGGAATCCACAGAAAAGTCTTTCCGAAATGAATGTCATTTCGAACGGACCATAGAGAAGCATGGTGGCACAGTGGTTGGCACTGCTGATTCACAGCATCAGGCTCCTGGCTTCAATCCCAGGCTTGGGTCACTGTCTGTGTCCAGTTTGGACTTCCTCCCCCTGTTTGCGTGGGTTTCCCCCAGATGTTCCACATTCTCTTGTACTCCAAAAGACGTGCCAGTTCATCAAAAGGAGATTTTTTCAATACAGTGTTTGTGCAAAATCTTTTAAAATTTTGATCCATCTGCATTTTAAATGGTAAAATCTCTCCTGAATCATATCTAATTTTATTCTGTATTTCCCTTCCTGACAGTGAACATAATCACAATAGTGACATTGATGAGCAGGAACTGTGGTCTGTCCAAATGTGTCACTCGGTACCTGGTGGCCATGTCAGTGGGGGATCTGCTGGTTATTATCCTCGACCTGATATTGAGACAGATTCCCATTGTTTATTGGAGAAGGTTTTATTTCCTGCTCTCAGTGCCCGTGTGTAACATCCACGCAGTCCTGCTTTACGCAGCCACTGACTGTTCTGTCTGGTTCACCGTCACTTTCACCTTTGATCGATTTGTGGCAATTTGCTGCCCCAAGCTGAAAAATAAATATTGCACTGAGAAATCAGCGGCTGTCGTTCTGGGAACAGTAATGGTGCTGAGCTTTTTAAAGAACATTTTCTGGTATTTTATGTTATTAAACAGATATGCGCTGGCAAACAACCCCTGGTTTTGTGGTTTCACATGGGATGTAGTGGATTCTCCAGTCTGGACAACAATCGAGTTTCTCCACAACATTATAACACCGTGTGTCCCATTTGTTCTGATTCTGCTGCTCAATGCTCTCACCGTCAGACACATTTTAGTGAGCAGCAGGGCCCGCAAGAGATTCCGGGCTCACAGCAGTAGGGAGAATCCTAGTGACCCAGAAATGGAGAGTCGAAGGAAATCCATCATTTTACTTTTTGTCATCTCAGCGAATTTCATCGTGTTATGGTGGACATTAATGTTTTATTCAATATGGAGTCGGATGGAGAGCTTGGGCTATCAGTCAATAATGTTATATCCCTTTGTTATGGAATTGGGGTTTATGCTGCAACTCACAAGTTGCTGCACAAACACTGCCATTTATGCTGTGACACAGACTCACTTTAGAAAGCAGCTAAAAGATCTTCTGATATGTCCCATTACTGCAATTCTTCATCTCAATACATTCTGACTTGAAACTGCAACCTGAAGGTACCTGAATCTTCCTGTTAAGCATTCATATTGTAAACAACAATACAGCATCATAGCTACAGAAATAATTACATACACACACATACACACACACACACACACACACAGCGAGAGAGAGGGAGAGATGGCAGTGTTAGCAACAGTGAGAGTGATAGAGAGAGAGAGATTGGCAGAGGGAAAGAGACAAAGACATGGAGAACAACAAAGTTTGAAATATTTTCTAACAGGTGCAGACAGAGAGATAACAGAGACAGAGAGAGACTCTCACAGAGCGAGAGGAGACAGGAATAGGGGGTAGAGGAAATGATGAGGGTGATGTACAGGGAATGAAAAAGGGAGACAGAGAAGATAGTTTCGAGGTTGAAATATGGTATTGAAAGGAAGATGAAGGGGAAATGGGAAGCAGAAAGTGAGACAGAGGAAAATAGCCAGAGATAAAGAGAAATAGAGTTAACAGATACTGATGTATTCCCAAGAGAGGGGAATCATGAACGAATTGACTAATTGGTGGAATGGACGAGTAATTTGGATATTTATCTTATTGCAGAGAAAAGTTACATGACTGGTTTTGTTAAACAGAATGTGAAGAGACAAATGGGTATAATGAATACGGTATGAAATTGAGTATAGACGCCGAGGGACATGAGTGAAGATGTGCACAAATCATTCATGGTGCAAGGCAGGTTGAGACAGCGGGTACAATAAAAAGTGACTCATCTAGAGGGGAAAATACAGAAGCAAGGAAATTGTGTGAAAGTTTTCGATAACATTTGGAAAATAGACAACCGAACGAAAGGCACAATGTAAAGTCGATAGGCTGGGTGCAGGGGAAGAAAAACAGGAGAAAAATTCCAGAGATCAAAAACTCCAGTGACCAAAATATTTTGGAGCATTCCGGACTAATTTCCTTGACAGGAAATTGCTGATGTGACTTTAATGAGGCATTCAAAATCCTGAGGGGTCTTGACAGAGTAGATAGAGAGAAACTGTTCAATGGCAGAAAGATCTTGACACACAGGGCGCGGTTTGAAGTAATTTGGTGAAAGGAGCATGGAGACATCACGAAAATCATTTTCAGACAGTGAGTGATCCTGATCTGGAATGTGCTCCTTACGTGTCGTGCAGGCAGCGCCTATTAATGGTTTCAAATTGGGATTGAATTGTTATCTGAAAACGAACAAAATACTGGTCTGTGGGGTACAGATTGTTATTGGATGAATTGAACCTTTATAGTGTCAATACATAACATGACGTTTCAAAATGGCCTTCTCTGCTGTAAATACTCCATCAATGTTGAAAGGGAGACAGTGGCATAGTGGTAATATCTCTGCGAGAGTAATTCCGAGGGTCGTCAAATTTCTCAAGATAAATATTCAAATCCAACTACAACAGGTTTTAAAATGCAATTACAGCATTCTGTTGCTGTGATGCAGTTACAATTTTGAATTTAAAGGTCGTTTCTGTAATTGAGACCATGACCAGAAATGTATCAGATTCTCTCATGCCCTGCAGAAAAGGAAACCTTCCAACATTCCCCACTTTAGCCCAGAAGTAACTCTAGGGGTACACGCGCTTGGCGATTATGTGCCTTCTATTATGGTCTAGAAAACCAGTAAATTCGGTGTATTACGGATTGCCAATATATGCCGGCCTTTACCAGCTGAGGCATCTCATAAAAGAATAAGAAGCAGCAACTGAAATCAGCATTTCGCAACACCTGCAATAGCAAAACTAGTCCAGGAGATGGCAGTAAAACAGTGTTTCTTTTAAGCACGATGCGATCCAGATGATCATCTCGGTCATTTCTATAATAGACTCAGTCTTTGTCCATCCTAAACGTGACCCAGTTTATATGACAGAAAATCATATTTCAGATTATTTGACATTAATTCTTAGTTGATTCTGTACTCAGCAAAACCCCAGTTGTTATATACTGCACCAAGCTTCATTTGACATTACACCGTTCAGTCTGGCGGTTATGACAGCAAGGAATTCATTCTCGTCTAATGACATGAAAGTCTTTATCTCCGCTGTTACTGCACTAGACCTTCTCTCTCCTGATAATGAACCAGGACATGTTACTGTTTGCATTACACGAGGCTCAAACTCAGTTATTAATTACTAAAACTGCCTGGTATAAAGAAACATTGACAATATCTCAATCACAGCTGCACTAGTCCACCTCCCTTTTTATACCGAATAATAACATGCCTGTTATTATTATTCTATTTCATGATTTATTTATTGCTGCAATGTTCCCTGTCAAAGCACATATCAATCAAAATCTTGGTTTCGAATTACTGCATCGGCTTTGTCTCAGTTTATATTGCACAATGGCCAGAATCCGACAAAATTACACTGGGCCCGGTGACAGTTTTATTGCGCTAGATGCTTTCTCCTTTATTAATGCGCCAAACCATACCTCTGTTCATTTTACACACTATCCTTTCTCAATTATTGCTTTACTCTGCGTTGCCTCGCTTTTTATTCCGCTGGGCTACATCTCTGATTACATCACACTAGATCATGTCCTTATTTTCTGAAAACGCTGAAATGCTGGAACCAGTTTCAGTTTAAATTAGAACGCACTTTGTCTCTGCATGTACTAAAAAGACCATGTCTTTTGTCAAAACTGAGTATGACATGTCTCTGTTTATGTGAGAAAACACCATACTGTTTAGTAATATACTGCATACATTCTCTCAGTAATGACTGAACTGCATTCATATTAGTACAGGTGTATCGATATCTGATGCATTTGGCTCTCTCTCTGTATTAGTGCACACAACCCATTCCTCGTTTATCTTAGGATAGATAGTATTAGTTGGGTTGGCCTTGCAAAATCGTAAGTCATTTTTCCCTTAGAGTATGTGGATTAGCCATCGTAAATGCTTGGAGCTAACGGAGGTAAGGAGAGGGGAAGACCTGGGTGGGATGCAGACTAGGTGGCCTTTCTTCTGAACTGTAGTAATTCTATAGTTCTATGTCTAAGAAATATCAAAGACATTTGTGTGCTTATTTATTTTAACTATTCTACTTTCTTATAACCTCCTTTGGAGAAATGATCTCTTTTAGCAATTCCCCTTCAGTTTTCTAGTGATAATCTTCAGTCCATCCCTGCCTTCCACGAATGCATGAAAACACCAAATAGTAAATTTGTTTCAAAAGAAGAGCATTTAGCATATAAATATCAATTGACAACCATTCTGTTGTATGCTCTCGCGTACAAAATGATTTCAGCCTCACTATTTTGTTCCCGGTGTTGTCTTATTTGTGTTTAGAGATCTGTTGGAAAATGAATAAATCACATCTCCAATGACGAGGAGATTACGGAAATTGATCTTCTCAGTGTCTCACTAAAGTTCCTGATGTAGGACTCAATTGTGTGCTGGTTTGTGAACATGATGGCGAAAATGACCCTGCATATATTGCCGACAGGAGATAGTTACACCTGTAATTCTCAAACTTCTTGTATCTATTGATGCAAAGGATTGTAACATCTGCCATTCTCCAGAAAAGGAGCAGCATTCCTCTTTAACCATTATGTTCACCATTTCCATGGTAGCCATCGTAAGTATTTTCTACGGTGTATGGGTTGTACAATCTCGGTAATACGATGAGTCATGATCAGGTGTATCATAAGGATGGCCAGACCTTATGTGATATAAACAGTGATATTGCCTGGTGGGCATGGACTGCAGCGATTCAAGATAGCAGCTCATCACCACATTGTCAGGGGCAATTAGAGAAGGGCAATATATGTCACTGCTGCCCATATCCTATAAATGATTAATAATTATGCAGTAACGACAGAGACAGAATCTAATCTAATGTAGACAGATGTGCCAGTGCAATAAACATAAACTGGCTGGGAGAGTCATGTCAAGCAATGTGTGAAATCCCTAGAGTAAGAGAGACTGTGATGTATTTAAATAAACAGTTTTTGCGCGTGTGATAATTCTAGAAAAACGTACTTCATCCAATAATAACCGGCAAGTGTCAAGTCAAGCAAAATTATAAACAGATTCTTATTCACAACAGTTTGGGTAACGGTTTACAAAACTAATCATAGAGGGTTGGAATATTATAATTTGAATGATTGGTTCCAGTGTATCACTGACAGAGACAGCTGGGCCTGGAATGAGACTGGGACCTGATATAAAGACCATTCCTGGGGTCTTGACGCAGGTTTCTTTGTCATGACGAGTGATACAGGGATTTGTGTGCCAAACACCGTCTGGAAATCCTATGACAATCGCAGGAGTGACTGACTCCACCAGACTAAGAGCAGTTAGTCCCAAGGAGTGGGGCGGTTGGAGGAAGGGAGGGGGGTGTCAATCATGGTGGACTCCATAAAGTTTTGTTATCTGAGACAACAAAAGTGAATCTATCAGAGGAACAGAAAACAATCTGCTCCTTCTCATTCTTGCAGGCAGTTCCACATTCATAGACAGAATTAGGACCTAATGTGAGACACATCATCCGATGAAAAAAAGACAGTGCAACAAGTGTTAAGGGCACTTTCCTAGGCAACTTCGATCCAATGCTCATTTGTTCAAAGTGATGGCTTGTAAATAGAATTGAATTTCGGAATGGTTCTGGCAATTACACACACACACACACACACACACACACACAACACACACATACACACACACAACCAAACACACCCCCACACCTTACACACACACACACACAGACAACACCACACACATACACAACATTCACCACACACCACACACACCAAACACACACAACACACACACACATACACACACACACAAAACCACACACAACACACACACACATACACACACACACACACACAACGCACACACACACACACACAACACCACACAATCACAACAACAGCACACCACAACACACTACACACACACACACCACACATACACACACCAACACACATACACACACCCACACACACACAACACACCACACACATACACACACACAACACAACAGCACACACACACATACCACACACAACACACACACACACATACACACACCAACACACACACAAACACATACACACACACAACACACACACCAACACACATACACACACACACATACACACACACACACATACACAAACACAACACAACATACACACACACCCACAAACACACACACACACACACCACAACACACACACATACACACACACAACACCACACACAAAAACACACACAACACACACACACACACATAACACACACAACACCCACACACACACATACACACACACACACACAAACCACACACAAACACACACACACACGCAACCACACACACACACATACACACACACAACACCACACACGCACAACACACACACACACAAAACACACACCACAATACACCACACATCACACACACATACACACACACACAAAACACACCACACAGACCACACACACACACACACACACACACACACACACACACACACAGTTGTTGTCAAAAGACATAAGAAAAGGCGATAGCTGCAAAAAATGTATTTTATTCATTCTTAATGAATGATAGGGAGACATACAAAGGGAATGCTAGGACAGTTATACAGACGAATCATCAAAATGGTCCCACTCTCAAATTTTAGCCTCATGGAGAACATATCTAATTTATTTTCCAAAGCTTCTGTGAAATCAGCTCGATCAATCTTTCAAGCTGTTGATTCTAGTTCATAACAACACTTGTGTAAAATAAACAGTCCCGTTTCTGTCTCTCTGCTTAATAAAATAAACCTGTGCCCACGGGTTGCTGACCATCCTCCCAATTGAAATATTCTCTCTTTATTTAACCCACTCGCAGCTTCGCGATTTTAAATACTAATAAAAGTGTTCAAAAGACTGACAAGGAGTGGAGAACGACACCGAGAGTTTGGGGAAAGAAAAATGGAGTGCTGAAAGATAAATGCTTGGGAACAAAAAATAAATAGCAGATGGAGAGAAAATGATCAAACAATGAAAGATAATAACTATCATTCCCTTTCTTCACAGAACCCGGGGTAACTCAGTGATCCATCCAGTTATGTCCAGGAATGGAAACTCTGAACAGATCACACCA
Source organism: Sphyrna mokarran (assembly GCA_024679065.1). NCBI lineage: Eukaryota > Metazoa > Chordata > Chondrichthyes > Carcharhiniformes > Carcharhinidae > Sphyrna > Sphyrna mokarran. The sequence goes on from JAGIQG010000040.1 coordinate 8,992,925, forward strand.
GACTCATTTGTAAATGTAGCACCGCAATGTGATCTGTGTAACTCTGCCCTGACTCTGTGGACAGATATAGGCCGCACTGACAGATGTTCTCACCAGATTGTGGTCTCTGGATTTATTTTCTGCTCAGAAGTGAGATGTGCGGCTTGGAAGCGGCAGCATGAAACAGGAAGTTGTGTTACCTGAGATTGAAGCAACCGGGGCCAGTTTGATGTTATCACCGTGAACAGTCTTCCTGCCTGTGAGGGTGAACTCACTCTGAAAACACCAAGAACAGTCACACAGATTGCTACCGGTCTCAGCATTACGTTCACCACCATTCCCATTTTAATGTATCAAAAAAATTATCATATTTGGGGTTTGCATATATTGATTGAAGGGAAGGTGGACGAAAGATTATTACTAGTAGAAAAGAGGGAAAATTAAAGCCATTTTTTCCCTTCGGTGGTGTTCTAAAGTAGAAATTTTCAGTGTTTTATATGTTGTGTGACAGAAATAGAGGAGAGAGATTAAATTGGTGAACGGGCCTGTTTCCAGCACTGACTTTTCCTCTGATGAGACTTTTTCCTTCACCTTTTCAGTCACAAGGCGCCTTAAACAACAAAAAAGAACTTTTCCCCCACCAACTAGTAGCCAGATCGGCTTCTGTGCATTTGTAGAAGTGAATTAATGGAGACTGACAGAGGAGCAGAAGTTATGTAATTTAGTTGCAGTCTGAAACAGAGAGAGGAGAGAAGTTCAGTGAGTCATTTGAAAGCTGCATTGCCTTGACAGCAGAATGGCCAGCTGTACATCACATTCAGGAGCGTCCAGGACAATTAATTAACATTGGGTATTGACTGAGACATGGAATGTGTAACTAAATACTGAATAAGTTACCCATCGCATGTTTAAACGTAACTGTAGTTATTTACACAGTGGTACCTTACACAGTTACTGACCCAGGTTCCCTGTCGGCACGAGTGATGTGTGCATATTCACCCCGTGTGTGCTTGGGTTTCCTGCAGGTTTACCACTTTCCCCCTACAGTTCAATGATGTAAAGGTTAATTGGAGTGGCCACGCTGAATTGCCCCTGAATGCAACATGGCATAAGTTTGATCTGTTCCTCAATCCCCTTCAAACAAAAACATGTTGCACGATTCATCGCAAGTTTTCAAGAAAATATTACACACAATATGAGCTCAATTAGGCATTATACGCGACACTTATTAGTTAGTAACAATAACTAATGAACTCCTTTCATCCACATAATTATATTGATTTTTAAGTTAATATACATCTATTCTTCTCAATCACTTTTCCTTTCATTCCATTTTACAGAAAAACAATTATTGAAATAGTGCCTGCTTTATTATGAGGAATCAGTGTGATGCAAAGTAACGCACGGATGCGTTCATACAGCCGAGCACAATAATACCCGAGATACAATTTCACATAACGTAAGTGCCAGAAGTGATGATTTGCAGCATTTATCACGGCATGTGTTCATGTATTCATAAATGAAGTGGCGCATAATTTATTGTCTACAGATTCAAGGTTTATTGCAATAATGTAAATTCAAATGAAATAAATGCGGTATATAAAGAGACATAGCCGAGTGCATTACTGTACAAGAATGCACCACATGTGTTATTGCACTGAATATTGTCAAGTACAGTAACAACTGAGATCGGATTAATTGTATCCCTTATAGAAACAAGGTCCAGCGCATTAATAAATTAAACTTCAATTGTGTGACACACACAAATACAGTGCTTTAAGAAAGAAAAAAAGAGAGACATGGCCTCGTACATTACTGAGACAACTCCTGTGCAAGATGAAGTATTAACATGGTAAAATGCAGTAATAACTGAAGGAGGTACAGTGTGATAAATCTGAAGTCAGTACTTAGTAAAATATACATATATACATTGCCCATTCTGGAAACCAATTAGAAAAGGTCAACCATTTCTTCCAAAGAATCATAACCTAATTCAATAGTAACGATATATGATCTAAAGTTATGAATCAGAGAGGATGACCTGTGATGTTGACTGAGAAAGAAGAATGAAAGAGAGAGAGAAAGAGAGAGAATTGAATAAGTGCAAGAATAACATTCCAAACAGCGTTTATTGTCATATAATTAAATATTGGATCTTGTACAGAATAAATACAAGTATGGACTGGTGTAATGTAATCAGAGGGATGGTTCCGTTAATTCACAATTAATAAAGCAGTGTCTTCTGTAAACTGGTCCGCTTGCCAGTGGATAATATGTTTTTCTTAATGAGTAACACATTCCCGTTCATAGCTTTGAAATGTTGTACCAAATCTCCCATAAACTGCTCAGTTCCAAGGGCAAAAAAAACACAGGTTCAGTTGTTCTGATAGTGCAGTTCATGCATGATTACCATTAAGCTCTGTAAGAGCTTCTGCCTCGTATGTTTCTCGATGACATTGTAGGAATTGGTAGAACTTTAAAAGGATTCACATTAACCATTGCCATCGTGTCAGAGTAAGAATCAAGGCTAGGAGAAGACTTGTTTCTGACAACTAAATGCACCAGTGTAAGATTGGACACAGATCTCAGAATTTAGATGCACTGCACTAAATGTCATAATGGCAAAACTCAAAGTGTGATCAATTAACAGTCTTTTCTCAGTGGAATCAACATCAGTTTCGAATCAAATGGTAATGTGTTCAATTCCCGCAACAGATGATTGACTTTATGATCCAACATGTGAACCAGTGCTGTATGTTCATTTATTCCATTATTAGATGTGGTGAAATTTCAGTCTAAGGAGTAATACAACAACATTACAGTTATCAAGATAATATTCCAGAACCTTGAAGTAAAGTTCCGGAGCCAGAAGTTCAAATTCTCTAAATGTCTGTATGGATTCCCTTGTGTTGCTCCAGTTTCCCCCCACAGTCCAATGATGTGTGAGTAAGATAAGCGGACCAAACTAAATTATCCTTAGTGTCCCAGCATGTGTCGGTTAAATATGTGGTGTAAGTAAATATACTCACAGTGTAGTTAAGAAGGGAATTACAGAATTTTCATCTATGGACATTGAAATACAGTGATGTAGATCCCAGTCAAGAATGGGTTTTATGCAGACCTGCAGGGTAATTGTGTTCTTATGCAGCTATTGCCCTTGTCCTTTTAAGTATCAAAGTTAATGTGTTTCGAAGCTGCATTTGAAAGATTATGTTGCTGCTATACCAGTTGTGTACCGCTCACAGGCTAGATTTGCACATCTGTGACACAGAGAGTGCATGTTTAATGTGGTGTTGGGCATTAATTGAGTCGGCTGCGTTTCACTTGGTAGTGCCGAACTTGTTGTGTGTTGTCTCAGGACCATACTTCAGTAAGGTGGATAACATTAACTCACAATGCTGACTTTTGCCCTGAATATGGGGGATAGGATTTGGGAAGTCAGGAGGTGAGTTACTCCACACACATTTCCCAATCTCTGACCTGCTCTTGTAACAATATTATTTACATGGTTGTCCCAGTTCACTTTTTAATCAATTGTAATTCCCAAAATGATGATAGTGGATGTTTTAGAATGTAGTCATTCTATTTAATGACAGGCGGAGATGTTGGGGATCTCTCTTACTCGAAAAGGTAATCGCCAACCATTTGGGCGGCGTGAATGTCACTTGGCATTTTACAGCCAAAGCCTGAACGCTTTCTAATTCTTGCTGCTTATGGGCACGGGCTGCTTCAGTACCTGAGAAGTTATAAATATGCTGAATATTGTGTAATCATCAGTGAACATCCCACTTCTGAGCTCATATTAAAGTGAGAACATTAGGCCGAGGACTCAATCCTGAGGAGTTCCTTCAGCAATGAACTGTGACTGAGATGATTGGCTTTCAATAACCACAGCTATCTTACACTGAACCTGGTGTGACTGAAACTGATGGATTTTTTTTTCACAGATCCCCATTGGCTGCGGCTTTGCTCGACTTCGTGATGCCACAACTCGTCAAGGTGTTGTGTCGAGTATAGACACCCTCAACACACATCATTAAATCAGCTATTTCCACTATATTTGGACTAAGATTAAATCCTCCTGCTACTCCTAGTGGGATCAAAACAGAGCATCATTGAACAATTGTTTTTAGTTGTAGTTGTAGCAGTATTGTTATTATTATTATGTTATTATTACTTTTTTGGATCATCCTTCATACTTCCAATTACATTGATGGAGTCTGGAAGCATAGGTGACAGGTGGTCGGGTTGGATTTGTCCTGCCTTTTGCAACAGGGCATGTCTGCCAATTTCCACAATATTCTGTTTGGGGATGTGATGTAGCTATACTTGAATAGATTGCTGGGGAATAGCTGGCTCCACAGCACAAATCATTATTATCATTCCTGAAATACTGTCAGGACTCATAAACTTGGCACTGCCCAACGACTTCAGTACAGGGTTAGGCCACAGATCAGTTATGATCAGGTTGCGTGGCGGAGTGGGCTCCAGGGGCTGATTGGTCCACTCCTGTTCTTATGCTCCATGCTTGAAGCATCACAGGAGGCCAAGATGATGTATCCTCTTGGCCCTTCGGGCTGAAGATGGCAGCAATTGTGTCGAACTTGTTCCTTTTCCCTTTTGCTGGGATCCCCCATCATTTAGAATGGGGGTTTTATTTGAGGCTCTTGCTGCAGTTTGTTTTTCAACTATATAGCACCATTCAGGACTGCATGTGGCAGAACTGCAAAGTTGGACCCTAACTGTAAAAATACGAATCCGAGTGATTGTGTGATGTATACATTGGCATGCACTGGTGCAGTATGTGTTTAAACAGGATGGCGTATAATATAATATATTCTAATCACACTCAGCGTACATTATTTTATATATGTATATAAGCACATGGTGCAATGTAGCATTCATTGAGACATTGCCTTCTTCATGCAACGTAAAAAATAAAGATTCTAATTCCATCTGTTGCAGTTACTGTAAAAAAAGGTCGCAATCAGCTATGATCTATGACATTAATACATCAAGAATTCACACCTATAAATATAACATCACATCCCCATCTGTGGAAGGAGCACGAATCTAAAGTGCAACGAATTGTAAATGTTGCTGAATAATGCAAGTTAAGTGGTGTCGTGCAAGAATCTATCTTTAGGGATCTCAATTATTTACATTATTCATAATGGCTTAGATAATGGCACAAAAATTCAAATATCCAAATGATAGATTAAGATATTTTTACAACGCACAAAGTTAAATTTAATGGATAGCCAGCGAGATTTGGGGGTTCAGGTACATAGCTTCTAATAATGCCACGAACTGATGCAGGAAATAGTCAAGGAGGCCAACGGAATTCTGGCCTTCGTATCTAAAGGACTGAAGTGTAGGGATGTAGATGCCATGCTTCAATTGTACTAAATCCCGGTTAGAGCCACCTAGCGAACTGTGTGTAGGTATGGACACCAAACCTTTGGGAACATTTCAGCAATAGAACGAGTTGAACGCAGGTTCAGAAGAATTATACCTTGTCTTCAGGTTTTAAGTTGCGAGGAGAAATTAGACAAATTGGGACGTTTTCTTTCGAATTCGAAAAATGAGGGGTGCTCTGACATAAATCTACAGAATATTTACGGGGTAGGACAGGACGGATAAAGATTTGTTTTTTCAAAAGTTTAACGCTCGAAGATAAAAAGGACCATTATTTAAAAAATCGGACCAAGCCGTTCAGGAGAGTTGATCGAAAGCATTTCCACATATAGCGAGTGATGGACTTCTGGGACTCTCTCCCTCAAAGGCGATTCGGTGTTGGTTCAATTATTAGACTTATATCTATCATCCACTTTTACTAACAGGGGTATCAAGAAATGTGGGCCAAGGATAGGCACATATAATTTGGCCCAGATCAACCATGGTCTAATTGAATGGCGGGGCAAGACCTAGAAGCTGAATAGCCTACTTCTGCTTGGGACATGGGCGTCGCCGGCTGACCAGCATTTATTCCCTATACCTAGTTACCCTTGAGAAGGTGGTGATGGTGTGCCTTCTTGAATCGCAGCAGTCCGTGTTCTGCGGGTAGACCCACAATGCCGTTAGGGAAAAAATGGAAGGATTTTGACTCAGCGATTCTGAAGGAACGGCGATATATTTCCAAGTGAGAATGGTGAGCGGCTTGGAGGGGAACTTCTGTTCCTATGTTCCTACGTTGCCAGTTTAGCATCAGAGCATAATACCTCAATCCATGGTAATGCGTGTTTGTTCATTTTGTTTGGAAGGATTGCTGACCAGGGAGCTGTTGGAGACAACGGGACCTTTAATGTTCAGCTCAGCAAACATGGTGATTGGGATTTTTATTTTGTTCACAATTCCATCTGAAATATAGTTGGAGTGATTGTTTCTTAAGGCCCAGGAAGCAAAGATGTAATCTTAAGCTGAAGGAAAATGTGTGTGTGTGTGTGTGTGTGTGTGTGTGTGTGTGTGAACAATGCCATATTGTTTACAAATCAATTTCACAATGATAACTGGCGTCCTTCCATTTAAAATAATAATAAAAAAAAGTCACAGTGTAAACACATTAATTTTAGAATGTTTTCTTTATCACATGCTACCTTTATTGATGACCGAGGAGGAAAATCTTAGAGAGGTTGACTCTGTTACAACTGCTGCCCATGAAACTACCAACTGTGGTTATAAGTTGTTGTTTTAAGTGTCGTGAATGAGACTGAGGAGTGTTGATGGAGGGCGACTTTTTCCCAGAATATGGCAGTCCCTGCTCTGCTACCAGTGTTGAATGTCTTCATGAGATTGACGAAGGTAAAGATGAGCACATAAGGCACATGGAGCAGATATTTTTCCAGGCTCATTTTTTTTTTTCGTTATAAACACAGCAAAGAGCTTCAGGATAATCCGGATCTTCGAACAGATGAATGCTTTCAGATGTATCACTGGCAATGATGTACACATACCTGTAGTTGTTACGGTGTCCTCTCGTGGCTTTTATTCTCGGTAGTGCTGTGCTATTGAATCATGGATCTCTTGTGGAGCTCATCCTATCTTCCATCAAGAAGGAGAAGATCATCAATGTTCATGAAGTTGGTATTTATTTTCACCAGTTGCCATCCATTCACAAAGTTGCATAATTTTACTCACCAGTTATCAACCATTCATAAACATTAATATATTTACGTTTTAATTTGAGGAATGTGGTCACTGCTGGCTAGGTCAGCATTTGCTGCCTATCACTAATTGCCCTTATTAAGATGGTGATGATAATTCCTGCGAAATCTGTGGTGCATGTACTCACACAGTGCTGTTACAGAGGAGGTTCTGGGATTTCATTTGAACGGCAATGAAGGAAAGGCGATATTTTTCCAAGTCAGGTATATGACTGACTTGGAGCGGAATTTACATGTGACATTCCCAGGTAAATCTTACCCCATCCTTCCAAATGGTAACAGTCGTGTGTTTGGAAGGTTTTGCCTGAGGATTCTTGGTCAGTTTCTGAAGTGAAACTTGAATATGGTGTATAATGTTGCTGTTGTTTGTGGGTGATGGAGGGAGTGAACATTTGGAAATGCTATGCCATCAAGCCGCCTGCTCTGTCCGAAATACGTTAAAGCTCCTGGAATGTTGTTTGAGCTGCACTTATTCAAGCAAGTGGAAGGAACCCTCTTTCATCCTGAGATGTGCTTGTAGATAGTGGACAGGTTTAAGGAGTTTGGAGATGGGTTACTCACAGCAAGCTGACCTGCTATTCTATCCGGAACATTTATATACCTAGTTAATTCAGCAATTAGCCAGTGGTAACCCCGACGATGTTTATAGTGGGTGATTCAGTATTGTAATATCATTGAGTGACGGGGAGCAATGGATAGATTCTCTCCTTTTGGAGATGGTCATTGCTTGGCGCTAATATTACTAATAATCTCCAAATCACAAAAAAAGTATTTCACATATTATTTTCAGCATTTTATTTATTAATGTAGCTTACTGAGATTCAAATTTATTGAGAACACTTTGGTCTTTCTGTCACCAAAGGATCTAATCTGTCCCAGAATTCAGCGGGAAATTGAATTAAATCAGACTGAGGATCAGGAGACGCTACCCAGCAGCCGTTGTGCTTTATTGACAAGTAATCACCTCATCACCACACATAATTCTCTGATGCAATAACTGGAGTCATTTTTAAAATGACTGCATAACTGAAAGTATTCGTAACCATTGTTAAATATAATGTATAATATCTGACGTGACGTTATAGAACCTTAAAATCCAGATTAATAACTCATAGAGCAAACAATCCACAGTGGATTGAGGTATCGGCCTCATTGTTCCATTGGAGCAGCACGGAGAGGCAGCGATTTGGGAGAGCGAGAAGTTCGATTGTTAAGTAGTTTTTTAACTTTTCTCTTTGTTTAAAACAGCGAGCGGGAGTAGTTTTTGCCGTTTTTTATTTAAACTAACTTGTAACCGGAAGTCGTCACTAGGAGGCTGCCGGTTGTTGTAGTTTTTCTCTCTGACTCTATAAATTGGTCCAGAGAGGTAACCCGATACTCTACACAGGTAGAGTATCCCACCCTCCCCCCTCCTCTAACCTAATAATAACAGTGTGTGAGAAGTTTTTTTTCTCTCCTGGAAATTAAAGTAACAGTGATGGCAGTGCAGGCAGTACGTTGCACCTCCTGCAGTATGTATGAGGTGAGGGACACCAGTAGTGTTCCTGCTGATTATACCTGCAGGAAGTATGCACATTTGCAGCTCCTTGAGGATCGTGTTAAGGAGCTGGAGCTGGAATTAGAAGAACTCAGGGTAATTCGAGAGGTTGAGGAGGATATAGGCAGGAGTAACAAAGAGATTGTAACTCCTAAAAGTGATAATTGGGTAACTATTAGGAGGAGGGGTAAGAAGCAATCGGGGAGACAATCCCCTGGGGCTGTTCCCATCCAAAATAAATTTTCTGTCTTGGAGGCTACAGTTGAGGAAGAATCAACTGGAGCTGACCAAAGGGAGCAGGTCTCTGGGGGTGAGCCTGCTGAGAATGCTAAGGTGGGTGGGGGGAACAAGAGATTAGGCCTAGTTATAGGAGACTCCATAGTTAGAGGGACAGATAGGAGGGTAAATAGTAATAAACAGGACTCAGGGCTGGTGGTTGCCTCCCAGGGGCTGGGGTCCAGGATGTCGCAGATCGGGTTTTTAGGATTCTTAAGGGTGAGGGGAGTCAGCCCCAAGTCATAGTTCATGTGGGGACACATGATGTAGGTAGGACAAGGGAAGGGGATATTAAACAGAAATTCATGGAGTTAGGGTGGAAGCTTAGGTCCATAACAGGCAGAGTGGTTATCTCTGGACTCTTGCCTGTGCCAGGGGATAGTTTAGAGATGAACAGAGAAAGGGATAGTTTGAACTCATGGCTGCGTGGAGGGTGCAGGAGGGAGGGGTTCAGGTTCCTTAACAATTGGGACTCATTCTGGGATAGGTGGGACCTCTTCAAGAGAGATGGTCTACACCTGAACCAGAGGGGGACTAATATCTGGGGGGGAAAATTTGCTAAGGCTATGATGGGGGCTTTAAACTGATTCGGGGGGGGGTGGGATCCTAAGTAGTTGGGGTGCTGAGAGGGATGAGAGTAAGGGGGTTATAGAAGAGAGTTGTAAAACACAGCGGCGTACGGGTGGGGTGGGGCATGGTTTGAAATGCAAATACTTTAATGCAAGGAGTATTCGCAATAAGGGGGAGGAACTTGCAGCTTGGACCAGTACCTGGAACTTCGATGTTGTGGCCATTTCAGAGACTTGGGTAGGGCAGGGACAGGAATGGATGTTGCAGGTTCTGGGGTACAAATGCTTTAGTCGGAGTAGAGAAGGAGGTAGAAGGGGGGGAGGAGTGGCATTATTGGTCAAAGACTGTATCACAGTGATAGAAAAGAAGTTTGATGAGGACTTGTCTGTTGAGGTAGTATGGGCTGAGATTAGAAACAGGAGAGGAGATGTCACCCTGTTGGGAGTCTTTTACAGACCTCCTAATAGTTCTAGAGAGGTTGAGGAAAGGATTGCAAAGTCAATTCTGATTAGGAGTGAAAGTAGTAGGGTAATTGTGATGGGGGACTTTAACTTTGCTAATATTGATTGGAATAGCTATAGCTCTAGCTCGTTAGAGGGGTCAGTTTTCGTACAGAGTGTGCAGGAAGGTTTTTTGACTCAGTATGTAGATAGGCCAACTAGAGGTGAGGCTACATTGGATTTGGTGCTGGGCAATGAGCCAGACCAGGTGTCAGGCTTGGAAGTTAGTGAACATTTTGGTGATAGTGACCACAATTCGGTTACGTTCACCGTAGTGATGGACAGGGATAGGCATGAGGCTGGGGGCAGTAGTTATAGCTGGGGGAAGGGTAATTATGAGGCCATCAGGAGAGAATTAGGGTGCATAGATTGGACTAGGAACTACAGGGACTGGGAACATCTGGAATGTGGAGCTTATTCAAGGAGCAGCTGCTGCGAGTCCTTGATAAGTATGTCCCTGTCAGGCAGGGAGGAAATGGACGAGTAAGAGAGCCTTGGTGTACAAAAAAAGTTGATTTGCTGGTTAAGAAGAAAAAGGAGGCTTATGTCAGGATGAGGCTTGAAGGCTCAGATAGTGCAATGGATATCTATAGATTAGCCAGGAAGGAGGTAAAAAGTGAATTGAGGAGAGCTAAGAGGGGACACGAGAAGATGTTGGCTGATAGGGTTAAGGAGAATCCTAAAGCTTTCTTTCGATATGTTAAGAATAGAAGATTGGGTAGGGCAAGATTAGGGCCAGTCATAGACAGCAGGGGGAAGTTGTGCGTGGAGCCTGAAGAGATTGGTGAGGCACTGAATAAATATTTCTCTTCGGTATTCACGCAGAGTGCTGGAAATGTAGCTATGGAGATCACTGAGGTACAGGGTTGCAAATTGGGAAGTATTGTAGTAGATAGGGAGGATGTGTTAGAAATTCTCGAAGGTTTGAAGTCGGATAAGTCCCCTGGGCCGGACGGGATTTACCCTAGGATTCTCTGGGAGGCAAGAGAGGAGATTGCAGAGCCTCTGGCTCTGATCTTCAGGTCCTCGTTGGTTACGGGTGTGGTTCCGGAGGACTGGAGGATGGCGAATGTGGTCCCATTGTTTAAGAAGGGGAAGAGAGACCTTCCTGGGAATTATAGGCAAGTGAGTCTTACTTCTGTGGTGGGCAAGGTATTGGAGAGAATTATTAGGGATAGGATTTATAGTTATTTAGAGAGAAATGAATTGATTGGGGATAGTCAGCATGGTTTTGTGCAGGGTAGGTCGTGCCTTACTAACCTCATTGAGTTTTTTGAAAAAGTGACCAAAGAGGTGGATGGGGTAAGGCGGTTGATGTGGTATATATGGACTTTAGTAAGGCATTCAATAAGGTGTCCCATGGAAGGCTTCTGCAGAAAATGCAGATGTATGGGATAGAGGGTGATTTAGCTAATTGGGTTAGGAATTGGCTAGCAGATAGAAGACAGAGTGTGGTGGTTGATGGGAGATATTCATCGTGGAGTTCGGTGACAAGTGGTGTGCCTCAGGGTCTGTTTTGGGGCCCCTGCTGTTTGTAATTTTTATAAATGATCTGGATGAGGGTATTGAGGGATGGATCAGTAAATTTGCAGATGACACTAAAGTCGTTGGAGTGGTAGATAGTGAAGAGGGGTGTTATAGTTTACAGAGTGACTTGGACAAGTTGCAGAGCTGGGCCGAGAGGTGGCCAATGGAGTTTAATGTGGAAAAGTGTGAGGTAATGCACTTTGGCAGGAACAATAAATGTGTAGAGTATAGGGCCAATGGTAGGGCTCTTCATAGTGTTGAGGAACAGAATGATCTTGGTGTATGTGTCAATAGATCCCTGAAAGTAGGCAGTCAAGTGGATAAAGTTGTTAAGAAGGCTTAGGGAGTCTTAGCTTTTATTGGTAGGGGGATTGAATTTAGGAGCCGCAGCATCATGTTGCAACTGTACAAAACTCTAGTGGGGCCGCACTTGGAGTAGTGTGTGCAGTTCTGGTCCCCACATTATAAGAAAGATGTGGAGGCATTGGAGAGGGTACAGAGGAGGTTTACCAGGATGTTGCCTGGTATGGAGGGCAGGTCCTATGAAGAGAGGTTGAAGGATTTGAGGTTGTTTTCGTTAGAAAGGAGTCGGCTAAGGGGGGATCTTATTGAAGCATATAAGATAATTAGAGGTTTGGATAGGGTGGACAGTGATAGCCTTTTTCCTAGGATGGAGAAAGCTAGCACGAAGGGACACAACTTTAAATTAAGGGGTATGAGTTATAGGACGGATATCAGAGGTAGGTTCTTTACTCAAAGAGTGATGAGGGAGTGGAATGCCCTGCCTGCAGCTGTTGTAGAGGCGCCAAGTTTGGTGGCGTTTAAGAGGTTAGTTGATAAGTATATGGATGAGAAGTGAATGGTTTAGTTAGGAGGGGCATTGCTTTTTATTTTGGTCGGCACAACATCGAAGGCCGAAGGGCCTGTTCTGTGCTGTATTGTTCTATGTTCTTGTTCTATGTTCTATATGGAAGAGAAGGGAATGGTTTAGTTTGGAGGGGCATTGCTTTTTATTTTGGTCGGCACAACATCGAAGGCCGAAGGGCCTGTTCTGTGCTGTAATGTTCTATGTTCTATGTTCTATGTTCTAAAATAAAACCATTGGCCCATCGAGCCTGGACCGACTCAATCCTACACAGGCCCTATTCCCGTTACCCCTCATGCTAACCCTACTAATACTCCTGATACAAGGGTTAATTCAGCGTGGTCAATTAATCTGGCCTGCAATTGTTCGGACTGCAGGAGAAAACTAGAATAAACCGGAGAAAATCCATACAGACACGGAGAGAAACTGCAAACTTCACACAGACCGTGACCGAGGACGGAATTGAACTCGGGTCCCTGGCGTTGTGAGGCAGCAGGATTAAACACTGTAACACTGTACTGCCCTTGCACATGTGCAGAGCACTGAAAAGTAATTTATCACTTGACGTTGTCCAGTGACTTTCGCAATTTATCAGTCGTTTTTCTTTAACCTGTTACCTCCACTAATTCGGATGGTGATTGATTTGTTGCACTAAAAAGGATCACGTGTTCCAAACATTACAATCCACCTCCCTCAACCGAATCTCCACTGGATTGGAAAATTTTGAAGACATTGGTGAGGCTACACTTGGATGTTGTGCACAGTTCTGGTCACCCTATTATAGAACGGATATTATTAAACTAGAAAGAGTGCCAAAAAGATTTACGAGAATGCTACAAGGGCTCGATAATTTGAGTTGTGAGGAGAGACTGGATAGACTGGGATAGACTTCATTTTCTCCGGAGAATAGGAGGCTTGGGGGATTCTTATAGATGTCTGCACAGTAATAAGGTGCATAGATCAGATAGGTAGTGAATATCTTTGTCCAGTGGTAGAGGAGTTTAAGTCTAGAAGGCATAGATTTAATATGAGAGTGGAGTGATACAAAATGGTTCGGAAGGGATATTGTTTCACACAGAAGTGTCTGGAACAGGCTGCCAGAATTAGTGTTAGAGGGGTACAATTTTGTCTTTTATAAAGAGTTTTGACAGTTACATGGGTAGGGATCCGTAGAGAGGTATATGGTCCAAATGTGGGAAATTGGGACAAGCTTCGTGATTAATAAAAAGGCGGCATGGACAAGTTAGGCCGAAATGCTTGTGTCCATGCTTAAACAACTATGACTCTACGACAGAAGAAGAAGAAAGAAAAGAGTTATCTTAGTTCACTTGTTCCTGGTTGCTCGGGAATTGAATTCACCAGATAAATTTGGAAGGGCTAATGGTTGCAGTACAGCATAAAGGTCAAGCACAGCACTAAAGCAAAAGTTAAATCACACAAAACACCAAAGATTATCGAGAAGACAGAGGATTTAGACGTATTTAAACGCGAGCAGAAGACATCTAAAAAAAGGATGGAGAAGATGAAATATGAGTGTAATCTAGCTAGTCATATAAAATCAGACATAGCGATTTTTTCAATATAGAAAAAAACAAAAAAATGCAAAAATTGTCATTGGGCCACAGGAAAATTGGTCTGGAGAAGTAATAATAGGAAACAAAGCAATGGCAAGGGAACTGAATAGTTACTTAGCATTAGTCTTCATGGTGGAAGACATCAGTGAAATATGAGATCTCCAGAAGATTCCAGGGACAAGGTAATGTCGTGGTTCCCCAGGACGACAATGTACTTTTAGCTTGTTGAATGAGAGTCTGAGCCTTGATTTTCCAGGAAGTGAGACTTTATTCTCCAGTACACGAGAATAAAGCCGGGATGTCTGGAACAGTCCAGTGAAATGCTCACTTACAGCTTGTCTTATACAGTTTGCAGATACATGCCCTGAGATTCTTATCTCATCCTCAAGGCTAGCTATCTTTAACCACCATTAGTGCTGGCTCTGCTAATAATTTACCTTGTCGTGGAGTGGTCACTAATCGATGCATTTACTACTCTGTGAAACCAGTTTGTTTATACAACAGTTCCAACCTTTGCCCTCATCCCATTAACGTTGTTTATACACAATGGTGGCTTAGCTAGACTTTAAACTAAGTGACAAAGAGAATATATGTACCCCATCCCTGTTTTCTGGGCCATAATGTGACCATTGTTTCCCAAGGTTTAAATGCCTACAGCTGCTTACACTCAATGTTTAATAAATGCTTACCATTCCTGATTCTAACACATTAGCCACCATACATTCAATTACATTAATTAACATACTGGGCTCATTATATTCCAACATCCTGCCCATCACATGTTGATGTGACTATAGGTCACATTTTACTGCTGCTACTACAAATATTCTCTCACACACATTTTCCTGCTGTTACTACAAATATTCTCTTACAGTAACTGCAGTCATCACTAAGGAGAAGGTTCTGGGGAAATTGAAAGGTAAGAAGGTGGATAAATTACCTGAACCGGAAGGACTACACCATAGTATTCTAAAAGAGGTAACTGAGGAAATTATGGAGGTATTGCCGGTATTCTTTCAGAAATCACCAAAAGCAGGGAGTATACCACATGACTGAAAAGCAGCAAATGTAACACCACTGTTTAAGAAGAGAGGGAGGCAGCAGATGAGAAATTATAGGTCCGTTGGCCTGACTTCAGTCATTGGCAGACTTAAAATTCCATTATTAAAAATGAGATTGCAGAGTATGTGGAATTGCATGACAAAGTAGAAAAGAAACAGCACAGTTTTAATAAGGCGAGGTAATATGCGGCAAACTCTTTGAGAAGGTAACAAGGAAATTAGATAAATGAGAGCCAGTGGACATAGAACATAGAACATTACAGCACAGAACAGGACCTTCGGCCTTCGATGTTGCGCCGACCAATATAAAAAGCAATGACCATCCAAACTAAACCACTCCCTTCTCTTCCATATACTTATCAACTAACCTTTTAAACGCCACCAAACTTGGCGCATCTACAACTGCTGCAGGCAGGGCATTCCACTCCGAACCACCCTTTGGGTAAAGAACCTACCTCTGATATCCGTCCTATAACTATCACCCCTTAATTTAAAGCTGTGTCCCCTCGTGCTAGCTTTCTCCATCCGAGGAAAAAGGCTATCACTGTCCACCCTATCTAAACCTCTAATCATCTTATATGTTTCGATAAGGTATATTCAGAATTCCAAAGGCATCTGACAAGATGCCAAATAGGAGACTGTTAAATAAGTTAAGTGCACATGGTGTTAAGGATAAGATCCTGGCATGGATAGAGGAATTGATTGATTGGCAGAAGGCAGAGAGTAGGGACAAATGATGTCTTTCTTAGGATGGCAGCCAGTGCTTAGTGATGTGCCTCAGGGGTCAGTGCTGGGACCACAACTTTTCACAGTATGCATTAACGGTTTGGAGGAAGTAACGAAATGCACCACTGTAAGTTTGCAGATAATACAAAAATATGTAGAGGGACAGGTAGTATTGAAGAAGCGGGGGGCTGCAGAAGGACTTGGATAGGTTAGAGAGTGAGCAAATATATGTCAGCTGGAATACAAGTAGAAAACTATGAGGTTATTCACTTGGAAGGAGGAATGCAGGCATAAACTATTTTCTGAATAGGAAAATGCTGAGAAAATCAAGAACACGTAGGGACTTGGGAGTCATTAGTCAAGATTCTCTTAAGGTTAAAGTGCATGTTCAGGAAGGCAAATGCAATGTTAGCATTCATGTCGAGGCGGTTAAAAGAACATGGGCAGTGATGTAATTCTGAAGATGTATAAGGCTCTAGTCAGACGCAATTGGAGTATTGTGAGCAGTTCTGAACCCCTTACCTAAGGAAGGATGTGTTGGCCTTGGATAGTGTCCAGTCGAGGTTCACAAAAACGATTCCTGGAATAAAGAGCTCGCTGTATGAGGAACGGTTGAATCCTCTGGATCTGTACTCGTTGGAATTTTGAAGGATGAGGAGGATCTTATTGAAATTTTCAGGATACTGCGAGGCCTGGATAGAGTTGGTGTGAAGAGGATGTTTCCACTGAAAGAGAGAGAGAGAGAAAATAGAAGCAGAGGGCCCAACCTCCGATTAAAGAGACGATCCTTTTTAAAACGGAGATGAGGAGGATGTACTTCAGCCAGAGTGTGGTGAATTTGTCAATCTCTTGTCACAGAAGGCTGTGGAAGCCAGGTCATTAGGGGTTGTTAAGTACAGAAATGGAGAGGTTCTTGATTCATAACGGGAGCAGGCCTACAAGGAAAAGGCAGGAGAATGGGGATGATAAAAATATCAGCCATGATTGAATGGTGGAGGAGACTCGACGGACCGAGTGGCCTCATTCTGCTCCTATTTCTATGTCTTATGGTCTTATGGTCTTGCATACTGACACAATTGGAATAAAGGACCTGCTTCGATCCTTGAAGTAGTAAATCACAAATATCCAAATGCAGAATAGAAAATGTTATCTTCACATCCATCCATCCGCTCACTGATTCCTGAATCAAAACATTCAGGCATTCAACTATCATTCATCCATGCATTAACGCAAGCATCCCTTTATTTTTGGATAGATGGTGGTGTAATATTAATGCCAGTATGCCAGCATTCTAAAAGCCCAGGCCAATAATGTAAAGATTAAATCCGACACTGACATCTGATGGAATTTGAATTCAATCAATAAATCTGGAATACATACTGACAGCGACCAGATAAACCTCTCTGATTCCCCAATGAAGGAAATCTACCATCTCTACCTGGTCACACCAGGATATGACTGCAGACAGGCAGCAATATAACTAACTGGGCAATGTCTTCTCTGATGCCCTAGCATACCACTCAGTTCAAGAGAAATTAGGCAAAGGGAATAAATGTTGGTCTTTCCCGAAATTCCCACGTCTCGTGAAAAAAAAAATAAAGTGAAAGGAAACAGAATCACACATGTTTATGTCGTATAAATTATATCACCCCTCTGAATCAACTCTCACAATCTGCCTGTTTTATGCCCATCCAACAATGTTTTGATGGGGAGATCATCATTGTTGCTAACAAGATGCCAGAGAACTGGACACTTTCCTTGGGAAAGAAATGGGAAACATTCATACTTGTCTGCAAATTTGAAATAATTAAATTGCCTCCTGAACTGTTGCTGGGTAGATTTGTTTATAAATGGACACATTGACAATGCTGAGTGTTTGAAGTTGGCTTGCAGCCAAGTGTTCAGTACTTAGGAAACAGATTTTAGATTTACTGAACAAACACCCTCAGATGCTTCCTGTAAATATTTTTGAGCATTTGACAGCAGGTTGGACTGTTGCCAAATACTGCGTAGGACAGATTAACGTGAATCTTTAAGGATAAAATGGGACTTCATCAGTTATACAATAAATGTTTTATTCCCTAAAGAAAGACACGTTATAAATGGTATTTCTTCTAAGCAAATATTTTAAATGAATGCACTGTTCATTATGTAATTAAAAAGTATCGGAAATTAGTCCATTGACTTGATGATCTTTCATTTGGATAACTTCCAAACAAATTCTTTTCCAACAGTTAAAGTCTCTTTATGAACAACTTCATGAAGAGCAAGAAAAAATATGTTGATGTCCCCAATCCCTCAATCCCAAGAGATCAGCGTAAAGGCACAAAAATGAAAATAATTAAAAATAAATAAAAATCACATATCTGCCTTGAACAGCCGGTACACTGGAATATCCTCAATGTTCTGCACCAAATTAAAAACTTATACCTGACGTACAACATGTTATATTGTCTAGCATTATTTGATTTCGATTATTTAACAGTCCCTCTTATAACTGCCAATGAGTGAAATAATGGCCAATCCATAATCTGATTCAGTTGCAGATCAAACATTTATTCTTGTGGTATTGTGTATGATGCCGCAAAGTCCTGATACCTTGTATTCCTAACACTAGCTGCTGGCCAATAAAATGAACTGTAATGATTTGGATGCTGAAGGAGATTGCTGCGTCTGTTCTGATTCAATAATTTCTTCGTCAAATTCAATATCATTTTAATGTTTCACTGTCAACTCAATGCTTAAACGTGGGGGATTCGAATCTGGGTCCTGAGAACATCAGTTGAGTTTGTGGATTAATTGCCTAGTGATAATAACGCTAGGCCATTGCTTCCCTTCTTCTTATAACCAGTCCCAAATTACAGTGATAGGTATCCACATCTGAAGTACAATCATCGCAGCATTAAGTAACATAAATCTAGAATAATTTCTCTAATATTTTTGCTGCGATGTGTTAGAGACACCGCATTATTGCAAATCAGACTGACGTCTTAACCCTGACAATGTCATCTGATAATGCCCATTCCCTTGTGAAGGGGTGCAGAAGTAAAGGCACTTAATTTACAATGAAATTGCTTCTTTTCTATAACAGATGCTCAAATGCAATTTCACCTCTTACATTAGCAGAGCCATGACAATGGATTTCATTGATACTGCCTCGGTGTTAGTCTGTTTCTGGAATGTCGCATTGTCAGCAATCAACTCACCGGGAATAATCCTTGAGGTGTTTCTTATATTTTATTTGATTTCATTTGACTTATTATCGCATATTATTGTTTCTTGCGCACTGTATTGTCAGAGCAGAACGTATATAGGGAAGCATGGGAGAGAGTGAATAATGTAATTTTGCAGTCATAGCTGGGCTGTAAGGAAAGATCAACTTATTGTGACGTAGGCCATTCATACGCCTGACTGCAGCATGAAATAAATTATTTTTGAGTCTGTTTGTAAGTTTCCTCAGACTTTTGTATCTTGTTGCCGATGGAAAAAAAGACAGAGAGTGTATGTCGGGAGATCATGCCATTTTTTTTGCATAGGATTTTAGATATTTTTGCAAGTGTCGAATCGGAGGTTGTGTTGACTCTGCGCCCCTCAGACTCTTTGAAACTGATCTGCAAAGCCAAAGCGATCAATATTGGCAGTAACTGGATGGTCAGGATCCGACATGTCCTGAACAGTGTTTACAGTGTTTTCTTCAGTTCGATTGTCTTGGTTCAACCTACAATTCCTCCCCTCAGGAACCCAGAATCTATTTACTCCGCCCAAAGACACTTCAAACAACGTAAAGAGAAAATGCTGGAAAATCTAAACAAGTCTGGTAGCATCTGTAAGGAGAGAGGAGAGCTTACTTTTCGATTTCAGGTGATCCTTTGTCAAAACTTTGTCAGAAGGTCATCTGGATTCGAAATGTCAGCTATTTTCTCTCCTCACAGATATTACCAGGCCTGCTGAGATTTTCCAGTATTTTTCTCTTTAGATTTCAATTCCAGAATTCGTAGTGATTTATTTTTATATTTCTCTTTGGAAATAACTAGAAACCAAAGATTCCCGTCTTTATCCTGTCTGTCCGACATAGACTCCAGTTCCACTGTGATGAAAATGACTCTCAGCAATTACTGAAATTGCCGAGCAGGCCACTCATTTGTATTAAAGCTGCTGTAGAAAATCAAACAATAAAACCCCGTCTCCAGAAGGCACGTTTCAACAAGGTGGTTCACAACCGCCTTCTCAGCACTGACAACGAAATGTTAGCTTTCTCAGTGACATCCAGACAATCAATAACAACAGGGTAAAGTGCTGCCGATTGTGGAAATCTTAAACTCAAACAACACAATTGCTACTCAGCTGGTCAGTGAGCACCAGCAGATAGAGAACCAAATTCACATTTATGATCGATGCCGGGATGCGAAATCTCATTGATATAATTCTAAAGAGCAAGGCTGTACTCCCCAATATCTTACCTTAATACGGATTCTTCAAACAAAATCACACATTTACTGACAATTTAACACTTCTCGGTTTGTGGGAGTTTGCTATTCGCAAATTACTTGCTGTATTTGCTTCATGACATCAGTGGCTAAAAACTTCAAAGGTACATCAGGAAGTTTTAAGAACATGAATTCGTTAAAGTGTTTAATAAATGTAAGCTCTACCGAAATGAAAATTGTAATATGTTGGAAGTGCTGAGATACGAATATATTCATTCCTCTGCCTGATCATAACAGCACAGAATCATAGAATCCAGTGCAGTGCAGTAGGAGGCCATTCTGTCCAAGATGTCTGCAGCTGCTCTCCAGCAGAGCATCCGATCCAGGCTCAGCTTTCACCTCATCCCGACAATCTCACATATTCAGACCCTAATATCCCTAACCTACACTTCGTTGGGCACTAAGGGGCAATTTAAAATCGCCAATCCACCTTGGGCCTGGCAAGGATGCCTTGCTGAACAACTGATGCAGATTTGATGGTCCGAATGGTCTTCATCAGCACTGTAGGGATTCTGTGATTCTACGTTACTCATACTTGGACTGAAAGGAGCAACTTATCAGACCAATCCACTTAACCCGCACATTCTTCGTCTGTGGAAGAAAATCGGGTCACCCTGAGGAAACTCACATGGACATGATAGAATGTGAAAACCACACACAGACAGTCACTCAAGGTTGGAATCGAACCCATTTCCCTGTGACTGTGACGCTGCTATGCTAATTATATCTGTCAGTGATAAGCACAATGTTTTTTTCATTCTTCCCTCATGTGAGTCTGATTACTATTTGTAACAGGAACATTTCACACATCGCTTCTCTTTGTTTTAACTTGTCTAGTTGAAGAAAATTGGATCATCGATCAATTTAACATTCAGTGGAATACCAGTCTGTTCACAAATACTTTATTTATTGTGACATCAGAACTTCCAGAGCAGATTCTTAAATAGAATATATTTATCTATTTAATTAAGTAACATCTGGCGTAATGTATGTTAAAATAGGTTTCTATTAATTTTGAATCAAGCCATGATAGTCTGAAAAAAAAACATTATTTTGTGTTGAAACTGATCAATAAGTGACGGTTTATCTGGTTTTGCTGTCATGAACATTTCATTGTAAACGGCGAAGTGTTTATGTAAATAAATACAAAAATAGAAATCTCAGGTTAGATTGTTGACTGACAAAAACGCAACAAATATTTCCCCACCGACACAGCACAGAAATAGAGACAACCATGCAAATCAATTAACGGATTCCAGAAATGATAGTTATTTCTATATTATTCATTCATCAATTATATGAAGAAAAAAATCATGATAATATCTATGTCCGGAATTAAGACAAAAATCACTCTGATCGCCAAATATAATAAGACAAATGTCTTTGTGGAAATTTCCTGTGTTTCATTTCTCTCTCTGTGCCTTTCTCCTGTCTGGTTCTGTTGTTTGTCTCTTCACGATAGTTCATCGTCTTCACTCCACAACCTGAATTCAATGTTGTCCAATGTATTCTCTCAGCCAGAGTTAGAAGGAACGCAACGTAAAGAATTAGAATCCACGAGGGGGATTTACTCAAAAAAAGATATATTGATGATTCTAAAATCTTAGGATATTTTATGCATTATCCTCTATATCTAATCTGTGTTGTACCTCGTAACAAGTATTCATTGTGGCCTATCAAAAACAAAATCCCTTATTTATCCCTGCCCTTTTGCTGTTTGACTGGACAGTGTGGGGGAATGTTTACTCTGCATCTAAACTGCCGCGTTTGGCCATTGAATGTTTAATCCGTATCTAATCTCTGCTGTATCTGAACTAGTATATTTTATGGGACTGCCTGAAGAGCCCTTCCCTCCACTGAACACCAATTCAAACTTGTCTCCTAAATCTCTGTAGGGAAAATGCAGAAGTAGTTTTACCTAAAAGATATTTCCTTGCCTGTATGCCTTCATTGTGTTTGACCAGACTCTGTACATGGGGTTTTGCTCTGCTTCTAGACAGTCGAGAAGCAGAGTGAATGTTTTCCAGGAATGTTTGATTTTGATAATGAGAGGCAGATTCACTTTGTATCTAACTCATGCTATCCCTGCCTTGGAAGTGCTATAGTTGGCAATGCAGGTGGTATTTTACCCCATGTTACTCCTGCCCTGTAATCTTTGATGCGGAAATAGGCCGTTCCTCCAAATTTCATGGGGACTGAACTGGTCTCTTTATTAGACAGTAATTTTACCCCGTGTCAGCTGCTATTATATGAGGTAATGGTTCGTTTATGTTGCACTAGACCCTATCTCTACACATATTAAATGAGATGCTTTCTCTGATTGTACTTACTTAGACCTGTCCCAGTTTATGTTATACATCAACATGTTTCAGTTCATATTCAACTAGATGCTATATCCGTTTATATCAATTTAGCCTGTATTTGTTTTATTAAACTAAATGGAATCTTATTTCTGCACTTGACCCTACCCACGTTCATATTTCATTGGACATGGTCCCTGGTTTTACTGCACTTGACAATGTCAGTTTTGAGGAAAGTGTTTGGGGGATATTATTCTCTTCATCCTCCTAAATACGATTCTTGGACACCTGGAAAAGAAACAGTGCTATCTGAAATCTACTTCTGCTAATTGAAAATGGATACTAAGGCCTGTATATCATGCACTGTCAACACAGAACAAAGGACAAAGAAAGTTACAGCAGAGGAACAGGGTCTTCAACCCTGCACTGACCAAATATTATTGGTCCAATTTGCCCGTTTCAGAATCTTGCCAAATGCTAGTGTTTCTAGTCAAATATATTATCTCTTCTTCTTCTAGAACCGCGGGGTAATGCAGGCATAGTACAATCAGAGGTATAGTTCAGTGCAGGAATAACACTGACACAGTCTAATGAAATAGATACAGCGTCAGGATCAAATATTTCACAACTAGAAAGAGTGCCTAGAGCAATATAAACTGACATTATTAACAGGGTTAGACTCTATTTTAACATAATTAGGGCTCTGGTCAAACAAAATTGAAATGGCTTAGCCCCGAGTGTCACGTGGCGACGGTGAAAGGTCAATGCTGATGTTTTCAGTGACACCCACGTACCATGAAAGAAATATTTCAAATATTTATGACGCTGTCAGGAGAACTGAGACTATGTCTTGTGCAGTTTTACTGGATATAATGATTGGAAGATATAAAATGAAACAGAGCCCAGTAATTAATGATACTGGACCTAGACTTCTTTAGACTGAGACAGAGAGAAGTTCATCAGTAATAATTACTAATACAGGACAGAAACAGATATAAACTGAGACAAATTCCAATGTATTTGCAATGACAACTGATACAGGACAAAAACAGATATAAACTGAGACAAAGCTTAGTGTATTTGCAATGATTACTGAAATTGTGCCTAGACTGATGTAGACAGAAACAGAATTCAGTTTATTTGTAAGAGTTACTGATATTGGACCTCAACTGATACACACTAAGGTACAGACAATGCAGCAATTTAAAGGTATTGCAAAATGCAAAATAACTGAAAAGTGGCACAGTCTTAAATAGACAAATACATGGACTGGTGCAGAGTTAACTGGTGCTAGCTTATAAAAATATAATAAACTATTACCATAATAACTGTTACACCTATAAAGTATGAAGCCAGTTGGTCCAATTTAGTTTACAGTGGAAAAAGTTCTGAGACAGTAATAATTGAGACAAGGCCTCTTGTCAAATAAGTAGATACGTGGTCAGTGCAAGTATAATTTAGAAATTAGAAAACAAGCAGGGCTTGTGCCTCGTATATGAACACGTGATATTCAGCCGAATGCGGGAAAAACTTAGATACGACCTCCTGGATTGTGATCCAAGCTCAGTATGATGTAACACAGACAGAATCACATGCGAGTTTAATATAGGCAGCCATTTAAACAATAATTGTTTTATTCCCACAATAAAAACACATTTTAAATCGTAATGATTCTAAACAAATATTTTCTTTAATGCTCTGTTCATTGTGTGAATTAATAGTATCGGAAAACCATAAACTGATCAAGATGCAGTTTCATTTGTATAACTTTCGAGTAAATGCCGTTCCAATAATTAAAAACTGTGTGAAAAACTTCACAAAGTGCGAAAGAGAGAGATGTTGATGGTCAGAATCTCCCAATCTAATGAGATCAGTGTAATGGCAAAAATATATATATTTTAAAAATCATAAAACTGCCTTGAACAACGGGGACTGCTGAAATATAATGAAAATTTTACACTTCATTTAAGCGACTGAGTTTCTTATACCTGATTAGCACTGTATTCTTTTACAGTGTTACCTGAATTCGATTATTTAACAAACACTCTCATAACCGCCAATGAGTGGATAATTGGTCAGTTCAAAACCTGGTTGAATTGAAGACAAAACACCTATTCTTGTGATCATGTTTAATGTGCCAAAAAGCCCTGATATCCTGTATTCCCAAAATCAGTGAATGTTATACAGCCGGTGGCCAATATAATGAGCTATAATGCGTTAGATGCTGAAGGAGAACTTTACTGATCGCCTTGTGCGTTCCAATTCATTACATTCTCTGTCAAGTTCACAGTCAATTTTTCTCTGTCAGCTCACTATTTAATTGTCAAACAGGCAGGTTTGTTTTACCCCTAATTTACACAGAGCTGTCTTACGCTCAGAGACGTTCTGAGAAATGTCAGCAGACACTATATAACGCGAAGCAACTCGTTTTATCTTCAAACCCAAAATGTACAATGATAGCCATCCACACTGTGAGTAGAATGTCTTTATTCATCCACCACATTTAGTTACAGAAATAGATAACATTCCTCTTATCATAGAATCCCTACAGTGCAGAAAGATGTCATTTGACCCATCGAATCCGCAGCGATAACAATCCCATGCAGGTCCTGTCCTATCCCCGTAATCCCACATATTGACCCTGCCAAGTCTCCTGACATTAAAGGACAATTTATCATGTCCAATCAACCTAACCCGCACATGTTTGGACTGATAAATTATGCTTCATTATTGCAATGTGATAGAATTATTGCAAAATAGACTGATGGCGCCTTTCTTTTCTGAAAGTGTAATTTCATCATTTTTAGATTTGATTTCTTGTTACGGGATTGATAAGAAAAGAACCATATTTACAATGCAATTAGTGTTTTTAAATAAAGAAATGACAAATTGAAATATCATCATGAGAAATAGTGGAGAAATTACAATGAATCGATTCAGCCAAACAAATATCGCGATACAGATAAAATGTGCATTTTAATATTAAACTATTGTAAATCTCGGAGTCCATTCTGTTGGGGGTGCAGAAGGTGGGACGTGGATACAGGCGCCGCCTCCAGCAGGGAATCAACAGGCGGCGCCTGGAAAGCGGCCCCCTTCTGCCGGGTATTTAAATACCGCTCACTGGGACCGGAATCCAACAGTCCGGGAGCTGGTTTGTTCACTGAGTTCCTGACACAACCATTTCTCCCAATTTACCAGAAAGATGAGGTCGGCGATTTCTCTCAGTTTGTTCTTGACTTTCTTATCTGGTGAGTGTCATTTTATTGTCCAAATCTCTCACTGTCACTGTCTCTCTGTTCGTCTATCGCTGAAATGTTTCAGAAACAGCAATCATTTCATCAGGATTAATTCTCGGGCTTTTTGATCTATTTTTACAGGTGTCCAGTCGGAGACTGTGTTGACTCAGCCAGAGGCAGAGACCGCGCGTCCCGGAGGCTCCC
This sequence comes from Sphyrna mokarran, assembly GCA_024679065.1. NCBI lineage: Eukaryota > Metazoa > Chordata > Chondrichthyes > Carcharhiniformes > Carcharhinidae > Sphyrna > Sphyrna mokarran. The sequence goes on from JAGIQG010000040.1 coordinate 9,018,933, forward strand.
TGAAACTGACCTGTAAAACCAACGGCTTCGATTTTGGCAATATTTGGATGAGCTGGATCCGACAGGTTCCCGGACAGGGGCTGGAGTGTCTGCTGGAGTACTACACTTCATCCAACAACAACTACGCCCCATCAATTAAGGATCGATTTGCTGCGTCCAAAGACACTTCAAACAACATCTTCTCTTTGGAGATAACGAGCCTGAGGACCGAAGACACCGCCATCTATTACTGTGCAAGATACCACAGCGAGAGAAACCAGGGCTAGACCCGAACAAGAACAACTCGAGAGGGAATTCAGCAACTTCCAACATAACCTGAAGGTAAATATCTGTTTTGAATGTAATATTAACGACAGTGGTTAGAACCAAACTATAATCTTTTTTTTAAAGTAACGAAGAAAGCATTTAATAGTACAATTTAACAAACTTACCGATGTTAATGGGGTGAGGTTTTCACTGACTTGAGATTAATTGTAGTTTCAGCAAGTTCAGCGCTGGATATATTAACCGTTTAAACATTTCTAGTAAATTGTGTTATACGAACAGTTGTCTACATTTTAAATTCGAACAAAACTAATGGTCCATTTGAAATGAATATTGAGCGGCAGTACTGAACAGAGTGAGTGCAGTTTTTGTCCGGGCCTGTGTCACTGTGATACTATGGGGGCCACAATGCTTAACAAAGAGGCGTCCTCATACAGAAACCTCAGAAAAGGACTTTGCTTAAATTTGTCATCGATGCCACTGCCGAATGCCAAACTAAATGAAGGTTCAATTAAATAATAAGTAGAAGGACCATTTTTTTAAAGATGCAAAATACTTCAATTTTATTATTATTGATATATGTGCTGAATGTGTACAGAGAGTGTAAATGTTTCTAACCTCCTTTATCAATACAGTAACCAGTAAGAAAAAAAAAATGAAATACCTCACTGATCTACTCTTAACGAGATAGAAACAGGCAGTGAAATAGCAGTGAAATTAATTATCTGCATTTTACAGTTAACAGTCTGCCTCAGTATTTGTCATGCTGTGTCTCACTGTGATAACTGGATGGCACAGCAGTTACTGTCAATACAAAACCTCCTTAGCACTAATTGATTGAAGTTGGATCAGTGTCACTTTTAATTACTGTATAGTATTATTTATATCCAGCACTGACCACATGACAAGAATGAAAATGAAAAATCGCGATAATTACTCAATTAGCAATAGGTGTTTTCAACATGTTCGTGTATTATTCTTGAAATATAAAACATTAGGGTCATATATGAATGGCAAATGGTGTCCAGAAATCCAATTTCATTTTAGTGAACATTAATTGACTTTGATTTTCCTCTGGTTTGTGAATATTTAAAATAATGGTGATTTTCTATCTATTTTTTGCAGAGACGGTTATTGTATGACACAGCCCAGGGAATGTGACATTGTGACTCCTTTGGCTACTGGGGACAAGGAACCATGGTGACGGTGACTGCAGGTAAGAACCATGCACTTATTGAATAACTGGTTTACATGTGCCTTTGTTTTATATTTGTGTCTATGCTAATAGTTCATTTGTTTACATACATGTGGGTTTGGTGGATTCTGGATTGTACATTTTTACAATGTTTCCTGTGACTTGCTACAAAGGGGTTTTAGAATTACGCTGTTTCTTGACAGTAGGTGCTGTTGAGAGATTCAATCTCTCGATGTTGTGATTTTCTGTTTATCTGTTGAGGTTACTGTATGGCTGGGTTGCTTTAAAAAGCAAACATCTGTTAAAAAATTCAGCGTTTCTGCAATGTTTAATCTCGGTGACATCTAGTGGCTGCGCGTTGTATTATCTACTGCACAAGTGTTTGAAATCTAACCCAATATTTTTTAAAGAGTTCTAAAATTTCTAAATTTATCCAGTGAAAATGTTCCACTCACTCACAATGCTGGTGCTGCTATGCAATATTTTCTGGTTATTGTAAACATTAACTACTTCGGTGATGGGCGAATTGGCTCTAATTTACATTAAGCATTTGGCTTATTGTTACAGATGATTCTGTTGAAAGTGGTTGTCGAATTGTGTTGCTTCTTCATGAAGCGGGGTTCAGTCTCTCAGTGGTGTTTCTTTTTCTGGTGAGGAGATTATGTATTTAGCTGACTTTAAATATGTAAAGTTTGTGAACTATTTTGGTGTTTCTGCAGTTTTTGAACTTAGTGACACTGAACTGTTACACGTTTTGTGACTGAATACCAACATTTGCGGGTTGTAACTGCTTGACGCATGACTGCAGGCAGAAATTAGGCAGGCTTTATTGTATTTGTATTTTTAAAACCATAAGTGATAAAGGTTTACACCACTCGTTCTGAACATAATTTGTTACTGCATTTACACTTCGGGGTACCTGCAATGTACAATCTCGGTGACATTTGATGGCTGGAACTTTTATCATTCAAATGTTTAAATATGTTTGAAATATGAATAAAATGTGATAAAGTTGTTATACTAATTTGTTGGACATATTCCACCTTCTCGCAATGCTACTGTTATTATTCCAGGTTTCTGTTTAGTTTAATAATTGGTTAAAAGCTAGATTTGACAGAGTTTTTTTTTGCAATATTACGTTTGATTCTGTTAAATGGATAATTGAGCTGCTTTTCCGTGAAACGGATTCATTCCCTCATTGATGTGTTTGTTGTGTTTCTGCTGAGGAGATTATGTAGTGCAGTCACTGTGAATGTTTAAAATTTGTGAAATGGTTTGGCTTTTTGACATTATTTCTGCGTTGTTTAAATAGTGTTTTAACTGTGCCGTTGAGAACTTAGATGTTTTCTGGTTGAACGCAAACAATCTTTGAGCTTGACAATTCTTGTAGGAAGAAAACAAGTAAGACTGGGAAAAAAAACTCAAATGTATCACAGCATTTTTATAAATTTTAACTAACACTCTCAAATTCAAGTAAATCATGACTTACAACGCTCATTCGGACACTAAGTCTTTGCTGCAATCACAAACTTCTCATGAACAAGTTTTATAGCAAAAACATTATAAGTCAAAAAAATAGTAATCAGTAATATAACTCCAGATTCATCTCAGATTATTTTATATTAATAATTTGGTAGGAATCCCCTTTAATAGTTATGTTGTGCTTTTCACACAATTAACATGACAAGAACATTTTCAAGACCGAAAATATTTTGTGAGAATTCCAGAAGCTATTTCGAGGATAACATGCTGTTTTCACAGCCGCGCTCAGTTGAATAAAATACTTTGCATTAATCGTTATATCCCAGATTCAGTTTGCATTCACTGAAATGCCAGTTTTGCAGAATGAGACGTTCCTTTTCGACAATTTTTCTATCGTATTATTGTTTTTTTTTCCATGCAGTTGCAACCAGATTATTCCTTCCAAGTATTTTTTTCTTTTTAATTATATATCGAGATAATTAATTACTAATCTTATCTCAAAATTTGCGAAATGATTTGGCGTTTCTCAATCCTTTTTGCATTGTTCCAACTCAGCGACACTGAGCGATTCTGGCTAAACGAAAATAAACTGTTTGAATATTCTTGTCGGGATAAAGCAAAAAAAACTTTCGGAAAAAAATATATGTAAGGGCATTTTATTCATGTTAACCGATGCTAACATGGTAAAATAAAACATGAATTACAATTCACTGTATTTCTGTTTGAGACATTACACTAACTACTCTAAATCTGTTATATTTGATGTGCTCAATTTCAAAAAAAGAATGCATTTTTGCTCATTTTGGGGGGGCGGGGTGCGGTTTGAGACAGACGGAGAGAAATAGTTCAACGGCAAAGGCAGGTTTAAAATAAACATTGGCTTAATTTAAATTTTTTACTGATTTTTTTTTTTGTTGTAATTTGACTTTTGATCAATTAGAATCAAACAGTTAGTCTAAATTTGGCAGAGTAAACAATATTTTCTGGCAGATGGAATTCGCTGACACTCAAGAAAAAATGTTCATATGATTGTTTTTGAGTTGTAGTAAATTGTCAACAAAAACTGGCTAGAGATTAAGAAACAAGTGCTAAAATTCAAAAATATTAATTTATATAAAAATATCATAATATTATAAAAGTAGTATTAGCTCGGCACTTAATAATAACATCAAGTCTCCCATCACTGCTGAACTCAGGATAGAATTAGAGAAAGAATGAAGGACAGAATAGAAGAATTGAGTCTATCTGAACTTTAGCTGAAATTCATATCAAATATGATCATGAAGAAAAGCTCTGGGCTTTTATTATGTATCATGTTTTAGTGTTACAGAGGATTTGAATCAATTATCCTCCTTGTATTTGCACCGTTTAATTCAGATCTTCATTAATTATTCAGTAATTAAGTGTTCAGTAATTAAGTTATATGGATGCTCTAAATTACTAAATCAAGGAAGCAGTATTATTGATTTCAAAGTGCCAGGCCGTTACAATCTATACAAACTCATGCATTTTTAGCACGTTTCTAGGTTGTGATAAGACAATGTAGTAAGAGAAATATTGCAATGTGATTAGATTTAAGGAAATGAATGACAAATGTCTCAATGTTTCCATTCAGTAATTTGTGATTATTGTTTAACATTGTCTAAGATTTCATTGTAACTTAATTATTTAACAATTTTGGGGGCAGAAGTACGTTTGAATGATTGAGAATTCGTTTTTTTACAGAGTACAAATCAACTGACAGGAGAACTAACTGGCAATTTACAATAACTTGAAATATGATATTGGTGATGATTAATTTAAAATAAAATACCTTGAATATTGCATTGCCATGCAAAATGCAATCCGTCTTATAGAATACTTAATTGTATGAAAAACGAATTCGGAAACAAAACATTACCTTACTCAGCTATACTCAGTTCAATGAAATGCTTTGCCTTGGTTATTTTGTTAATTACATTTAATTATGAAATTAAATCAAATTACGCAATGATTTTCAATATAAATGTTTCTTGGTTTGTTTAATACTTACAGTATCACTGCATCTCTGTTAGGGACATTGAACTGTTACTGTGTCACTGCATCTCTGTTAGGGACATTGAACTGTTAATGTGTCACTGCATCTCTGTTAGGGACATTGAACTGTTACTGTGTCACTGCATCTCTGTTAGGGACATTGAATTGTTACTGTGTCACTGCATCTCTGTTAGGGACATTGAGCTGTTACTGTGTCACTGCATCTCTGTTCGGGACGTTGAACTGTCCTGAATCTGCTGTTTTTGATTGCTCATTTTCAGTCAACTTGCATTTCACATTGCTTTCGAGAAATGAGATAGGTAAATAATTAAAAATCGAGCAGTGTCTGAAATGAATATCAGTTTAATTTAAAATAGGTTATTGATGTTCTGTTGTTGTAAGTTGATCATTGATCAATTAGAATTCAAAAGTTTGAATGAAATTTACAGATTGAACAGATTTATCTGCTGGGCACTCGGCTGTTGAACTGTTTGTGTCTGTTCTGTTTCTGTGCGCGTGTTCACTGTGTTGGGACCAGGAATCTGCCTGACTAGTTGTAAATTTTCTGGATCCTTCTCCTGCATTTCAGGAAATGAATTTTGATTTCTTTCTTTAATACACTTGTATCCGCGAGAAATGTAATAGTTTGACTTGATGTTGGATTCGGCGTCTCAGAAAGAAGATCTCTACAGCATATTGTGACCATGAGAGAGAGCAGAACATCCGATTGTAGAGAAGAATTGGGTGGTTTTTAAGCAGTGATGAGCCGGCTTGGGAATGTTCGATGAGCAAATGCAAAGTGAGGTGTACTATATTGTGCTCCGTACTCCCGGGCTGTTTAGTATGACAGTTGAAGGGTCAAAATCATTTGCGTTTATTTTTAATCTTCAAATCTCATTTTAGAGTTATTTGCTAGGGCAGAATTCTTAATCAATTAGGCAGAATTCCTAATTGTTCCTTCACAATGTGATGATATGATCCTTGAATGATCTTATGCTGCAGGCATCCGCCCTGCTGTTAGGCAGGAAGTTCCAGGATTTTGACCCAACGAATATGAATGAACTGAGATATTATTTCAAGTCCGGATGGTGTGTGTTTTGGAGAGGAACTTGCAGGTGATAGGATTCATAAGTGGCTGCTGCCCTTGTTCTATTGGGATGTAAAGGCAGCGGGTTTGGACAGTGTATTCTATGGAGCCTTGGTGAGTTGCTGCAGTGCATGTTGTATATAATACACACTGCTGACACTGCTTGTTAGTGATGGAGAGAGTGAATAATGTGAATGAGGTGGCCGGTAATCTTGTGGATGGCTTTGCCTTGAATTGCGTCAAATTTCGTCAGATTTTACAAGTTTCATTCATTGAGGAAAGAAGAAATTATTCAATTGTGACTGACTTGTGAAAGATTTAATTTTTTTTTCAACCCTTGCCCCACAGGCCGTATTGTGCTCACTTGTCACTCCCACTTACTGTCTGAGTGGGTGAGTATGTGTGGAGTGAGTGTGCTTTACAAACTGAAACAGCCAGATTGAGACTCACATCAATCACATATTCTCACTCAAAAAATACACACATATACATTCTCAAATTCTCTCACACATGCATACATATACGTGCACACTTACTTTCTCTTTCGTGCAATATCTCTCACAATATTCTCTTTCTCTCACGGCCTAGAGACACTCTGTCAAATACAGATACAGACATATTCTTCTCTCTTAATCAGCCTTTCATACCTTTGTACACTAAAGTCGTCACATGCACACACTCTCACACACATTCTCTCTTTCACACACACACACATACACGCACAGTCTTGCGCTCTCGCACACGCACTCTCTCTCCACACTCTGTCACAATCTATTGTCTCGCATTTATTCACACACACTCTCTCACAATTCCTCTTGCACATGCATCTTCCTCATTCTCCATCTTTCACGCATATGCATACATTTTTATTTCTCTTGCACATATTATCTCGCATCTGTACATTTTTGCTTTGACATACTAACTCGCTCACAAGCACTCTTCACAAACATAGACCCATGCACACACTCGAATATACACTCTTACACACAGCCCGTCTCTCTCATAAGCCTAGATTTGCACACACCTTTTCTCTCTCTCAAACACGCACTCACACAAATACAAACACATTGCGTTTATCATTCACACACATTTCACACATCTTACTCATTCACATGCAATCCCATGCACACTCACGAATTCGTGAATAGATTATTTTGCTTTCCAATAGGCACATTGTATCCTCTTGCAAACACAGCACACTATCTTGCACATGTGCAAACGCAGTCTATCACACACAGACACCCTCACACACACACATTCACCCTCTCTCTATCTTTCACACACACATACACACACACACACACACACACACACACACACACACACACACACACACACACCCTCTTACACACTTTCTATCTCACATACGTCGGAGTGAATGTCCTTGACTTCATAGAATAGAATCATTCAGCCCATCGAGTTTGCACTGACAGCAATCTCGACAAAGCCCGATCCCCATAACCACATGTATTTACCCTTACTCGTCCCCCTAAAACTAAGGCGCAATTTAGCACGGCCATTCCGCAGAACCTGCACATTTTCGGATTGTGGAAGGAACCAGGAGCATTTGAATGAGGGTGGGATCGAGGAACCGGAGTAAAACTTAAGTAAATAAGTTTCAGCAGGTAAATTTTCTCTGTTTGGAGTCATATTTAGCTCAAAGCAAGATAGCAATGGATGTTGGAGGTCCAATATCTAAGATGAGATATACATAGATACATAGAACATTACAGCGCAGAACAGGTCCTTCGGCCTTCGATGTTGCACCGACCAATTATGAAAAAAACAATGGCCCTCCAAACTAAACCATTCCCTTCTCTTCCATAAACTTATCAACTAACCTCTTAAACGCCACCAAATTTGGCGCATCTACAACTGCCGCAGGCAGGGCATTCCACTCCCTAACCACCCTCTGGGTAAAGAACCTACCTCTGATATCCGTCCTATAACTATCACCCCTTAATTTAAAGCTGTGTCCCCTCGTGCTAGCTTTCTCCATCCTAGGAAAAAGGCTATCACTCTCCACCCTATCTAAACCTCTAATCATCTTATATGTTTCGATTAGGTCCCCTCTTAGCCGCCTCCTTTCTAACGAAAACAACCTCAAATACCTCAGCCTCTCCTCATAAGACCTGCCCTCCATACCAGGCAACATCCTGGTAAACCTCCTCTGTACCCTCTCCAATGCCTCCACATCTTTCTTATAATGTGGGGACCAGAACTGCACACAATACTCCAAGTGAGGCCGCACTAGAGTTTTGTACAGTTGCAACATGACGTTGCGGCTCCGAAATTCAATCCCCCTACCAATAAAAGCTAAGCCTCCATATGCCTTCTTAACAACCTTATCGACTTGACTGCCTACTTTCAGGGATCTATGCACAAATACACCAAGATCCCTCTGTTCATCAGCACTATTAAGAATCCTACCATTAGCCCTATACTCTACACATTTATTATTCCTGCCAAGGTGCATTACCTCACACTTTTCCACATTAAACTCCATTTGCCACCTCTCGGCCCAGCTCTGCAACTTGTCCAAGTCTCTCTGCAAACTATAACACCCCGCTTCACTATCTACCACTCCACCGACTTTAGTGTCATCTGCAAATTTACTAATCCATCCTTCAATACCCTCATCCAGATCATTTATAAAAATTACAAACAGCAGGGGCCCAAAAACAGACCCCTGAGGTACACCACTTGTAACCGAACTCCACGATGAATATCTCCCATCAACCACCACCCTCTGTCTTCTATCCGCTAGTCAATTCCTAATCCAATTAGCTAAATCACCCTCTATCCCATACATCTCCATTTTCTGCAGAAGCCTTCCATGGGACACCTTATCAAACGCCTTACTAAAGTCCATATATACCACATCAACCGCCTTACTCCCATCCACCTCTTTGGTCACTTTTTCAAAAAACTCAATAAGGTTGATAGGATTAAGGAGAATCCTAAAGCTTTCTTTCGATATGTTAAGAATAGAAGATTGGTTAGGGCGAGATTAGGGCCAGTCATAGATAGCAGTGGGAAGTTGTGCGTGGAGCCTGAAGAGATTGGTGAGGCACTGAATAAATATTTCTCTTCGGTATTCACGCAGAGTGCTGGAAATGTAGCTGTGGAGAGCACTGAGGTACAGGGTTGCAAATTTGGGAGTATTGTAGTAGATAGGGAGGATTGTTAGAAATTCTCGAGGGTTGAAGTTGGATAAGTCCCCTGGGCCGGACGGGATTTACCCTAGGATTCTCTGGGAGGCAAGAGAGGAGATTGCAGAGCCTCTGGCTCTGATCTTCAGGTCCTCGTTGGTTACGGGTGTGGTTCCGGAGGACTGGAGGATAGCGAATGTGGTCCCATTGTTTAAGAAGGGGAAGAGAGACTTCCTGGGAATTATAGGCCAGTGAGTCTTACTTCTGTGGTGGGCAAGGTATTGGAGAGAATTATTAGGGATAGGATTTATAGTTATTTAGAGAGAAATGAATTGATTGGGGATAGTCAGCATGGTTTCGTGAAGGGTAGGTCATGCCTTACTAACCTCATTGAGTTTTTTGAGAAAGTGACCAGAGAGGTGGATGGGGGTAAGGCGGTTGATGTAGTATATATGGACTTTAGTAAGGCTTTTGATAAGGTGGCCCATGGAAGACTTCTACAGAAAATGCAGATGTGTGGAATAGAGGGTGATTTAGCTAATTGGATTAGAAATTGGCTGGCAGATAGAAGACAGAGGGTGGTGGTTGATGGGAGATATTCATCGTGGAGTTCCGTGACGAGTGGTGTGCCTCAGGGGTCTGTTTTGGGGCCCCTGCTGTTTGTAATTTTTATAAATGATCTGGATGAGGGTATTGAGGGATGGATCAGTAAAATTGCAGATGATACTAAAGTTGGTGGTGTGGTAGATAGTGAAGAGGGGTGTTTTAGTTTACAGAGTGACTTGGACAAGTTGCAGAGCTGGGCCGAGAGGTGGCAAATGGAGTTTAATGTGGAAAAAGGTGAGGTAATGCACTTTGGCAGGAACAATAAATGTGTAGAGTATAGGGCTAATGGTAGGGCTCTTAATAGTGTTGAGGAACAGAAGGATCTTGGTGTATGTGTCAATAGATCCCTGAAAGTAGGCAGTCAAGTGGATGAAGTTGTTAAGAAGGCATATGGGGTCTTAT